>VZSC01008938.1:159124-205478 GCA_013398225.1 Steatornis caripensis
GGGGGGGGGGGGGGGGGGGGGGGGGGGGGGGGGGGGGGGGGGGGGGGGGGGGGGGGGGGGGGGGGGGGGGGGGGGGGGGGGGGGGGGGGGGGGGCAAGTCTTTTTAAGAGACACGTTATTTACTTAGTAACTTTTATAACGAAGACTAGAATCCTCAACCCTTCTCGTAACATTACAGGAAAGGCATCCAGAGATGAAAGAACACGTTCAACATAGCACAAATATATGTTACCATTACTTGATGATCAGCTTCAGGTTAAACCTGTCTGCCACGAGACTGGAGATTAATACTGATAGCTTCTTTTAATGACTGTAGAAATGCCACAGTGCCTGCCAATAACAACTTGAGCAATGAACAGGCTGCTATAGAATGTATTGTTTATGCACCACTGACTGCAATCTCTATGCAGACAATTTAATAGACCCCTTTTTCCCCTCTCGAGAAGCTTATGTGGTTGGGGATTTAGAACTGCATTAGTCCTTATGACCCGACTTATCATGTCAATCACAGTAATGATGTGTCAAAATTATCACAAGTCTGAAGCTTTCCCTTTATCATCATTTTGAGAGTGTTCTTTCTCAGCATTGTAAGTATGGATGACAGAAGAGACATCAGAGGCGTATATTTCATGCATGGCTCTAACAAAATCACAGGTTGAATAGCTCCTTCTAGAGCCAAAGCACCATGGAATAACTTCTGCCATTTTTCTAATTCAGTTCTTGTAATAGCAGCTAGACACACAGCTGCAACTGCAATTAAGGAGAAAAGATTGGGAATAAAACTGCACAGTCAACTGCCAAAGGTCAAATTAAGACGCTGGAATTTGCAGGTCCTGACCCACCTAACCGCATGCGGTTGGCCTTCTGATACCACCAGTCAGATTTAAAATTACAACTTTAGCAATTAGTAAGACTGAAGAATTAGACAAGCAGGTTACTTATCAGTGAGATTGTCCTTCCCTGTCTAAACAAAAAGCTTTGTCAAGGACTTCAGGGAACGGAAAATAATGCGGACAGAGAGCTTTAGCCCTTGCTGAACCAGAAGTTTCAGACAAGCGTGCATGCAAGGTCACAGCCAGGCTGGTGAAGGTGACTGTCTCAGCAGCTCAGGTGCAGCATTCCTCAGAGCAGGTTTCCGAACGAAACACTGGACTGGATCAGCACCAGGCTATTGACTCAGAGAAATTAAAGGATGCGAAATAGTTAACAACAGGAGTTCTGTCAGAGGTACAACATACATTATATTTTGGTTCAATTTTCTAGAGCCTGAGGTCTGAAAGAGATGGAAGCCTCTTTGAAAGGTTCTGGACAGCATTCTAAATTTCATGTACCATAAGTTTCTCTCAGTCACAGAAGATTAATTCACCATTTATTCCGTAGGGTAGCAGGAACTCGGGAAACAGGTAGTGTGTGCTGTCCTGGAGGAGAGAGACGGCAAGCCCTGTTCCCTCTGGGGCTTGTAACTGTGGCTGAAACCATTTTTAAATGTAGTTACAGTCAGAGAGTTTTAACAAGTTTGAACGCGCACCTAACGTTGTTACATCCTGAAATATGGATTGTCTAACCGGTAGCCTGTGTTGCAGCATAACTTTTTGCTACAATAGCTGTCGGAAATGATACTAAAACCAAGCTAACTCTAGACAGGTTGAAAAATACCTGTCAAATACAGTTCCGGCAGCATCACCATGAAGCCTATTTGAAGCGTCCAACCTATGGATCAGCAAAAATACGTAGCTTAATAAAGACGAATAAAACAGAAACAGCTTGTTCTGTGGAAAGTCTGACGGAGCTGCAGAACATTTGCTGCTGCATTACAAGGGTGAGCATGTCTCAGGGGACCCTAGAACCAATAAAAAAGGAATGATTGTGGTCCTCCACCAGGTAGAATTAAGATGGACAGGTCCACAAAACGAACTGACAACAGCCAGCAAGAACTGCTTAGTTAGGAGAAGTAAAGCTGTAGGAGCAGTTACATTGGAAGGAGAGTTAATTTAAGCATATGATCTAATGCTATTTAAAATATAATTAAGAGCAAGCAACTCTAAGCAAGATCTCAAAAAATCTCAACTTTATTTCTACAGAAGTTAAGATTTAGGTTGAAATAGAATGAAGATTTCACAATTTAGTATGCGTAGAGTATTTGCTGGTACTTCATTCAGAAAATAAGTCACAATGTAAAGGCATTTTAGTGTTGGAGATTCACTGGACTTTTAAGTCTCTGAACCAATCCATCCTCATCTCAGGGAAATCCTTCTCCATAGGACGACTCTTTGAATAATTGGGATTATAAACCTCCAAAGATAACAAAGGCAGACCTGACGACCAACTTGTCTACCACATCTGGCTACTCATGCACTAACAAAATGTTTAATGTAGTCATTGTTTTAGTGTCTAGTTTGGAAAGAAAATCTTGAAACTGCATTGCCAATTCCCAATTAAAAGGTAGATTTTCAAACCGGCATTCACAAAACTATATTCATTCTCATGTGCATACACACGTCTTTGTACAGAAACCAAAATTTGCTCTTTGTCTGTATAGAGGTTTAAAATTGCACTACTAAATACAGGCATAGTGGGTCAGATCCTCAGCCAGAATATTTTTATATTGATCCATTTAAATTCAGGAGACAAAGTAATTTCTTTCATCTTAGCACTTGGTGTGTATCTATATCCATATATAAATCCAGTCATAATAACTTCATCTTTTAAATAAATGCTGTAGTCCAGAAGTGAAGGAATGGTTTGCTGAATGAGTAATGCCCGACAGAAATGAGATTTGTTCAGAACACGGTTTGAGAGGAAGCTCATGTGTACTAATGCTTGGTTGGGTGTTTCCAGGCTAAAAGTCACAAGTGCCTGCTTTGCCGGAGGAGTTCCCAAGTAGAAAACCGGTGAAGACCCACAAGACTACCTGCTGCAGAAAAGGTCACCTTTGGAGTGTGGCAGCAGAACCATTAAAGCCAGAATATGAGACCACAGGTCTTATGTTAAGCTATAAATCCAACTTCCGACTAAAAGTTCATGAAATAAAAGTTCAAGAAATAAGAATGAAGTCAAAATAGAGTTCAAAGGGACTAGACCTGCCTACAGCAGTTACCTCTATTCCTAAGGCCAAAAGAGTTTTGACAGTCACAGTTACAATTATGTTAACTCTCTATATAAAATCCATATACATTTATAAAACTACATTTCAGGGTTCATATGATACCATTGTTTTGTAGCTAAGAAAATATCAGCTGGCTGAACAATGCAGAAATGCAGTTTAACCTGCTCAGCGGCACCACACAAACCCCTCCCTCTTTCACAGAATCACGGAATGGCAGGGGCTGGAAGGGCCCCCTGGAGATCCCCCAGTCCAACCCCCTGCTAAAGCAGGTTAGCCTAGTGCAGGGGGCACAGGAACGCATCCAGGCGGGTTTTGAATATCTTCAGAGAAGGAGACTCCACAACTTCCCTGGGCAGCCTGTGCCAGGGCTCTGTTACCCTCACAGTAAAGAAGTTCCTCCTCATGTTCAGGCGGAACTGCCTGTGCTCCAGTTTGTGCCTGTTGCCCCTTGTCCTGTCGCTGGGCACCACCCTCTTGATACCCACCCTTTAGATATCGATCAGCATTAATGAGATCCCCTCTCAGCCTTCTCTTGTCGAGGCTGAACAGACCCGGGGCCCTCAGCCCTTCCTCATAAGAGAGATGCTCCAGTCCCCTCATCATGTTTCTTTTGGAGATGTTCACCAATTTGACTATAAGCTTTAATACTGGTAGATAGTAACCATAACTGTGATAACATTAAGATCAATTTTCATTGCTGGTGCCATGATTATCTGTCATTCATCCCCTGAGACAGCCCTTCTAAAGGTGAAATGTTTGCAACACTAATCCTATTATCGTACATTTGTGCTTTCTTGGTCAAAAACAGCAGCTGGAGAGCTAACTTCTAACAGACCTCAATCTTCTTTTAAAATTGATTTTTGTAAATGAAAACTGTTGTCTCACTGTTTCAATACCTTAACTGAGAACTAATAAAGTTGAAAAATATATCTAAATCTACTTAAAAGGTAAAAAGTCTCTGCAAGAATAGAATCTGTAGCACAAATTTCGTCTAATTACTTTCCTGCCATTGGAGGGTCCTCAAATGCACTCTGGTGTCTCTTGTTCTGTTCGTAAGACACATTCCCAATTAATTACTCAAAGACTGAAGTACTTTGGGGTTGTGCTCAATGTAGGGTATCTCAATGAAATATAATGACCTGTTATGTACAGGTGAGATCAGATTACTGCATACTTTCATATAGTTTCAGATTAAGAAATCTGTCATCAAAAAAAAAGCTTCAATATCTATGGAAACAGCTCTGCAATATCCTCATCACTCAGCACTCCAGCTACCTAGAGCCAGAACGATCACAAGAAAAGCAAGTGGCAGTGAGGGTGGAACGGGACAACTCTATGAGACCAACTCTGCGTAGGACAACACAGCTCACATGATGTAGTTGCCTTTATCTCACAGTTACTGTTAATGTTATCTCCTAGGATTTCACCGCTGTTATTTTAAATTTCTGTATCTCATGGGTCTAGGACAACTCATCGCGGCCAACCCAATGTGCCAAGCTGAACTGTCCTAGACCCATTTCTGCTCACGTACATAAAGTGAAATTTGGAAATGTTAAAAAAATGCAATAGTAGAACAAAACCCCCCCATTTTATTAAACTATTTGATAATTGTGAGCTACAGCATGCAAGTATCCTCTGGGGCTTCTATTGCTGTAATCACAATCTTTGAAATACGCTCATCTACAACTAAATCAAACGTGAAATACAAAAATCCACATAATGGTAATGAAATGCTAGGAGATAATATTAAAAGTAATGATGAGATAAAGGCAAATAAATCAAACATGAAATATAAAAATTCAAATAATGGCAATGAAATGCTAGGAGATAATATTAAAAATAAGATAAGGTAGTGGCAAATGAGCTGAGCTGTGTTGACCCACGTAGAGTTGGCCCAGACCCCAGTGAGTGTGTCACATCTATCCCTCCTATTCTCAGCCCAGTCCAAGCCCAAGGCTTACTTAGGAACAGTGTGGAGAATCCTCCTGAATGCCTGTGCTGTGTCTACAGGTACATCACACCAAAAGAAAGTCTATTATCTTCTTTAAGCCCCTGTAGCACTAGTAATGGCAAACAAGCTGCGTCATGTTTCTTAGGAATTTCCAAATAAAATATCCTCTCCATTATGAGCTCAGTGGACAACAAAAGTGTGAAAGTATTTCATGAGATGAAAGTAATATATATAAAAATGCACAAAACCAAGAAGGCTTGACGTCTTCTTTAACATTATATTGAGGTTGAATTGGGTTTCATGGTGGTTTAAACAACATAAACCCACTTTAAAAAAATGATAACATCTTGAGTGACTTAAATCCACAAAAGTGAAGAAATTAGCCAATCTGATTGTACGGATCATTTCTCAACGTTCCATTTAGCTTTTAATTACCCAACAGACTGTAATAGCTGCTTTGGAGCTATTACACTCCATCGTGTCAATTTGGCTGCTACAAATGCACAGCTAAGTCCTCAAGCTAAAAATCATTATGAAATTATTGTTGAAAAAGATTGTTGGGCACGTGCAACAGCTAGGTTTTGAACTTCAATGTTTTACAATTTCTCTTTTTTTATAAATAGCTAGAGGAATTAGATGGTGTTATGGAGCTATTCAAAACCTTTCAGTTTTGAGATCCAAAGCATTTATTGAGTTATAGAACTGTAAAAATTCAGTTAAATTGGCAAAGTTCTGTCTGCAGTCTGTCATAGCCTCATATTTTCTCTTTACTTCTGTATATAGTCTAGTCAAGTCATATTTTTTACATAATGTTCCATCAGATAAAACACCAGAAAATGTTTTAGAAACTAAATGTGAGAAATCTTTGGAAAAAATCAGGTCTGCACTAGAAGCCACACAATACCAAGACACAGATGCATGTGTAGCTGAAGTTCAAAGCATTAAGTAGCACATCTAGCCTTTCCTGGACACTAGATTAAAAAGGAAAAGAAAGAATTTAGGAACATGACAATGCAAGGATAGATGAAGCTTCATGTAAATCACAAGCCTAAGATAACAAAGAAATTGTATTGGTGGGATTTGCAGAGGATGAACAATTAAATGGTTTGTGGATTTGAGAAAAAGCAAGCTGTATGAAATATTTTCTCAGTTGTGCTCCCCAAATCATGGAAATGCCAGCTCAAAGCACAGAATAGACCCAAAATGGAAAGGAGTCTTGTCAAAGACATGGTCCAGGGCTTCACAGAGTAACAGTTCATCAAACAAAACAAAACAGACTGTCACTGTCTCAAAGATATTGCGGTGCAAGTATAAGACAGAAGTCCCCCTCGCAAAGATCATACAGCCAAACAAGAAAGCAGAAGGATATTATTCAACTCTATTTGACAGCATATTGACTTGCTGGATCATGCTCAAAGTTTCTTGTGGGCATCCCAGCACAGAGACGCTTCCAGAAGGTATTTTGTAGTACTAACCAGGCAGATTCATAGGATTACAGTTTGGGTTTTTTTTTTTTTAAATGTAAGTCAGGAGCAGCGTAGGAATGGGCACAAGTAAGGCTCTTTGAAAACAGAACGACAAGGTAACAGGCTGGCAAATGGCTGACTGGAGCCAGGAGCTGATGTCTCCTTGCTGCCTCCAGGATGGGAAAGGTCATAAACCACCTCAAAAGTGGAGAATGGGAAGACAAACTGTGGGACACAAAACATGAGTGCCAATGTCAAAGCAATAGCCAAGAGCAGCTTCCTGAAGGCTTTAAACAAAAAAAAAAAAAAAAAAAGAAAAGAAAAGAAAAGGCAAAGGCATTGCAGTAATTGAAACATGAGCTGTTGAGAGCTTCAACAAGAGTTTTAGATTTATTGGAAAAGCTGTATCATCACAGGAGTATTAAAAGTAAGAGGAATTTGTAAGTAATAGATGCAACATAAATATGAGGAATCTAGAAAGATGACAGAGTAAGTAGTTTCTAGGCAATGACATCCGTTGGGACAACAGCATGTTTACATTCTCTGGGGAATCATAAAAGAATGAGAGGAAGAGGTGTGGCAGGATCTGCAAGAGCTGCTACAGTAAGATAAATCTGAGTTTTCAAAAGTGGTTGACAAATAGTTGATAAGTATCAAAGAGATTAAGAGGAAAGGCAAAAAAGATACCCCAAGAAGAAAGCTGGAACAGGGCTAAGGTGGGAGCTCTCTGAAAGAGTGATTAGATTGACAAGAAATCAAGCAAGGACGGTGTCAAAGAAGAAGTGGTCAAGATACGTACTAAAGCATCAAAAGACATGAATACTCCTTTTGTTATTTGGAATGGTGTTAAGGACTACTAGCAAAAATGGTAAAATGAGCCTCTGTACTGTCAACTTATACATAAAACTAATAAAAGTAAATAACTTGGGTAAACTGTGCTCTTAAGGTACCAAGAGGTTTACAAAATTCCCCTTTATTATTTCAGCATTTGGGTATTTAGAAAACCAAGAGGAGCACAAAAGGTTATGAGAAGAAAGGTACAGAAAAGCAAGTCCTTGTAAAGACCTGAAAAACAGGACCACAATTTTGAAATGGATGCAAATACAGCCATGCAAACAAAGCATCAAAGGTGAAACAGGACTGGGGTGACACCGAGAAACTTACTGCAATACTTCCATTATACAACACAGAAATTAATGCTAAGAAAAAATTAAGGCATCAGAAGCTTTCCTTCCTGTAGCCTTGTATTTTAATCATGCTGACTGGCTTTACAACTTGCGGACAGCAAAGTCAGTTCACCAGAAAACAGACAACGCCTTTGTAGGCAGAGAACAATTTGGATGTCTGTAACTCTGCTGGAAAAACAATTTTTTTATAAGAGGTGGCTACGAAACGCTATTGTTAGGGAGTGAAGTAGCAACACAGTATGATAGTCTATTTTTGTTTTGTCTTTAAAAATGTAAGAAAAACTAATCCTGCAATTCTGCACATTGTTTGCCGAACGCAAAGTACTGCACAATCCACAGAAACCTGCTGACGCAGCACACTGCCAAAGAGCCAGACGCATAGCGTGCGTGGCATTTCCTATAACAGAAAAAGGAACAGTTCTTCCACTGCTACTTTTAGAAAAAATTAACAACGCTCTTTCAGCTGTCCAAAAAATTCTTTTTACCAGTCTCCTCTCTTATTTTGCTTTCAAAGAAATTTTACCTCCCAGCTCGTGTAGGTACAATACCCAATTTGGGATGTACATCTGAGAGGTCTCTATAACTAAAAGAATAGGCTTAACTTCTGCCTGTTATTAACAAGTAAGTATGAGGGAATAAGACAAAGTAAAATTACATCTCAGAAGATAAAGAAGAATCAGCATTTTGATTATCAAGCATAAAAAGGCGCACAGCTCAATGCAATGGACAAATATACACAGTGAGACAGCTAAACCCTCATTATGCTGATCAGAGATGTGTTTTGAGTAACAAACACAACATCCAATGCTTTTTTAAGCCTCTGAACTCTTTAGTTCACTCTTTAGGGGAAAGTTAATTTTCAAAGGTCGCCGTCAACAAAGAAAAACGTGTCCTTGCTCAGAAATGGCTCTTCAATGCTTAGCTATCATCATTTAAAATACAGGTTGAGCAGATTGTTTTTGCAACTAAATCACACATTTTTTCCTTTTTTCATAGAAGTATAAAACAATACGCTGCTCTCACCGTTGTTATGGCCCACTGTCCATCACTTGATGCTCTCAGAGTTGCCAATATACTGATGTGTCTATGAGATTTTGTCCCTGAGGTGCTCAGATGAGAAACTCTTACACATTCCTATTCTCAGCACCAAGCTGAAGCCACAACTTTGAACTGATGTACCATCGGAGCAAAGAGAACCCGCTTCTCGCTCCTACGACCAACTCAGGTCGCCATTTCAACCTGGTGACTTTGGGGTTTTGGCTAGCAGTCATAAAAGTTAAACATTTATTTCGTAGATTAACATTTCTACAAATATCTTAAACGTTATCTTACTTCATTTTGACTTTTAACAAAAAAAAAATTGACTTTTTTGTGTTCGCAGACTAGTTTGGTACATACCTTACTTTGTAATATCAGTCGCAAATATAAAAAAAGGTGTAGTTCAACTCCTTAAAATACTGTGAAGCTATTTCAACAGGTTTGGATGATAGTATAAAAGAACATCTTTCAGAAACTCTTGATTTAAACAAAACCTTTAAATACTAATGCACTTTATAATTTTTATATTTTATAATTTTCATAATTTTATAGTAATATTTTATAATTTTTAAATACCTGTAGAAAATCCAACAGAACTGTAACACAGGTACACTAAGAGATTCAGATTTTTTTCAGAATTAGTACTGAATCCATACCCTGGATGGTATTTTGGGATCCAGGAAGCACAATCCAACTTTGAATAGAAAATGGCATCCCATAATGTAATTTTAATTGTATTTTCCACAAGATTACTTGCTCTAGCACCAATGTTAATCAGTACACATTATGCAGCTAAAAGTCCACATGAAAGTTGAGAGAGATACAGAATCCTTTTTCATTTCACTCCTTAAACTATCGTGCAATTTGTTATGGAACAGATCACTAAAAATATAATTACCAAAGTACCCATACTGTACAGAACACGGTAAAATGTTTCCTACATATAATCTTGTAGCATAATAGGGCAATTCGGGATTACAAGCGATAACACAAACCACACAATAAACAATGCACGTGATTTCTACGTTAGCACTGCTGACAGCACTTAACTTTAGCACTGCAGCAAGACTTTGATCTAACATCAATATAACTGACTGCAACGCTTTTGCTTAATTGCCATCTACAGAAGAATCTAATTAGATCAAGAAATATTAAAATAGTTTTAATGGTTAACATAAAGCTTCATAAAAACAATCACCACTGGTTCAAGGACACAATCAATAGCCTTTAGTTTGAAAAATATTGCGGTTATAATTATAACTAGACTGGCGTTCAATCCATCCTCTCTCCTTTTTCACAAAAATCAGTATCTTGAAGAATGCTCCTATGGCACTACACGCACTGTAATTTTTCACTCTTTCTCTAAATCTCAGAAAATGTGCTGTAGATGGCCCCAGGAGCAAACACAGCAAAGACGAAGTAAAACTCGAAAAGGAGCTGTCTGGTTTAATCTATGGATGTTCACAGCTAGGGCTTCGTGTAGAAATTTGTAATCAGGATTTCCACAAATGATGGTGGCAAGGTTTCATTGGAACTGGTGTTCCTGTCATCTGCAGAGCCTGTCACAGTAACCTGCAAGCATTCGCTACTTCTCTGATTTGAGAATCCCCAAGCATTATGCTTCTCCCCAGTGCCCAAACACACATACTCTATCTTTCTGTTTAGAAACCACCCTGGCTTAATAGCCACGCATTTGTTATGCTCTGCAGGGAGAAGCGCAATGTATACTCGAACGAGCTGCTGTAGTTTCAAAATGCTAACCAAAACCCGACGAAATCAGATCTGTCTGGGATACAAGTTAGCACGTCAATTAGGAGCAAACTCTTTGCGTTGGTGATGGGTAGGCGAGGGACCAGGGGAACGGCTGGGAAGGAACACCAGTTGTCAAGAGTTTCTAACAAACATCACTTCACTCTAGGTAAACAAATAGCACAGAGACTATGGGCCTTGTTTCCAAAGCATATTCGTGGAACAAAAAAACCTCGGAAGCCGGAAAACAAAAGCGATCCTCCAGCTCCCCCTCTTCTCTAATCTTTTATTTCATTTGTGCACATTTAGTTCTTCGTAGTACGCTTTCCAATGAACGGGGTGGAATTTTCGTAAAAAATTCAGGTAGTCCGTGTCGCTTCCGCATGTCTGCAGAACAGCAGTGACTCATATGAAAAGAGAAATGGCGACCTACACTTATCCACGGTCACCTAACAGAATCACATCCTGATGCTGATTCTCATCCACAGTAGCGGAGCAGAGGTATACACAGAGCTTCAAAGGTTACCTTTCCCTGCAATTGCCAGACCCCAAACAACAGCTAGTTCAAAACCATTCTCTATCAAGAGAAAAAGTAACTCAAACAAGGAAAATCAAGTTAAACTGGTACAAGAAAGAGGAGAATCAGTTCCTTGCTGTCCTCCTTACATCAACCAAGCCCTTCAGGCAGTTTTCAGCCTACTTTTCAGTGATGTTTTCTCACCTTTTATTCTTTCCCCTCTCATATTTGCCTGGTGCACAGCCTGTATCTGAACAACATGTTCAGAAGCATCATTTCTCAAAGCATCTCTAACAGACACATGAAAAAAGCACAATCACCACAGGGGTCTATTTGCACATTTTTATCTAGAGCATCATCTTGCTATCTAAGAAAACTCCTCTGACCTTCATGTTTATGAGAGGCTTCAAAGTTTGAGCTAAAGATAACTAATACCTTGAGATTATCATCATCCTAAACACGAGGCATGCTCAACGATGACGGGGAACCAACACAACCTGCAGCCCTCATAGTACGTGCTGCACCAGACCACTCGGCCCCACCAGTACCAACGGTGGAGCAAGGAAGCAGAGGAAGCAGCACGTCTCTCCCCGTTCCCTAGCAAAGAGCTACAGCACAGAATCATGATTTTGTGTGGATCAGTGGATCCTAGAGAAGAACCAGGGGAGAAAAGGAATTGTGCTGGAATATGAGACTTGGCTGAGATTTGAGCTGAAACCTCCACAGGGCAATCTCAGCTTCCACAGTCAGATCAGACCAGCTGGGGTCAACACAGAAAAGACACAGAGCGACCTCTTGCCCCAAAGGTTTAATATTAACACCGCTAGCGTGCGATACATTGTAACTTCATAATCACGACATATTAAAACGGACCATTTATCTGCATAATTTGGAGCTTGAACAGTAATCATTATCTTCTCAACATTTCTTAAAAACAATAGAAAAATTGCTTGCAAATCAAAATGCAAACACTTCAACAGCACGAATTGTTCTTCCCCAATAATTTATTCATACTTTGCAATTTCAACTTCGGGTGATGTGTGTAGGGAGAATGGGAGGGTGGAGAACAGAGATGGGTTTTATATCAACAATTTCCATTAACATTGATGGAATTGCACCCATAAACACTCTGGTCACTGATGCTTTTCTCTACTCATTAGGTAATTTCCAGCATTTTATTCTTCTGGTTTATGTTCTCTGCCCTATAATTTCCGACGTAGTGTTTAGATTCTGCCAAAAATCTTCACTGTGTGCTAGCTGCCTGTTGCAAGTAAATAGTACCGTGACAAACTTAGAAATATCCATTTCTCCCATAATAGGTTGGTACCAGTTAATGCAGTCCAGCAACAGAAAAAAATGAGGAGAATAAATGCCAAAAAAATTAGCTGATTCAAATACTTCCTGAAAATATAGATATTCTACTACACATTCTCATGACCAGTGAAATACTAAGGAAAGAGTATGATTCTATGTCACCAAAAATAGCTGTCCCCAGCTTGAAAACTAAGGGACTAAGATCTGTATGTACATTATTGCTTTCTGGTAAGGGGAAATAAAGCAAGATCTGTCTTTTCTTCCCTCTCTCCAGCATCAAGATAAGCTGTTCAGCGATCTTGTGGACAGCACACTGGGGATGGTGTTCACACATCGCTTCAATGTCCATAATAAAATATTTTGTCTGCAGTGAAATCTCTGAACACCACTCACTTTTGCTTTACTTATTTATTGTATTACTCACTTTCACTTTATTTATGTACATATTTTTAAAGAATTTGATCCTCTGATTAACTGTTGCTATAAGAATGCATAGTGCACTGTGCACATGCCAGGGATTACTGGATAGGAAAAGAAAAGGACTGTTTCTTTCAAAACACCGGACGTTTTTCAAGACGGGAACACAAAAAATTCAACGTAGTATATCATATGAGCAAATCTCACCAATCTTCCAGGATCAGTACATCTGGTCTTCAAGTATATTACCCAGATCAAGTCACAATCGCTGCTGCTGATCATCCTTCAACAGACCAATGTGGATCAATTTTGATCTGTTAAGTGCTTCTGCCTTACTTTATTGTATCATCGTCTCCTAAAGATGACAGATATTGAGGTATTTCAACAGAAAATATTTGACATAGCTCTTAAAAATTCTATAAAATAATTATCCTTGTGTTGTATATAGGAGTCAATTTTGTTAAGTGAGAAGAGCGTGGGACTGGGAATTACCAAATGTGATTTCTAACCTTGTTTCTGCCCCTGATTCTAAGTAAGTGATCTTAGGCTAATCACTTTTATCTTTCTGTGCATCAGTTTCCTCATTTTGATATTGGAATTAATGACATGCACCTTGGTAAAGACTTTTGAGGAATACTGATGAAAAGCATTAGATATGAATCAGGCCTTCTTATTAATAATAGTAAATTGCTTTGGGATCCTTGGATGATAAGTGCTATTTAAATTCAAAGAAAATATTAGTACTTTAATTGCTTCATCTTTCAGATCTACCCCAGTTTTACTTACACACTGACAGGTAAATTGAACTCAAATTACTTCATAGCAGATACACAAAGTTATAAGTGTAAAAAGAGCTATTACATTATTATTTTTGCTGCTTCCAAGACTTTAGAGCATCTACTTTGTACTGTTGAAGATCTCGCATGGCAAACATCCAAATTTTACGCTGCTGTTGGGATATTCAGTATTAATGGAATCTTCTCCACAAATGCTGAAATCCTCACATTTCATCAATAGTCAAACTTCAAACCTTTCATTTATGCAACGTTTTATCAAAGTCATTACAATTGTAATGAAACTGCTATTGTTTTGAAATGATATACTGAACAAAATGTCATTATCAAGCAGTTTCACTGAGTGAAGAATAGAGCCATAGTCTATTAATGTATCGCCATTGATTTATTCACTAATGTGCCCTATATTTTCATCTGCAAAAGCCTTTGTGAAATCCACAGTGTCTATCAGCACAATTATCCAACATAACTACTCTGCAGGGCACAGCTTATTATGTTTCTTTTTTTGCTTTTAGTGCTGAATGCTGCCAATAACATCCGGGCTACAGGACAGCAGACTCCAGCACGTGGTGACAGTAAGAAAACAAGCACAGCGTTGGCTTCTGTCTGCTCTGAATGGGAGCTTCACCAAGTATCTTCACAACAAACTGCAGAGAAAACAACTGTAAACTGATATTATCTTCGCAGCAGTGCTCAGTGACAAAGAAAGAGGCAATGGGCACAAACTGAAGTACAAGAAATTCTGTTTAAGCATAAGAATTTTTATTCTTTTTTTTTACTGGAAGGGTGATCAAGCACTGGAAAAGGTTGTCCAGAGAGGTTGAGGACTCTCCATCCTTGGACACGGTCCTGAGCAACCTGCGCTAGCTGACCTGCTTTACAAGGGCGTTGGGCTCCAGAGGAGCCTTCCAGCCTCATCCTTCCTGTGATTCTGTGATTATTAATTCCAATCAGATCACCAGGTTGTTGGTGCGTGACCTATATTCACGGCTGGAAATTAAAGACAGCAGCTGCAGGCACTTAGAAACCTGTCTGGTTATAAGAATACATCCCCTTATAAAACCCTGCAGAGAAATCTTTATTTTTCCAGTTCACACATCCTCCACCTGAGTGAATTAAAGCGTAAGCATGGCTCTTTTTAGCCATCCTAATTCCGGAAAGACAGCAACGACAGACTTAATTGCTAATCAGTTCGCATCAAAAATTATCAGACCAAATGCAGAGCGCTGTGTCACTCACACAGTTTAGTCCTCAGTTCAATATGGACAGAACCAAAATTTTTCATATTTCAGAAATACCGCTATTCCTCAAACTTATCTAGCCAGAGACCATTACCTTAACATAGCGCTCCCTCCCAGAAACATTATTTCTTCATTACAACCCAGATTCCAGGTTGAAAACGAGAGGAGGAAACCTCACTGGTTGCCTGAGTCTCTATTAATTATTGAAGCATCCCTGCCTGCCCAGTGCCCGTTCAGTCAGCTTGTCTTCGCGCTTCTCAGAAGCAATGAGAACTCCATGGGAAAACAGCAACATGTTTTTGTTTTGTACTCCTCCAGGAGGTAGCTATCTAAACGAGTAGCCTAATTTTCAGTAGTGTTTGCTTCTCAATGGGGAAGAAAGTGAGTGTAACTAAACAGAAAAACCTGGATAAAAGAAACTTCCCCCCCCCCCCCCCCAATCATAAGTAAGCCCCTTTTTGTCACTTATCAAAATTGGAACACCAGAATAAACAGTTGTGATTTCTGTTCAGCATAACTTCTGCACTTCAATAGGAATGATTTGGGAGTTCAGGACGTGTAGATTTTTTTTTTTTTTTTTTAGTTTAAGGTGCTGCTACAACAAACCAGCAAAATAAATAAATTTCGCATGCTGTTTGGGGCTTGAACTATATGCCCTATACAAGATCTTGAGTATTGCTAACATCCACTTCATTTTCCAAAACAAATTTAAAAAAACTTGCATCTGCAAAAAAAAAAAAAAGACTAATGAATTCCAGTGTCTAGTTTCCCATACAGAAGGATATGGACAATGAAAAGCGCATTATTTAAAAAAAAAAAAACAAGGGCTATGTTTCAGCCATAGTCAGGCACTATAAATATTTCAGCTACTTTTATAATTGGATTCATTTAAAATACTATGCACTTGCAAAACACTGCATTCAAAATGTATTGTGCAGAATAACTACCATTTGTTTTGGTCACATCAAAATATCACTCAAAAAACCATTAGGGGTTGGTTGGGTTTTCTTGGCTGTGGTGCTGTAAAAGACCATCTTCTCCCCGAGACAAAAAAAAAATGATGTTGTGGAACATATAATTCATCTTGCCACTGGATAAAATGACTGCTATGAAACAACACAAAAACTTCCACCACGGAGATAAAACAACGTAAGTTACCGCAAGAAAATCCAAGTGCCTTGACAGCACCTCATCTAAACCCAACGGTTAAATCCCAAATAGTATCTTGAATAATGGTTTTTCTTCATCCTCCTATGGAAGAGTCAAATTATGCCATATTATAAGTCTAAGATTCCCAGAAAGAAAAAGTTTGTCACCTATACCTTGAAAGCTTATACTTTAAAGACCTGATTCAGTATCGCAGCAATTGCTAAGGTAACTGGTCTGCAACAGGCAGGACAATGCTGTGATAGATACAGCTCTCATGCAATAGCACTAAATATAACAGGACTATACAATAAAAAGCCTTTTACTTTGAATTCTGGGGATTCAGCGGATTACATGAAAATCTTAGCATGGATTTATCCTGTTCTACTTCAGCATGTGTTTGGGTTTTTTAAAGTGCATTTAATATTTTTCTGTAAGAAGTTAGCAATGAGGGAGACTGGCATGCTGAGGATCTGTAGGAAATGGAGTGTCCGGTGGCATTTTCTTTTTGTGTGTTTGTTTTAAACTCCTGTCGACTTTCAACAGGAGGCTTCGTGGTTTGGGTGCTGTGGACTGCAACATAACAAAAACCAAACTCAAACCTTAGCAACTCCCAACAGCTACTTCTAGAAGAAAGGGTTTGTTTTGTAGAAGGCAAAAGTGTTAATATCCTGTGCACATTTCTTAACTTTGAGATTTTATCACCCATGAATGTGAGAAGCAAGAACACAGACTAATCTCATAGGAATAACTGAAATTTTTGCCATAGGGACGAAACTGAAAATTCCCTAACGCTTCTTTCTCCAAACACAAACACAGCTGATAGGTTTTCTCATGACATGAGCCCACTATGAACATCAACTTTTGTACGAGTGTCAGCTCTGCCTTTTTAGCACTTTTAGACTTTAGTCTCAGTGACAGACATATCTTTCACCATTTCTAATCTTGAAAGCATTGCAGAATTAAGTTAAATGTGATGGTAAGCAGCATTATTTACAGCTTCAGCTTTTTATGGCGTTCAGAATGTCAGCTTTCAAAAAACAGCTAAAAAGCCTTTTCATCTTAGTTCGGAAACAGCAAAGAGATATTTTCGAAGTTGGGTTGTTTTGTTTTGGGTTTTTTTTTTTTTAGAACTAAAATTGTGGCAGATTGAAGACACATCAGAAAATATATTCTGTGGTCCAGTAGCCTCTCTCTAGTTTGTGCATCCGTCCAGCACATCAAGACCTAATGAGAACGGGCATATGTTGTCACCATTACTTGTCACAGTCCTTCGGCCCTCCTGTTCACTTGCAGATCCNGAGAACAGGCATATGTTGTCACCATTACTTGTCACAGTCCTTCGGCCCTCCTGTTCACCTGCAGATCCACAGAAACACCTCCTCTTTGCGATTGTACAAGTCCCAGGCGGCTGGTGGCACTGTCTTCTCCCCGCACCATTTTCCAAAATAGCCTTTGTCTGCTGTGGCCACCCTGCTGCCCTAACCAGCTGTTAGAAAATGATCAAAATGGGCCAATTATTACTCCAAACAGGAAATATTCTTCCACCAGGAACAAGAAATCACATGCATATTGCCAGCCCAAAGTATGCAAAGAAAATTACGTTCATTAAAAATCTTTTCATAATGACGTCGTTACTATCAAAAGGCTCAGGGATGCTTGACCTTGGCGTCCAGGATTAAGCTAGCATTATTTTTCTTGATTACCAGCAGCAGAATAGTGGGGAAATTATAAAGTCATTGAGAGGATTAATACAGCCCTGATCTCTCTCTCCTGGCTCTTTATCTCAAGCGATTAAAGTTCTCTAGGAAAAAAAAAAAAAAAAGTCATGTAGCATACGCCTGCTGCCATGGAGAGATACAGTATCAGCTCCATGCATCAGGTCCCCATGACAGCCAGGGCAAAGGTTAATTATGCATTCTGTATATAGTTTTAATCACTTTAATCAGATCACTGCTCTCCTCCATCTCAGGCTGTAACTTTCTAAAAGCAAGAGAAGCACTTCAAGCATGGCGATGTTTGTTTTTAAAAAGGGGAGGGGGAGGCAGAGGAGGGAACACATTACATTAACGACGAACAAAAAAGACAGTGCAAAACCTATCGACCGAACAAGACGACTAAGCCTGATCATTTGTGTGAACAGAGGTGGAATGGCAGAGCATGGTCAGGCAGAGGACGTAAGGTCCTTTTCCAATTTAGAGATGAACCCAGATAGCTTTCTGAGACTCTGGAACAAAGCACACTCTTGACAAACAGCCTTCATGCTTCTCTCCACCTTTGTCTCTGCTTTCAGAGCCTTTCTCTAGCAAAAGCAAAGAAAAACAAGTGGAATAATTGCATAGTAACAGGAAAAACTGCCTTAAAAGAGAAGGAACTAACTGGTTGGAAATCCCAGGAGTCAGAGCTCTCTACTCTGACACGGGAACAAAGGACGGCTCCTTTTAAAACTTCTGCTGTGATTATTATAAGCTCTATTCAGTGTTTTGTGCATACATCTTACGCAGGCAAATCTCTCATTTATGGGCATTTGATTTGAGAAGAAAGAGTTGAATAGGGCTCTTTTTTTTTTTTTAATTAAGGAATACTGGCCCTTGGGATGAAGGGAAGAAGTACGATCCCTGGAATGAAGTGGGAGAGAGAAGCCCGCCTTTGTTCCCTTCGGAGCATACAGAGACGTTGTTATATTCTATTTCAATATTTTCAAAATGGGTGGCACGAGGAGAGCATTCAGGCTTCTCACCAGCAGCCAATATTTATTACATCATTAAAAAAATGTCAAACATGGACGGGTTCTAACTTCTAACAATGTGATCTCTAAGCCACGCTCATCCCAATTACAAGGCTCTTCCACATCACCAGACATCATTTAAATACAAGGCCACATTTTGCCTGTCAGATATAGTTTTCAAGGTACTTTGCTTTTATATCAGAAAGCAGAACACCAAGAATATCATTTGGCCCCAAATAAGCTCCTTTTTACAAAAGCATCCAAAACAGTTGACAATTCTTGTGGACTCAAAGCTTCTGCAGTGTTTTATCAAGCAAGGAAAACCCTTAAAATTAATTTGTTTCCCTTTACTTCACAGCAGCCCATCAATTCTTCTCTACATAATGCTTTGGACATACTTGGCTATTAACAGAGGACTTTAAAAGCATGTAAAGATAATTTATTAATTTTATTTTTAAATCCAGCCATCTGGAGCTATGAACACTTAGCGAATTACATAATAAGACTAATATCTAACAAAATCGTCCCGTGCCTGCCCAGGAGAACTCCATAATCCAATAGCCAACTCATCCTTAATCCTAAGGGAGTCGTATTCTGTTGATCCCAGCTTTTTCCCAAGGTGATTTTGCCACACGAAAAAGCCCACATATGAATTTCTTTTACTTCTGCTTTTTGTTTGTAATCAAGGACGTATACATCTTACCTTGAAAAAGACCTGGTATTATCCAAACAAGCAAACAACAACAAAACAGTAACATGTTTTGGGGGTCAGTAAACAGGAAGGAAGGAGACACACCAGAGGAGTATTCCTACTCCTATTTCTAAAGACAGTTCCAGATCTCTGACCTCAAACCTTCGTAGAAGTATCTGGCCCTGGAAGCGGTCTCTTTGGAATGACATCTTTCTGTGCACAGATGGAGAGTAAGTTTTGTCTAACAGTTACTGAGCATCCAAGCACCAAAGGTGGCATAAGACAAACTACGTCTTCTCGCTGTTACCAAGACTGAAAATGGATGCCAAGAGGAGCAGATAGCCTTTTTGCAGCACCTATTTTACTACGGAAGAAGTTGTCGCAGTTCTGAGGCAGGAAGTTCTGCTCAGTTTTTGAACAGATTTCTTCTTCACCCATATATTTTCTGAGGCCAAACACCTCAACCAACTAGAAGCAAAAGATTTTGAAATTACTTTTCTGACATCAGTTGATAAAACATTCGACTTGCCAAAGAAAACTGTACGCTGAGAGCATTGGTCATGTCCAATGTATGGCACAGTTTATCTCTAGAATCTGACGGAGCTGACAGAAAGATAACAGGATAATTTCAGGGTTCTGTCAAAACTGGAGTTAATAAGGGCAGGGTGAATTCCAAATGTCACCATCTCTTTATGCAACAAGCACTATTGCAGTTCTAAGATAAAAACACTCCCAGAGCAAAGATTTTGCAAGCTGATATTCTCACTATCAGAAAAATCACTTTAGAGCTTAGCAAGTAATGAAACACCTTTCAAAAGTAACTTAAGAAGAGGAGGTGTAACGCAGGGAAAACAACTCGGCTTCTCAGAAAAGATGCTGTTTTCAATAAATAAAACAAATGGCAAAACAAACCAAACCCTACTGCGCAGAGAATGACCTTTAAGTGAGTCTAACCTTAGTTCAGTGTAAAGGAAATTAAAGCCTGTGGTACTGATGCAGACAGAGTCAAGAGTGTCTTGTGCTGGCAGCACAAATTCCCATTGCTGCTTTTCTTCTGACCTTTTGCATCTGGTAGGAGAAGAGAGGAAAGAGAAGGGAGACCATCTGGATTTCCTGTAGACAAGATGTCTGTTAACACACACCATGACCCAGCGAGTCAATAAAAGAAACCTTGTGATAGTCATGGTAGGCAAAAGCCCGTGCTGCTAACACTATTTCACCAGGTGAGGTAGTAACTGCATGTACTCCCCATTCTCAATAATCTGCTCACTGTCTTCAGGGAAAATCAGATGTAACGTTTATTTGCCCTTTGGTTACTAGAGGAGCAGACTGACTCAGTCATTGTCATCGTCCCTCAGTCATTAGAAAAGCAGCCTTTCTAAGCTCATTTCTTTAAGAAACTTGTTCTTTCATCTCTTGATATGACATCTGTCCAAAGCTCTGTCTGTTCTTCAACACAGAAGAGGAAGCTAGTTCTGGCAGAAGATCCCTACTTCCCACCAGTTCATTGCTTACCGTGATTTACTTTCTTCCTTGAAATACAGGTGCTCAAGTCATTTCCTGACCCCACACAAATGTCTTCTCCCTCCACACCTCAGTCCGTGTGAAACACTACTGAGGCCAATCTGCTCAAATAGATCCTTCCCATGAATACTTTCACACTTCTATGAGAAACGACAGCTGTGAGGAAGACGACAAATTTTTGGAATGTTTTCAAGATAGTTGTGATCGGTACGAATTCCAGGTCAAAAAGCCAAAGAAACACACAATGGATACATCTCTAGAGACACTGAAGTTTTTTAAAAAACAAGATTCCTCCACCACTGTATTTCCTACATTAAGAATCTGCGTGGAAGACTGCTAGAGTAAGATGAACTACCTTCTACACAGACCAGTTCCACTGCAATTCGTTTATCTGAATGGTGTAACTCCTAACAAGGACTTTGGATGACACTAAAATAAGAATGTTACTGTTGACTCTTCTCACAGTTAAGTCCGTGATACCTTTGTAATTGTTCCCAATACTGTTGACCACCTCGTGGAGATACCCGTGCTGCTCAAGTGGTCAGAGAACAAGGCACATCTGTATTGTAGATGCCAAACTGGGTTCCAGTCTGAAACTGGCTCAGTGCTTCAAATACATCAAGAAATCTGTCCTGTTAGACCTCAGGGTGCACACTAAGTAGGTACACGACTTAATAGCACTTAAAGCCTCAGGTGAGTTTAAAATACTTAAAAATGTCTCGTACATCCTTGCAGGTAAGAGTACACCTTTGGTTTGGAACTCCTATTTTACTCTGTGATTTGTTGCTCTCACCAGTCTCCTTATCACAGAAGTCATCTTTGTGGAATGTGTTTATGCAAGCCTAGAGTTATAACCACGGCCTAATCTTCGCATTTTCAGTCCTCTACACAGCATTCCACAAATGCGGTGAATTCCCAGTTTTAAACAAGTGCTCTGTTAGATTTCGTGAAGCTGCGCAAAGAAACCCGACGCTGATGATTATCTGTCCTGCTGCACTCCGTACGCTTATACATAGCTAGAGTAAAGCAACTTGTCATTTCTTCTATCCGCAGAAATATCTGACTCTTCAGGATATCACATTCTTCAGAAGAATAAAGTCATTTTCCCCCTTCCCGCCCTGTGCTGGGCTTGCTTTGGCAACCTGAACTCCAAAAATTTTTCCTTGCAAAAATTTACTTACTCATCTAGCCAGACTAGGTAACAAAGGCAAATAATGGTAAGTACAGTTATTTCTTGTCTCTGAAGAGGAAGGTGGTGTTCATGGAGGATCCTACCAGAAGCTACATAACCCAGCAACTCCAGATAGCGCACAGTATTGAATGAACAGAGTATTAACGCTAAGGGTCCTTTGGGAGCACCATATATTTCTCTCAAACATACCTATCATTATGATTTTTCTTAAATTAGAAATGAAATGCAGCAGACAACACCAGTAATAATTACCTTCATGGTAATGTCGTAATCCATTTTATTGAACCAAAAGTCAAATATATTTATTAAATCTGCATAAATTACGATACTATTAGACTCTAATTTACATGATATTGTGCAGATGAGACACTGGTTGGGCCTTTGTACTAGTGTGTTCTAGCAGATAGGATGCAATTTATACTTCTACAGTGACTGTACTTTTAGTTTATTTCTTAATAACATAAGTTTCAAAATATACTAAGCCATTAATTGAATACCGCCGACACTATAAAATCAGACTTCTGTAAAGTAAATGTGGATGAGGCAGCCTTGCCTCTTGCTGCTTAAATAAAGTTCAGTTTTCTTAAGGAGACAGTTTTAATCTCATTCAACTGAAAATTTTGTTCAAAAGTATTTAATAAACCCAGTACTACCAAGAGACACATACGCTACATAGAAATGATGCCACTTATAGGTGTAAGTTATATGACACATTTTTCAAAATCAGTGATCGGTGACAGGCTTGTTTACTGCTCATTAATAAAAATAGAGGTATTGCTCCTGCTGGATACTTCTAATGCTTCTTGTTTACTTTTCCTTCCAATTACTGTAATTGACCTATAACTCACCAGAGTTCTGGGCATTTGTTCTGAACTTTGCACAGAATGCAGCAACAATCCTTTAGTGTTCCAGCTAAATATGTCAGGATTAACATTCTGCTAAATATTCAAACAAATTACGCTACTGTTGTAAACCGGGGATTTATGAGAGGTTTTATGCCATTTGTGGATTCTGATCAGAGCTAGGAGGACATGAAGGGTAAGTAAAGGTCTGACACAGATCTGTATCTCTCTGATAAACTGAAAATAAAAATCCTACCAAAACTAAAAGTCTGGTTTGAGAATGAATTATGCGACAAGTTTGATATATTTGTATAGGCTGTTCTCATTTCGAGTCAAGCAGAATCCCAACAGCGTAAGGTAATGCCACTCAGCAGCAGGAAGGCATCACCACAGGATGATTAGACCATTAGTTTGATCATGCAGAGATGTTTTTCCCTCCCTGCCTTCTAGAAAGGTTTTCATTGTATGAGGACTTAAACATTAATTCCTGGCTTCTAAAAACTGCAAGATTTTTTGGGATCACTAGATACAAGTACCGGATGTATGCTTGGGCAAGTAACCACAGATGAGACTCAGCCTTGAAAATCCAAACTCATTTTAAGCACAGGGAGGAAAAATACTCCGAGTACTAGATCTTGTGTAGTACACCAGAGAGCTGTCAGGCAACAGCCTCCAAAGCTGATATACAGTACTTGTATGACAGCACCTCTTTCAAAACTGTCCTAGCAAACCTGTACATTGTATCCTGCAAACCCCTGGCAATTTAGTAGCTGCCTCAAATTGTTTTTCAAAGCAGATTTTTCCTTTTACACAGCGATGCAATAAACACAAACTCTTTTAATTCAGTAATCAGGACAGATAATTACATCCCCTTAATTGTTTTCTTTTTCCAGCTTAGGTTCATGTTGATGGGAGATGGTAAAAATAGTCCCCGACCATCTGAAGTTTGCTGCTTGCTGATTAAAGCCCTAATTGATTCAGAGTGTTTTACAAATCAATCTCCGAATTACTTCAGGATCACGGTTGCATATTGTAAAAAAGAATTCACACACACTCCCCTTGTGAATGAGAATCACTTTCCCATAAATCCTTAACCGCATAAACAACTGGGTCACGTTGTTATCAAGAGTCACTCTTTGGTAAAACCAGAGCAAAAAGGCAAAATGAGAATTACTTACAACAGTAACCTGCTGTGACCTACAGAGGATCCTTATTCTTTCCTAAGCTTCCTTTGCAATTTCTGAATGGATTGCATGCGATACGTTCTTGGGGAGCAAAAAAACCCCCAACAACAAATAAAAAAATATAACTGTCGCCATCTTCTGCAAAGCTCATAAAACTGTGATCTACAACCTGATGGAAGGAACGCCTTCAAAGCCATGTGTTTCTGTGATTCAGTGCACTCCTTCCCTCAATCAGGATCCGCGCTTTTCATTGAGATTTTATATTACCTATCATGCAATTTTGGTGAGCTCTGCACGTTTCCAGGGACTGCTACCCAGGGTTCCTTTCCGAAATACAGATTTTAAAGTTCCCGTGGTGATCAAGGATGAAAAGGAGAGATATCTTACCTTGTTGTTAAGGGCTCGTCAACAGGAACAACTCTGGCTCCAAAGGCAAGCCCCCCCTTCCTTCATATTGCTGAATTTGCAGAAGACAGAGTAAGTATAGCACAACTTTGTTGCAAGCCTCCTCCTTTTGAATTGATTGCTCAATTCAGCTCATCTTTACCTCGTTCTAAGCACAAGCCCACTATAGTTAAGGATGCGGCAATCACTTAAAACACACCACTATACCCTTAAAAAAGAAAAAAGGGGGTCTTCTGTCATATATTTCAAAATCTGACAGATTTCACAAAGTGTCCTATTCTTTACAACACACAAACTGTCTGTAATAACTGTATTTTCCTCCCTTATGTTTTTTTAATAGCTATGTCTGAAAAACATAATAGGCTGCTAAAATGAGCTAAATTGCAGAGCCACTTGATTATAGGTCAGTGTTTTTCCAGACACCATTTCTTCTGGAATCGGAAGGGTCATTTAGCCCAGACAGGTTTGCTGTTTGTTCTCGTTCACAAGACTTTCTAAGTCATTTAGCTTATGCTGCATCACAAAGGTTTAAATTTACTTTTGAAAAGTCTTATTAAAAGACTGACAAACTTCTGTAGCACAAATATTACTTAGGTAAATCACACTCACTTCTGATGAATATTTAAAAAATACCACCCAGTTATTAACACCACCAAGCCTTTACGCCAAATGTAGTATCTTCAGCGTTAACACACTAATGAGTTTTGTGCTTCCCGTTCCACTGGTATACTGTGTCATTAAGCATATGTAAATACTGCATTAAGATACTAATAAGTCATCAAAGTTGCTTGTGATGTTATGAAGCAAAACTGAAATGAAGTAGAAGATTCACAGTCTCCTTTACCAGAAAGCAGCTTCTTCGCTTTAATAGCAGTAAAATATAGTTCAGAAAAATAAGTTGCCTTAAAGAAACAGTGCTTGAAAAGGCTTGCAGAAAACCAGCTTGGTCATTATTCAGAGTAAATTCCTAACTTGTATGTTTTAAGTTTCACAACTCGGAAATATTTTGACAAAATTAAAAACACCTCCTCTGGTATGTGCAGTGAACGAATGAACCAAGAAAAACATCATCTACCTGCATCTGGTAGCCATAATCTCCAGATAAACAGTGTTATTTCATCCCACTCCTTTGTGAGCACAGACGCTACAGCATCTCACACTGCCACACTCATTAGAGGCCTGCCACTTCTTCCGTTACAAGCACACTTTGAAAGCATTTGTAACAATCTTGTAAAAAAAGATTTGTCTGTGAATTTTTAAAACTACACTGCTTTTTCTATCTTTAAACCGTGAAAAAAAGCCCTTGTCATCTAGCCCAGCTGACTATTTCTGCTGCTCTGGTAATGGCAAGCTATCAGCGCCATTACAATCTACAATAAAAATGTGTAACCACCCCCAACTTGTTTTTTCAAAACAAATTCTGCATTATCCTCAAGACAGGAATTCAGCAGTCGCTATCAAGTCCAAAAAGGCCTGCCAGATTCCATAATATTTCTCCTCATTAGCCTATGAAGTGCAAGTTGCCCTCTTTATCAATGAACATATCAGATGTCAGCCACAATTTAATCAAAGGCAGTCCTCCTCTGCTCTCACCACATCGAATGCAAGCCTTCGTGTTTGCCGATGCTATGGCCAACAGCACTAGTTTGCAAAGGATCCCAGGCCCTCAATGATGCAACATGCCATATCAAATCGCATAAAAAAAGTAATCGACATCCTTTCCAAAAATCAAAGTGGCAACTGATAAACCAAATTCTATCAAGGTGCTTTCAACTTTAAAGTCTGTCACTTTGGCTGCGCCTGTATTTCGTACAAGATACTTCTTAAAGGGTTAAAATTCACATGTCATCTCGAGGGTGGAAAAACGTAATATTGTCATATTCTAATTCATTGCTTCTTTTAAAAGAAAAAATCCCCCTCTTTTTTTTTAATTCTTGGGTATTGTCTATTTGCATTACAAGGTGGAATTTGTCTTTCTGCAGTTGAAGAGAAGTGCTGAGCATCTGTTTAGACCAATCTATCCCTTACAAATACACCTGCTGCATTGACTAGCAATGAACCTAAAAAAATGTTGGAGTATTTTTTTTAGAATAGCTTTTTAAAACACTTGCATGGTACAAATGTTTTTGTCAAGGGTGCCCTAGACCAGTTCCTAAGCCAACATGGTTAGAAACAAGTGTTACTGTAGTGGAATAAACAGAATTCTCCATCAAATTTACCTAGGGAATATCCGTAAGTGAAATAACATTACTTTAGATGAAGGATCAATGCGCAACAAAACTGCTAACATAACAGTGACCACAAAATTCAGGCAAGCAGAAATATTATCTGAACAGGAAAAAGCTCCTCAAATGATTAAACAAGTTGTTCCTGTCACACCAAAGGTAATAAACAATAATTGCAAAATACATTTATATAAATCTTCACAATAAATCCCATGGTGTTTTACAGTTTAAGAGCAGATTAGATAGGTCAGCGTGAAGTTTATGATCAATACAATAACAACACGTTTAAGTATAAGCGAGCATACAAAATTTTTCTATTTGAAAGCATGAAATTGGTCCGAAAGTGATGAGTCTATAATCACGATACGCACAAGAAAACAATCCCTAAAGGCTCTACGTTCACAAGCTATTCAGACACACATGAAAGCTCTCCGCACTTGTATTAAAAATATACATGTAAGTTAGCAGGGCTCAAAAAGAAGACATTCATTTTTCAGCTATGCCTACCTTTGTTTGCATCTTAAATTTCCACTTTAAATTATGGAACAAAATGAACCTTAGATTTTTCAGCTACAATAAAAAAAAAGATTCCCACATAACCTTTGCTTCATGAGATAAAGTTCACCAAATGAAATTAAGTCACTCCACAGTAATTTTTGGCCTTGTTCCAGGGTGATGTGGAAAGGAACATTTGTCATGATCACTCACAACTGGAAAAGAACAGGAAGAGGTCTCTGTTAACGACACATCATCGCAGGGCACAGGGCACTCTGCACACCTCTCGCTGCTCAGCGATGACAGCAACGGACCTAGGACGGCATTCTGTATAAAGAGGACTGAGATATAGTGACTTCTCTGCCCAGAGGGATTTACCGCCTAAAAAGGCCCTTTATTTAGTTCTACCTGCTTTGATACAAGAGGCCCACTTGAATTATTTTGCTTCCTGGGGTTTTTTTGGTCAGTCGATTGATTGACTGGTTGCGGGGTGGGGGCGGGGGTGTTTGGATGAGCATAGCGAGCCTGGGAGATCCTCTTTTTATGCAATTATCCTCAGCATATTCCCTTTTCAGTTTCATAGGCCTTTTCAGCTAGCTTTTACAGACTTGATTTAATATTCATAATCACCTTGAAAAGGCCATCTGCAATTTTAATCACTCACTACCAATTACTTTCTTTCATAGCTATGACAGTATCACTCACTGCGATCTGATAAATCCACAAGGAAAGGTGAAGGCAGCCCTGCGCGTGCAGTTTCTTACCCAGCATTTGCAGAAGATACAATATTGCTGCCTTTGTAAGCCTTTACTGTCTTTACTAAGTCAGGTTTATGAGCACACAGCTTTGCAGAGCGGATCGAAATATAGCCAACACGGAGAAAATAAGCAAGCTTTTCTTTTTATCACTCCTTAGTGTGTAAGGAACAAGTGGGAAATAAAACAAACACCACGCACAACTTCTCTTGCCGTTCCTTCTTCATGCAATAGACTGTCCACCGCAGTATTTTCCCTACACACAACAGCAGTAAGCTACTTGTTCTCAGCTTGTAAACATATTTAACAGCAAATACAGCTGGGCAAAATTTAATAACAATTTTGCACAAACAGGGCCTTAGAGACTAGGCCACTGCGCGCACCTTCCCGGCTGCTGTGTTCCTTCATTGTTATCACAGAAAGCTTGCAGTCCCTTAAAGATACACTATTTAACAATGATGTTCTCCCAGGTTATAGGAGATGTAACTTTGTTCCCACATTCCATAGCTAAAATGATTTGTCTACCATAAAAAGGCAGAGTTTTGGATTATGGATTATTTTTAAGGGGCATAAAAGTGTAAACAACAGTCTACACATGAAAAAAAAAGCAGCATTTCTATCACCTTACAGCACAGTCTATAGGGAAAATAAAAAAATCAGAACCTGGATTATTTCAATGTCTAACCACTTCTCAGACACAACTGACAGTGTGTGAAACTGAGTAGTACAAAACCAAAGGATAATGAACGTCCCGAATCAGCAATTTACAGCTCCCACGGTACAACCAAGTGGACAAGAAATCGATGCAGCTTTTATGAACATCAGGTGAAGCAACCCAGGTTACAATCAAGTCTGAGTTTCTCTTCCTATTACCATGAGGGAGGAAGGTCCAATTATTCCATGTTACTTTAAAATTCATAGCAAGTCCTTACTAAAATCTAAAAAAGTTTCCAATAATAAACCTTTTTTGTTAAAATTTGGAAGAAAAATTGGTTAGCTGATTTCAAAAAATGGATCTAGTTGGACAGTGTGTAAGTAACTTTCATCTTTTCTGCTGAACAAAACAGTACCAATCAAAATAAATACCTTATCAAAATGTGCCTATACAAAGAAGAATATTTAAAGATTTACAGACGACCTCGAATCTTGCATGTCCTGACTCTCCAATGCTTATGTTGCAGCTGTAATCACTACTTTTTCATTTTAGTTCACACGCAGGCTATTGTGTGTGCTTTCGGAATTACTTGGACAAATCACACCTACCCGGCAGAACGATGGCATGGACACGTGAGGGGTTTCTGTCCTTATTCGATTTTCCTGTTCTGTGATGTATAATTGAGAAGAAATTAAAAACACCTTTAATATTAAGAGCTTTAAAAATGGTAACCCTCAAGCAACCATATGTTTGTCAAAACTTGAGATGAAAATTAGTTTTTGTAAATATGCTGGTGGGGTTCTGCCATGCAGACCTTTAGCATGTGTAATACAATCTTTAGAATATATTTAGGCTTTTGCAGTAATGGAGTAAGTGCAGAAGTTATTCTATTAAACACCCATTTTAGTGATATTTATTATTCCTTATCTATATTGCTTGTAAGACATTTCAAGCTTGCCTAATACAATGACAGCCTAAAGAACACCATCAAATAGTTCCTAAATTACTTATTTTCTAAATTAAAGAGTGAGTCCTACTCCTATGAATAAAAACACCCTCCATGCTGTAAATTTATCCAGTTCACGAGAACTAAGATGCTCCTCGCTATTTTCCTAAGCAAGAGCTTTGTATCTTTACATCCTCCTGCTCACAGACCAGCAAGGACAACCTGTCTCATTTCAGAATAATACAGAGCTGTCACAGCCATACAGTACATTGCTGGTTTTCTCTAAAAGTGATTTTTTTCCCCTTGAAATAGCATGTTTAAGCTAAAGCTCCCTTCAGTAAGTTACAGATTCTTACTTTTTTGCTAAAAAGCACCTTCGGTAGGGTTTAGCAACTTAAAAGACATGAAAATTACACTTTAAATACATCAAACTGTGTAAAGGTGAGAAACAAAGTGAAGGATTTCAAATCTACTTAGAATACTCCAGGAGTACGGCACAGCAGAATGGGNGGTTTAGCAACTTAAAAGACACGAAAATTACACTTTAAATACATCAAACTGTGTAAAGGTGAGAAACAAAGTGAAGGATTTCAAATCTACTTAGAATACTCCAGGAGTACGGCACAGCAGAATGGGACTCATCGCAGATCAGAAGGTAGTGTTCAAAAGGGGTAAATTGATATGCGAGTCTCCAGTAGCTATTCCTTTCCAAGCTTCACAATTATGATACTTACATAAACTGAAACACAAAGCCCTTTACAAACTCCTACAAATCACTGTACTTCTGTCTCCTCTGGAAGTTTTTAGAAAGTGCAATTCCTCTTGGGTGCACATCATAACAAAGAACCAAACAGTTCCACGGAAAAGACTGTTTGCCAGTCCTACAGTCCCAGGAGTAACCAACAACAGATGTAGCTTGACTTAAATAAATCTTACAAGTTCTATGTTTTCTATTACTGTTATCTGTTTACAAGATATTAATTTTTGTAATATTATCAGTGCATATTAAAAAGCTTTTCAAAGATCCCAAAGTACTGCCAAAACTTACAAGCGCAGACTGGAACTACTACGCTCATGCCAACAATTAGAACTAATCGTGAGCGCAAAGTATTTCAACAAGAGGGAGAAAATTAGGTCGCTTCTCACCACGACAAAATAGAAGAGAGAAACTGAAGACAAACATTTTGATGGTAGAATGCGGTTAAGTTGGAATTGGGCCGTACTATCAATTCTACCATTTTTGTCCATGAAAGATGATTCGATCCCGAGTAACCAACATCATCTTTTTATGTCTGACCAAAATGCTATTTCAGCAGCTTCCTTTCTTCTTATTCAGCGCTAGAATATTAGTACAAGACTGACTGAAGAAAAACACTCATCAAAACCGATACTTTCTTCGTAAATTCCGCCGTATTGTTTTTAAAAACCATAAGTGAATCAGTGAGATTGAAAAGCCCGTCTGTTGAACTTGCAATACTTTTCGGTCCAGAAAAGTTTGCTGGCATTTCTCTTTTGTTGGTCTTCCAACAAATCATCACAGTTTGTTCAAGATGGCATTTTCCTGCATGGCATGTATAATTGATGTCTGTCACATTTCATAAAATGATTGCACGGTAAATTCAATTTTCTCCTTTCCTTGTTTGTGTCCTCTAAGAATCTCTTATCTCCACATATCAATTACAGAGCAGTGACAGAGATAGGATACAAATCACTCCAATGAATGTAATAGCAAAAGTGATTAGAGATAGGGAGAGATTAATTGCATGTGTCAGATATAAATAAAGGGTTTAGGAGACAACCCAGGATTTTGAGGCTGTGAGTGTATTCCAGATCTTACAGACGCAAAACCCTAAACCTTGCAAACAAGGCAAGTGTGACAAGAAGCTATGTTAAAATAATGAGTTAGATTATAGAAACTTTAGCATTTGCCATTTCTGCAGAGCAGTATGCATAATGTATGTACATATGTCGAAGGAACATACAGTCAGTTCAAGTGCATTTCCCTAGCACCACCAGCCAGCAATGAGCTCCCATAACATCGGAGTCATATCAGCTGCATTCGGGAGAAAAAGGAAGGGACTATTCTTTCCATAAAGCGCATATTGAAAGACTTATTAAATCTGTTGATGCAACATGATGAAAATTAAGTGCCAGATATTTAAACATGTTCCACGCTGATTTTGGCGGTTTAAGTTCTCTTCAACAGTAAGATTGAAAAATTCTTACAGAAAGTTTATTCTATTGTCTTTCCATTGCAGAAAGACATCATCCTCTATTAGAATTGATATATTTAAAATATTATAACAAAACTGAGGAAAGTCAACTAGAAGTTTGGTTCCATTAGCAGAGGAGACACTAGTTGCCTGGGACAGAGGCCGCAGCAGATGCAAAAGTGCACCGCGTGTGGCAGTAAGTATTACCAAAAATAGTCCAGAGGAAGAAGAAACTGGAGATCAACCAATATTTCCACTATTTATCAGAAAGAGGGCTGAAGGAGTATTTCGGCAAAGCCTAAGAAAAGCTCAAGCTGCCACCGAGGTTTCTTGGCTCATCTTTATTATTCCTGCAGTTTAGCAATCTATTATTATAACTGTATGTTTCCCTCTATATCACTACAGTTAAAAATGAGAAAAGTTTTCCTTTAAGGAGAAGAAAGGCAGATAATTATGGAAAAGATCTGGCTGAAGCTTTAAAAAAAAAGCCAACAATGAAATTTGGAGTCCAAGAATGCTGATAAATCCTGAACATCATCTGTTATTTCTCTGCAATGCATATAAAATGATTCTACACTGCAATACAGTATCACTTTTGCAGTAGATAATAGGGTAAACCATTGAGAGGATGAGCCTCCACTGAAATTCCTAGCTCTGAATAAAGCTTAAACTAACATTTGTTCCAATATACCAAAACCAAATCTTTAACACTAACTCAGTTTAGTCATTTTTGTTACAGCTATAATTGTTACTATGCATCTGACTTAAATATGTATCCCCAAATCATGGTTAAGTTGTACTCAATCTCTTCTCAAAATAATAAGAAACAAAGATCCTCTTTTAAAAACTATGCTGTTTAGTATCAGAGCAGATCGGAGCTACAACTAAAGAAAAAGCATCAAGACAGACAGTATTTTACCAGGGTATCAAAGAGAGCATTTACACAGAATTTATCCTTAGAGCTCAGTTTTAAACCCCAAACATTTCTACAGTCTCCTTCAAATTAACTTTTTGGATAGCAAAAGAATGTTAAGTGACCATCAAAGAGAAAGGCACATGTTTGCTCATGAAACCACACATGACGTGACCATGAGAGCATCCTTCCTGGAAATTCTGCTTGACAAAGAGAAAGCAAACCTGTGTAAAAAATGGGAAGAAAAGACGCCATCACTTCAAACAGTGACTTAAAACCAGTGCACAGAGGGCTGAACTGGGCTACGTCGTACTCCCTCAGTATTTGGTCACAACCTCAGGCAATTATGTGCAGTCATGGTACAGAAACGAAATTTTCTTTCATCCCATATTTCTTCTCCTTCTTCCAGGAAAAAAAAAAAAAAAAAGAAGCATAATTGAAGCACTAATTTCACCTCAACAGCACTGACCCAGATCCCAGATTGGCTAAGCAAAGTAAATTCCCTTGGCATGAACTAAAAACAGTTTGTAAAAACAGTTTGACAAGTTTATCGAGCTTGCGTGAATTTGACCTCAGAATAGAAATACCTATTCTCTGGGGGCGCCAGCCCATTCCTGTTTGGTTTGGGGGTTTTTGGTTTGTGTTTTTTTTTTTTTCTTTCCTGCCTACACCTGAAAGCTGGAATTAGCTATGAAAAATTCATGCAGCAGTATGCTTCAAACATATCCATGAAGGATCCTCAACATCTGCTGACTTGAACAAACCTTCATGTTTAATATGAAAAATTATGTTAGTGAAATGCTCTCTTCCAGAGAGGAAAATGCCTGCTCAGAATCTTCTGAAAACTTATCTTCTTAACAAACCTGACAGAAGGATGTCAAAAGCAATATCCTACCAAATACGCCGACAGGTAATGTGGCACTTTCTCCCTGCTTCCTTTCCTAACAACGTAAAGAACATTTCATTTTTATAGGCACTGAAAGTGACCTAAACATCTTGTGCTCTCGTGAGAACCTTTCTTTACAACAGAAAAACAAACAAAAACTTTCAGGGCAAAACCAGTGCCCTGCGAGTCTGAAACGGGACTCTTCCCTTCTGTAAAATTTATGCTTTGATACATTAAATTTAAGTACAAAACAGGCATCAGAGACAAACAAGGTCTATTTAGCCTTGTGTCAATGTCTGCTGTAACAGAATAAAATTCTTCTTGTTGCAAGTGGAAGCTGGGCAGAACAACATGACACCCTCGTATTTTAAATTAATTGCAATGCACCAAGCCACCAGTTTAATTTTCAGTCCCCAACTACTTTTTTTTTATTTTTTTTTTAAGCATTGCCAGTGCTCAAGGGAAAAATTTATCTTCGTTAAATGATAATTGGCTTTATTATCTTTGACTCTTCAGAAATGCTGGCTGGCAAGGTTTTTAAAATTTTCATCAATCTTGTTTTCTGTTTTCACAAAGCCTGCATCAGAAAAAGACGTCAGTCTGCAGAACACTCTGTATCTCCTAGTGTTATGAATAGGTCTTGAGACTATCTAATTTACTAATAAATCTGTTGAAGCGACATGCATCTCAGTATTTCACAGCTTAACAAGCAGGGCCAGAAGCAAGGCCCTGAATTGCAGTTCCAGACGATTACTGCTGCAAAACCAATTGATGCAGGAGTATCTAAGCTGTCAGAAAAGCTTATACATACCCACCTTTTGCAAACTTGCCATTTAAATCATTTACCAGGGGACGCTTTCTCAAAATTTTTCATAAAATAGTTTGACTACAATCTGAAATAGCAGTGCAGAGTGTTAAAATTTCCTAAGGCTGGGCCAACGGTGCTCACATCTACAGCATTGCATTGAAGTTAATAATAGAACGGTCTCAGCAGGGCTTTCTGAACCTCTAAAGCGGCACCGGAGTCTTGCCACATCGTCATGTAATGAAGTAACAAGGACACGCACTGCGTACACTGCGGTGAATACCTCAGCCAGCTTCTTACAGTAATAAAAAGCTCCTCATGAATCTTCCCCCCCTCTCCTCCCACTAAAAAAAATCCACTTCTTAAACTCTTGGCTTACATACCAGAAATACTTATGGTTTCATTAAGAGGCTGTTAACACCTCTGCTCCCTCCTTCCCCCACCCCCACCCCCAAAACACCTTCGTGCATAAGTGGCACATCCTACAGCAAAGTTCCATGTTATCGGTCTCATCTTTTTTTTTAGTTCCGTACTACAACTGTAAGAGGTTCGGTGTGGAGTTTCAGAGAAATTCAGCTGATACACAGAGAACAGCCTTCGAGGAAGTAAGAGTTTTATGATGGCCTTACTTTAATGAGTGCTTCAATCTTTAAGTGTTCTGCCAACACTGGTAAGATCAAAAGCATGTCATTTCACCCCCCTGACAAGCCAGAGTCTTTAGGAACATAGCCGTGCCGCAGCGTATGTCTTCCTGTGGGAGAACGGACACAAAAGAAAAAGCCTAAAGAACTAAGGATCGGTTTAAGACATCATCAAATTTGTTGTCAAATAGATGGAAACAGGAAAGAACACTAAGGGTTTCCCAATTGTTTTTATTTAAAAGTAATATTTACATCCAAGAAGCTTGTGACAGCTCACTGATAGATTAACTCTCACACCTCTCTGGTTGTTGGGCAGTTCCAGCAATGGAGTTAATACTGAAATCCTCCACGACAGGCGCAGCGAATTTCCAAAAGGGAGGAAGTGATGTATTGGAGTCAAGAAGCAAACTGATTTTTGTTACTGTTTCTGTTGCCAAACTGTTGGCTTTCAGACTTTCTGATCTCCCTAGCCAAAATTTTGTGTTATTACATGAAAGCTGGGACATATGGTTTAAAAAAAAAAAAGGGCAAGATTTTCATTAACGTAATACACAGTTTAACTGCTTTTAAAACACGTTAAATTTAGGACTAATTTATGACGTGTCATACTAATTTCAGATGTGACGTTATTCCCAATATGCTGCCTGTTGAACATCGTTTTTATTTCCCTGCAGCCTGTCACCTCAGAGATGATCTAATCTTCTTAAAATCAGTGGAAACATGTCCACTTGAAAGAAATGACCGTTGCTTTCAAGCATAGGTGAACTGGATGCCTTGCTGTGACCAGGAATTTCAAATTAAGACACACGGTTTCAGAGGGCGGGCATGCAGAACACGGGAATTTAACGAAGCTAGGGACTCAGCTGTTAAGGAAAAATACTGTTCAATATTTGGATCTTCTCATAGAGCAACCGTATCTGTTGGCTAATACATCTTCAGTGCAAAGCGCATTTAAGGAATGAACCATCACAGTAATGCGTACTGGGTATGTATCCGAAAACACCAAGGTGTCCTAAAGATCTGTTAATTTTCATTAAACCCATGCATTCTCATGCCTACATTTTCAATGTCTGACCAGCCTTGGAACGCAGAGAAAAGCAAACCCAAGCACAGCAGAAGCAACTCCGACAAGCTAGAAGGCTTCCTTCTGAAGCTGTTTTCCAACTTCCATGCATTATCTTTGTAATCAGAGGGCGATGGGTGGATGCAAGACTTCGTGCTGCTTGGGGCTCAGTGAGCTACAGGTTAGACTGACAAGAAACAAAATGACTTGACTTTTAATACTCAGAGCCCTACTGGAGAATTCATCACGATTGGGGCTTTTAGACTGTATTTTTGAAATGTGTTCAACATCCTCTAATCTTCTTATTCAAGTTGTATCAAATATAGTTATTAATCGAAGTCCAGTTGAGTGTATTTTCCAGACGTTGCTCAAACTCCGTTTACTTTCAGTCACAATTCAGCATTGACTTTGATATGCAATATAACGCCCTATAACTCATCTTCTGCTTCCCTCAGGGCTGTACCTTTCTCCTACTGTCAGTCTTGTATTTCGGACCAGAACAGGACAGCTTACAGCTTTCTCAGCTGTTAGACTGATTCTGCAAATGTGCTTTTCCTACAGGCTGCAGCAAGTCTGACACCGATATCCTTCAAGGAATAACAAGCTATGCATATCTAACACTGTTCGCAGTGGATGACTGCCCTGGGAATTATCTATAGTGTTTTTTTTCCTTTTGCCCTCAATAAAAGCGGCAATATGCACGCTGAGTCATGTAGCAAGGTTGTACTCAATAATTAATATATAATCCACTCACACAGAGAACGGTTATTCCACTTGTAGTTTATTTGATTTTGATTAAATTGTTTTTAAATTTTATACATGTCCTAATGGAAAGTGACAAGCGTCATCACTCTTTACATCTGATAAGATTCAGACAGCAACAATTCAATGTGATATCTTCCATACCTAGATGTACCTTTAACAATCTGTTTTCAGCCACTTGCTGGAATTCTTTATGACTCTTGAAAATAGATCATTTCTCTGCAATCATTCTTTGCATATTGCTTCAGGACTTTATTTTTGCCTGATTATTTTCTGTTACTGGACCAAAAAGGCTTATTCACTTCTATCTAATGTATCACATATGTTTCTTCCTCAGATCAAAGTTCAGAATGACCATGTTAATCTAATTTTCTTTGCAGACGCTATAACGCCTTACAGCCAGTGTCTTTCTTCAACACACACATAGCATTACTAATCCTGGATATCAAGAGGACAATTTAGAAATCTCATTGGCTAATATTCATTTTAACAAGGAAATTCATTTTTGGCTTTCTATCTTGCCTCTTTCTTTTATCCATTTAATCTTTCTTATTTCAAATTTTCGCATTCATGGTATCAAGTCTGTACGCATTTTGAAGTGTTTTCTTTTCCATACGCCCGTATTACCTTCTGTTTTGCATAGCAGTTGTTATGCATGCATGATCACAGACTATTTCTAGCGTTAATTAAGATAGGAAATCGAAGTGGGAAGTACATTGTTGGTCACAAAATACAAACAATACAGATTTGCTTCAAAAATGAAATTACTAAAAGTGTTAGGAAACCTCTTTATACTGTCAGAAATAATAATGTTTACAATCTACATGCCACGGTAGAGCCAGAATTCACAAGTGGGTTTGGAATATTATTTCCACTTCAGAAAGATACACATAAAACCCCTGAGAAGTTAGTTTATAAACATATCTGGGAAGAAAACACAAGTTTGTCTCTTCTGCTCTCTGTTACTGCACAGCTTCTGCCCTCAGCAACCCCTGATCCCACTAGCAGGGCTTCCATTGTTTAAGAACAGCTTTCCTTGAAATCTTATTAAGATTTTTAGAAGAAAAATCATATTTTCTTAGAAATAAAATTTTCCCATAGGAACGTAATGTTTTTGAGGAACTTCTGCCAAACAAACACAAGCACATTTCCAAAAGGCATTTGCCAGATTTCCTGCCCAGAAACCCAGAATCCCAAAGTTTTGCTACTGTAAGGAAATGAGCCAGAGGGATTGTCTCAAATCTGATGTTATCCAAGATCAAAGATCTTGGGCACCTCATCACACTGACTGCTCTAGATCGAGAGTCTTGCATCTTCCAGAAGCCCAAACCGTAAGAGCAGCCTGTCACTAAAGCCACTAGCGTCACGAACCATTTACCCAGTCATCTATTCCCCGTCTCTACAAACAAAAATAGAAACCTCCACATTCACACAACAGACTAACATAGTCTCCATCTTGCTGCTACATTAAAAACACCTTTACCAAATGTCCTCAGAAAAGGAGTCAAACCATCCTATGTGTTTAGATTATTAATTTCTCACACAAACACACTTACTAAAGGTTTTACTATGGTTTACACGTGCATATCTTTGCTGAATGCGCATGTCGGTATATTTAGCATGCAGTCATCTTTCTGACCCCACTGCTCTGCTGCTTTTGCCTCCCCTTTGCTGTAAAATCTACTCATGGAATACCTCCGTAATGGTAGGTGTTAACAGAATTTGCACAATATAAAATAATAAGTAATAACAATGAAACACATGTTCCCTGGGACTCTGTAATAACTCCAGGTTAAAATAACGCCGTAGGCTGGGAATAGATTCATTAATAAAATTGTACTCAGAAGAGTGACTTGTTTACTTACACACAGTGGAAAACAACGCATTATAAGCCCCTGCGTTAAAAAGAAATTATGATCACAACTTCACAACAAACAGTGAGGGATATCATCATGTACCTGTCTTGTACAAAATAAACCATCCGACAAAAGGCTTTGAGAGTGATTTGTCGAGAGCAGGTACTCCCCAAGATCTCTCTTATTGCACAATGAGTCTAATGTGCTTCAGAACAACCAGGAGAAGTTNGGTGATTTGTCGAGAGCACGTACTCCCCAAGATCTCTCTTATTGCACAACGAGTCTAATGTGCTTCAGAACAACCAGGAGAAGTTGACCTCCTTTAAAAATCCAATCCCTTCTTAGCAAGGCTCTTTCTATTAGGGCAGGCTTTTATGAATAGTTTGCAGCCTCCCTAGGACAGCATGTTTTCTGGAAGTTGGATACTCACTTGCTATGCTGAGATGAATAACTGGACTCGTCTTGTTCTCCCCATTCTTTTCATTGACTGCCTGGACGTAGTAGCCTCCTGCATCGGTCACTGACGTCGCAAGGATGACCAGCTNCTTTTATGAATAGTCTGCAGCCTCCCTAGGACAGCATGTTTTCTGGAAGTTGGATACTCACTTGCTATGCTGAGATGAATAACTGGACTCGTCTTGTTCTCCCCATTCTTTTCATTGACTGCCTGGACGTAGTAGCCTCCTGCATCGGTCACTGACGTCGCAAGGATGACCAGCTGATTCTCCAGTGTGATGGCTCTATTTAGGAAAGAGAAAGATCGTGTTGAAACCAGAAGAATGGTATCCCCTAGGCAAAAACTGTACAACACTTCAGACTTGACAGACTGATATGATATTCATTGGTCATCTAAACCAAGGTGTTGCAGAACTAAAACAAGCCTCATTTCAAACACATTCACAGGTAATACTTAAGAGCTTTGATGCCTCTAGGCCTTTTCTCTATTTAAATAGTGTAAGATGTTTACGGTGACATGCAGAAAGCTACAACATATGAAACCAGAACAGCTTAAATGGCAATAAGAAGTTACGCAAGAAATGGCAAATGACAACAGAGCCCAATAGCCTGCAAACTGCATCGCTATGGGTTGACGACAGTCGTGGCAAACATCTGTATGCTTCAAAGTCAGTTTTATTGAAAGCCTTCTCAACAAGTGAAAGCTGGCCTATTAAAGGCTGACACTCAGGGAATAACAACACCTTGCTTAGCGGAAAAAAAAGAGTAAAAATCAAAGGCAGCAGAACCTCAGAAGGCACATTTTCTGTATTTACGGCATCGCTATTTATCACAACCTCACAGACAAGAACATCAGCAAGTTAGAGTCTAATTGATATACACAGATGATCTGAGCGTAGACAGGGAGGGAAGAGTTTTCATTTAATCTGAAGCAGGTGGGAAAGCACAACCCTGAAGTTAGGACTGGCACAGGCCTGGAGGAGTCAGTAAACGTCATCGTACAACACAGGTCTATTCGCACTTAGTGCTGCTACGTAACAACTGTCTCTGTAAGGGCCCTTGTAGGCAGCATTTCCCATTTGCACTGCAATAGGGTTGGTTACCTTACGTTTCACAGGTATTAGAGGGTCTTTTCTTGACTATACAAGACAAAGGTTTAAGCTAGAGACAACATATAAAAATTTAAGGGCTTAACGAAACAGGGCAGGAGAAGCTCAAAAACCAGGTAAGAATAAAAGAACACATAAAGCTCCAGAGAAAGCCTGTGGAGCAAAGAGCTGACACTAACGCAGACTGGGACAGGCACAAACTTGGAAATCTGAATGCAGGACTTGGAGCAAGAAACTCCTACCTTCACTTACATTACTTGATGAGAAGCCCCACTGAGTTCAGCTGTGCTATTAGTCATACCCTTGAGGATGAGGTTGAAACAACATATAAAATTATTATGCTGGATGAAACAAGCTCATACATCAATAGGCCTCAACAAGAGTCAGTGCTAAGTCAAAGTATCTCTCCGCTAATCAATCAATAATGAAGACTCCTGCACTTCCTCCTCCTGTCTTGGCATGGTGTGGTTAACGTTAATTATTCATAACTATTTTGCTTTTGAAAAAGCATTTAAAGCAATAGGGGAAAATTACAAATTCCTACTGTGGCATGCTAGTTTTCATAGGTAGGAGGGGGCATAGAAAGTGACAGCGAGAACACGACAGTGTTCCAGTGTTGCGTGTGCTTTATTCATACCACTTCAGTTTTCTAATGTTGATGCAAAGAACACCGAACTTTTATAAAGCTATCAGTAGATACCAATAAACAAAATCCTCCTGAAAAATATATAAGGCTATATTTTCAGCTCTGACCACATCAGTTAAAAATCCTGTTTACCTTACCTTTATTGACAGATTTTATTATAAAAATTGTTTAAAAATACTTTCACAGTATGACTTTTTTCTTTATTCCATGAACCTATGCTAGCTTAATTGACTTCAAAAATTAATGAAAGACACTGTGATAGATTTACAGAATAGGGATATAAAATGCAATTAATATGACATTTGATAAAGCAAATAAAGATAAAATTCCACTGAAGTGCTAATAATTGAATATTAAAAGAAAATTACATTTACATTCATTTCTACTTTAGTTCTAAAGCAAACAGCATTAGAAAGATTCTTTGAAATAGGAATTCTTTCTACTGAGATATATTTCAGACTGCTTTGATGCCATCTGCATATATAAGTATATTTTAACCTAAAAAAAAAAATCAGCACAGAAAGGCTAAACGTTATAAATTACACATTCAAAATTGTGCAAAAAGTTTCATATTAATTTCTATAGAAAAAAGAATTAGAGACAAAGCAACTACTGAAGACAACTCTTGGGGGTCATCAATTACATAGCCAAATTAATGTTAAATTAAAAACCCCAACATGAGTTATTGATATCTTAATAGTTCTGTGAAAAATGGAACGTTTCAATTTCATTAACTAAAAAGAGGTACAGAGCAAGACACAAGCCTTCACAGGCTGCAGACTCTGGGAGCTTTATTTAGATCAAGTATGAGCCTTGTGCATCAGAAAAATCAATTAGACGCGTTTTAAGGACTCATTAATTGCAATGTTTTTAAACCATCTGAAGATTCACGCCCCAGCCCTTACCAGGGTTGCAGCCACTTTTTGCACAACATCTGCACAGAGCGCCCTAAAATTGGCTTAACATGTTTTCCTGGGTTTATTATTTGTTTTCATTGTCTGGTATAACTTTTAAATTCTGACAGCACCACTCTAACGTTCCAAAGAAAATCCGATTCCCGGCTGCTCAGTTTACCAGCGTATTTGAGGAAGATGACTGCAGCAGATGGAGCGGACCTGTCAGTAATTCATACCCAGCACAGAATTCATGAGAAATATAAATATTGCTTTTTTAAAGCAATATCGAATTTAACTCAATCTAACATTTTCAAGACAGGAGCAACCGGCAAGTAAACTAAGCAGACTGATCCTTCGGGATTCCTTAAGCATAGGGAAAGGAGCATTTTAAATCATACTTTTTAATAGAAGAATTTTTAAAATTTCTCTGGAGCTCAGCAGAAGCCTGTAGGGAACAGCAGCCAATATACAAACAGCAACGTACATGTCTGCGAGTGGTAGGCAGTTATAATGATGGATTCAGCATTATGATGTCCTACAAGCATTTCAGTGATACCTTTACCACAAAAGCAACCAGAGACCAGAATAGATTTGATCTGAAAGTGAAGGCAGGTCGGGCCTCTGAAACGACACGTTATGTTTATGACACGCTGCCTAACCAAAGCGTATGGTCCGACAGGATGGGAAAAGGCAGCAACGATGGAGACAAGTCAGTTTATATACCCGGTTCTTCTAAGTACCTGAACATGTAAACAGGCATCTAACGAGGTTCTCAGCACTTCCATTTACTGCAGCCAGAACATAGCACTTAGATATACTCTGGGATTTTTAACTGCAGCCTTCCAAATTGCCCAAATACTGCAAAAAAATCTGGTGCAAATTATCTCGAAGTTTGATCTAAAGCTTATGGAAATTATTCCGTTAACATCGGTGGCACATGAATCAGACCTTTAGAAGCAAAGAGAATTTTCCAAAGCGGATACCCATTAAGGCATTTAAGAAAGTGTTTTTGCAGTTAAATACATTTTTCCTGCTCTGAAAATTGCATCATTTATTAAAATGCTACAAATGAATTCTGCAGTATCTTAAATGGGTGGATTTCACATAAAAAGCTTTATTAACAGAAAATATCAAAGTCTACACTACAAGTGGATAATTTCCAAAAGTTAGATATTTCTTAGGTTATTAGTCTACCAGATTACACAATAAATAGATAACACGGGCTTATAAAAACATCATACAATAAAAACTGTAGAGTAACCTGATCGGGCTTTCTCATAGAAGGCTGCCATCTGCTCATGAACCAGCGTGCAATATTTTAGTACAAAGGCCTTCATAAAGCCTCTTTTCCAACATTATCTCCAGCTAAAGATAGACTTTAGTAGAAAACATCCGTTTCCCTTTTAAAAACTTTTGTCCACATTGCAGAGCAAGTACTGATCTTTCTCCATGAGCCAGACACCACCAAGTAACAGTGATGTTAATAGAAAAGGGAGAGATTATGGAGTAGTAAGAACATAATTACTGAAAGATTTCCCCCATGGATTTCCCCTTTTGGAAAAACACACAGATACAGTGCAGTTAAAAACACAGCTCTTCAAGTGAAACCCTGACTCAGAGTAGTGGACGCATGGCTTACCAGAGTGAGCATTTCACCACCCATGTGTCTTTCAATTATGATGGGGAATTATTAATCAAAATTATTGCAATACATGTCTTCTGCAAACACTCCATGTTTTTCAGGACTCAATCACAGAGCAAAATATTAGTGTTTGTGCTACAGAGCAACACGTCCATAGCAACAAAGCACTAAGAGCTGTGACTGGACACCAGTTTTACAAAATATTATTCAAGCTCCAGGTATTCTGTTGCTGCAAATCAGCAACCTATTAATAAAAATTTTATACTTAATATTCGGTGGATGTGTAAGTATAACTACACAAATTAAAGCATTGATTTTACATTCAATGCTAGTTCGTACGATCGCTTCTTTAGCTATGCCATGCCACAACATGTGCGTCCAGGATGTGGCTGTGATTTCTAGTCATGAAAGCTTCCCCAGGTTACACAAAAATATTCAAAACAGTAGTAATTGCCAGGCAGAGGTCGAACACTATCTTAAAATGAAGAGCTATTGACAGGTTTAGCAGACATACTTCCAGGAAGAAAAGAGAGAAGTGGCAGAATTTCCATGTTATAAGTTTGGCTTCCCCATTCTCTAGCAGAAGTTTTAGAGCTTGCAAGGTCTTGTCTTAGTAAGGCTATAGACAGTATTCCTCATGTTTGTTCATGAACGCATTACACAAAACCTGTTCTGTGTAAACTGAGTGTAAGGCTGGAACAGGAGGGGATGGAAAACTGTACTTGACAAATCACGAGTGATCCACTGCCTGCCTGGAAAGCGATATCAGGCAGAAACCCACAGGGTCTGTCTTCGGCCCGGCATTGTGTAGTATTTTCAGTGGGCTTTGCTGACTGAATATAGATTTCACTTGCTAAATCTGCAGATAAAGTCCCGAAGACTCCGGAAGACAGAATATGAATTCAAAATGCAGAGGACCTGTTCAAGCCTCTCCATAAGACTGACATGTGCAGTTCAATGAACAAATTCAAAACATTGTATTTGAGAAGGAATAACTGACCGCAAGACGGACAAACCTCACAAGGGGGTGTGCAAACAGCAGTATCGTCGAAAAATTTCAGAAATAACCCTGTTTTGGATTTAAACAGGTGGGCTAGTCAATAAGAATCAAAAAAACTTCAAAACATCAGAACCATGCACTGCCCGTCCCAGCCACCCAACCCCACAGAGTAATCTAGAACACATGACACGGAGGAGAACACTCAAAAACCCCCAAAAGGCATCACAAGTGTCTTCGTACATTTACAGGACTGTTACAAAATAACGTATCTCAGATTTCAGCAGAATCATCAAATACAGAGTCTTGTTATAAAAATGTCAGCAGATCGCCCTGGGAAAAGCTTATTTTTAGTCTTTGGGGATAGAAGCTCCTAGAAAGGATGCTCAGATGAATTATCCCAAACACATACTTAAAATCATGCTCATATCAAGCAGTTACTGGTCTAGAGATTAAAAAAAACCCACAAAACAACCCCCAAGATAATCACTACATAACTGATCATGAAAGATGTTTGCAGCCAGAGACAATCCTACCAATCCAGAAGCAAGCAATTACAGTAACAAACTAAGGAACAATATTCCTGAGGGTTACTTATGTTAAAAGGTTCTTTTTTTCTCCCCCCAGGCTTTCAGCAGCTTCAATTCTTATTTAATGCAACTTAATTATTATCACACTACTCTACTCCTTTGGTTTTGTTTTTTTTTAATTACATTTTAAGCAACAAGACTTAGTACAGTTGATATAAGTACCTATGTGTGCTTAAATCACAGCTCTTGGGTGTTATCTTACTGAACCAAACTGATGTGTGCCTGGATGTGCCAGTCCAGCAACAGCAGCTCTCAAACTAGAAGAAAAATCCAGACTTTAGAGACAAAAATATACATCTCAGACAACAACAGAAATCAAAGACTTGGAATAAAATAAGCCAATTTTCTCCAGTCTACTCTTCTTAAAAAACTCTTACTGCATTCAAGATATTTGTGAAGAGAGTATTTTCATCTCTCTCCAGCTTATCGTATAATCAACACATTGAACTCCACTCGTGACATCGCTATCTGTTGCTATGGACATAGCTAGCAACCACTGCAAACAAGAATAGCAGAAATTTTTTAATATAAATGGGTTATTTAAACAAAACATCACAGTTAAAAAGTATCATAGGTTGTTGATCTACACAGCTGGCTGACTTCACTGATGGCAAGTACAGAGACTATCTGTAATCATTTGGGATTTTACAGTTCAATTTTCAGATACAGACATGAATATTGCTTCACTTTATGATATTTCTCCTGAATTGATTATTCAAGGTGCTGTGGGGTTTTTTTAAACACTGGGTTTTTTCCCTTTCCTTCATTGTGAAAGGAAAACTTCTGTTATTAAATTATATCTTCACTCCTGATAAAACATGTCAGCATAATGGTATGTGGTATAGTGGTTTGTAGTCAAGTATTAAAGAGCTTCCTGTTGAATACTGTATCTTCATCCCATTATTTCACTGAGATATACAAACTACAGAACAAGAACAAATGTAAGGCATGACTGTGAACTGCACTAACTATAAAACAAATTAGCAGTGGTACGGCCCTGTCACTGGGCAATGCACTGAAGAGATAACTGGCTATACGACAACGACAAAGAAAACTTCAACCTCTTAACAGCTTATTTAACAGATGTATTTAGACATGCCACAACTGTGCCTACTTAGATGCTCTCAACCTCTGTTTATTCAATGTTCCTGAATCTGCCTCAGCACCATCTCTGCCATTTTATTCCCGATTCCAAACTCGACTCATCTCCATTTTCACACAAGAGAGCTAAGAATAAGATTTGGCACAGCTGTTGCTGTATAAACACACTTAGTCTCAAGGACCAAAAAAAAAAAAAAAAAAAAAGGAAAA
>VZSC01008938.1:205613-248367 GCA_013398225.1 Steatornis caripensis
ATCACAGCAACTGAAGTATCCATGCAGTTTGGAAATAAAATTTCAGATCTCGGACGGGTCAATGCAAATCTCTAATACATTTGGTCAGCTTTCTCAGCTGAAACAACTCCTTCTTCAGCAGCTAAATGCATACACATGAGTATATTTTAAATTGATATACTAAGTACACAGTACCGTCAGAAATCACCTGGCTCTAACCATGAAACCTAATGGTAGCTGCATATCGGTGAAGATGAAACAGCCACACACGTTGTGGAAGTCCTCAAGACGACAGCACCTGCAATGATTGTTTCTTATCCCATGAGCCAAAGGCATTGCTTTTCTCCTAGTGCCAGAAAAATATACATCCATCTTACAAACGCTACATCCAAACTGACCGCACTAGCCCTACAAGCGAGAACAGTACTGAACTAGCCGCTCAGCTCCTTTAGGTGATCCAAAATACAAGTATGTTGAAATAAACAGAAGAGGTTTGAGGGATAGGAAAATTCGTACAGCCATAACTTATTACACACTTGTTTTGAGGAGGAGTAGGGAATGTTATGCTCCAGAACTAACAGTCTAGTAGTCCATTAGTTTTTAGATGCGTTACTTCTCCTCTTAATAGTACCGAATCTTTAAACAAAGAGCATGGATATGGTAGAAAGCAGGAAGCGATCCAAGCAGCAACCTCTGATGCTGCCAAAGAGCAGCGGTGCTGGGTAGCAGTAAAGCAATTTATCTAGACAAGTTTTACTATGAAAGATAATTAAAGATTTAGTGGCCTGGATCAATACAACAGCTAATGCTGTTGCATTGTACAGTACTGCAGTTTGCTGAGACCAGCATTTGTGTTACTGCTGCAAATTCATTGCACAATGTTATTATACTGTATCTTAGGTTTGCTCTCTACATCAAAATAGGGACTTTGTGCGGTTATTTCTGCTCGCACACCGTGAAGACATATACTATTGCTATGCAGCATGAATTGAGCACAGGCCCAGGAGCCAAATACATACAGGTTTTGCTAGGGATATGTAGCCTTAGGTGAGTTATTTAGCCTTTCAGTTGGTATGTCTTGCCAAAGGAGAAAAAGGATAATACACGTATGTATTTCTTTTTATGCTGAAAAAAATATCTAGAGGCTTAAATACTTAATACCTCTAGCACTCCAAAGATGTAGAGGATTATGTAAGTGCTACATCTTAATACTCTTTACCTTCCCTCCTTGCATTTCAGTTTGACTACCAGGCATTTTGTTATGACTTAAGGCAAAGCAGCTTCTTGCGTTCTGACCTTCAACTGCTTTAACATATCCTGAATTATGCTCAGAGGGTAGGTGAGCATTGCTTTCCAAACACTAGTCTTCTAGTAACTCATGATATTGCACCCTTTCTTTCAGCAGAATCCCCTGATACCGAGTACAGATGCAAACATGTCTACCACAGACCCCATAAAATCCTGGTTATTATTGAAAACACAGCAGAAAGAAGTTTCAAGTCAGTCGATCACAAACTTCTTTTTAATGCCATTAAGGCAAACATTTCAAAGCACTTCAACTTAGCGACAATAAAACATAAAGAAAACACTGGTTAAAAAACCAAACAAGTAGAACTTCAGCAGAAATTTAAAAAGATGCAGTGACTCCCTATTTCTATCATAGATAGGCCATGCAGTGACATAAAAGCAAAGCTGGGTTGGATACATTCAGCCATATGTCAAACACAGAAATAAAGCCAAACACTGGAAACTGGAACAAAAATTATGTAACATCACAGCAGCATTGTGTGTTATGGTTTCTACCCAAACGTGATTTCCTGTCAATACCATGTGAAACAGAGCACAATAAACAACTGGAAAATATTGCTCTAACAATAGCGTTTTATCTGTTCGGTTACATACACATTACTAGCAAAAAATAACACAAGCTGAAAATTTTTCAGAAGGGAGAAATACCTCTTTCCTACAAGCGACGCAAACATACACAAAGCCGTTGTGCAGCAAAGCTACAGAACTCTAACAGGTGGAAAGCAAAGTTATGAGAGGGCTTACGTAAGAGATTGAGAAGATAAAAGCAATTATATCTAAACCTAACCATTTGATCATCCCTTTCCCAGGCGAAGTAATACTACATATATTAACATATAGGAAACCTCAATGTGAACATTAGCATCTTGTAAAATAAAGTGTCCTGGAAGATAGCCTTTAGACATTCAGAAGTATGTACCCCTTGTGGGATCCATTTGTGTGTTGTTTGAAACCTGGTTGTAGCCCATGACTCCAACGCCCATAAAGAACACTTCAGTGGCCAACTAAAATCTAAATAACACATGATTAAAGGAGCAACAGACCATATAGGTTTTTTTGCTTTCAACTTGGGTGGTGTTGCCAAAACCAGGAAGATAGGTTACCTATCAACTCATTTAAATTACTTGAAAGCAATACATGTGTGTGTTTTTATGACTTACTGCTTCTTTGACTCCGGAGTCTAATGATGCAAACTTCCTTGCGGTGCAGCAGCGACATATATTCAGGCCTTCTGATTGTAAAGCTTAAGGAAGTCAGAAAGCCAAAGCTTGTGTAGTAAATAGTGCCAGTCCTCTGGTAGAATGACAGCAACTTCTACTTGAGAAATACTCCCGGAGGCAACATAGAAAGCAAAGAACTTCGACTCCCTTCCTTCCGATACCAAAGATTTAAGCACCGCACGTTCCCTCTAATGAAGAGCAATAGAGTGTGTATCTGAGAGACTGTCTTGTTTACATTCGCTGGATGATCCATAAACACTATGTCTATTGAGCAGGCAAATGAAACTCTGAAGTGTCAGTAGATGCAGTTTGGTTTCTTTGATTTTTATGGCTACAATATGCTTTGCAGAGCATTTTTATTTTCAGTGCTGGTGAAACACTCAGCTATGAGTTACATGGCAAAAGAACTCACAAATTCTGGAAAACACGCATGTGTATTACCAGCCTAACTTATATTCCCAGGCTTGTGAACAGAATGCTCAACATCTTGCCGATGCAAGTAATTCTACATAATAGTTAGACCAGAATAGAAAACCTTTGATGCCCCCAAAGTCTTTGCTGCAATCTGTCTTCACATATTTATCTCCTACTTGCAGACATTTCTGCTGCAGAGGTTTTAGGGATTTGCTCCTGCAACGCAGCAAAACACCGCTCCCTGCGATTCCCCTCATCTGGAGAAGAGGTGCTGTTACCGAGTTAACGGGCAGTAGACACAACAGTTCCATCACCTTCAGTCACTGACTCTTTTTATCCACTTTGCCCTGTAATGACGATCTCTACTTGCTCACGTTTACGTAACAGCAGCGTCAGCTATCCCCTAATCCTGTAACACATTAAAATGTAAAGATAGATGCAGAAAAACATTAAAATGCCCTTATCACTTGGCTGCAGGGGTATAAACTTAAAATAGGAGATTGTTTTTCAGTTGAAAACAAGCAAATAAATATGTTTACTTAATTTTCTTCTTAAATAATCCTTACAAATGCTGAAAGCACGCTTTGATTATTACTGTAAAGATAAACAACGAAACATTCCATTATATCTTACCTAGGTTAGATAGAAACAAATTCAATTCCTTGCTGTACATGTTCTTCCCAGGTGCATTAGCACACTTCTTTACATTCAAGAACCAACTTTTATTACAAGCTGAGTGTGTAGGGAACAGGGAGATAGGGAAAGAAAACAGAATGAAGGGAATGCTAATGCGAAAGAAAAGTACAACCCCGACAGCCAATCCCTCTAATTAGATGGACATCTACATTTTTAACTTCCAAGTTCTTAATCCTGTTGTTACTGAACTCAGAAGATGGCAAACAGAAACAATGCTCAAATAAACCCTTCAGGCTACTTTGCTAAAGGAAATGTGAAAATTAACCTCTTCTCTCCTAAAATCAAAATATGATACAAAAGAAGGACAAACAAGTGTCATATGAGAGCCAGAGCAACGAGGGCAGTGATAGCAGTGTACAAGCTTCAGAATGACATCTTGAAAACGGAGCTAATGAACAGGAGACACGGAACAGGACAGTCACACAGGATGATTGGGCAGGCTTCTTGTTTTCTTCCCTGTGTTCTTTACCCAAAACCTAAGAGCTAAAGCATGCATTTGGTTGTACTGGAGCCCTTCCTGAGTCACATAAAACAATCAGAAAAATTACCATCTGCAACAAGCCTTGTTAACTTATTAATACTAAAGAAACAGAAAGACTGCTTCTTGTAGGTGTGTAGTTCTTAAATGCTCATTTGTACAAAGATTCTCATCAACAAAGGACAGAAATAAGTTCACACAATAGCCTTGTTTTGAGGTAGCAAAAGCACACTCTGTAAGTGCTTAATACTTAACCCAGAAAGGAAGCTGAACACATACCTAGCGACTGTAAGTTTTCCTAAAGCTGAAACAATTACGCAGGCTCACAGTTACTCAATACACACAAGTCTACACTTCAGCTCAATACACTCTCTGCGAAGTTAGATAGACCACTGGGAAAAAGAAAGCCATGGCACGGCTCGTTTCTAATTGAGTACTTGTGTATGAGAATGAGCAGAAGAGAGGGCACACATCCACACTAAAACACACAGATACGCATCTCGGGAGATGCGTCAGAGCTGCTTCTTGATTGATCCCTCTGTCAACTGCAGTTCCTCCTTCAGCTCATTCAACGGCCTGAGTTCTTGAAGTAGATACTTTAAATTCTGTTTCCCGGTGCCTCAAACGAGCTAGTAGTGCCTACATGAAGGTAGGGATTGTTGTAATCACAGAATCAAGTTTTAAGACCTAATGATACTGCTCTACAGATAATTTCAGCATTCTTTGTTTAGCTGACTTCACCAAAAAGGCCATAAATGTAACGCATACCTTTTCCTCCCTCTTTGTTTACTCTTCGCTACAGAGTGGCAACCGAAAAGGAATATTTGAGACGAGAATGCAAGCTACTTCGCAAGAGCAGAAGCAGCACCAGCACCATTAACACGATCTCACTGGTTTCCCTCCTAAAGCAGCAGACAGTCAGTTTAAAGAAACTCCTCACTTCAACAGCACTGGAAACAGAAGGTAAAAAACTCTCCACCAAAATGGAACACTTCAGTAATGGATTTTTTTTTTTTCTACATTCCAATTGCCGCTCAGAAGCGGAATCTCTGATGCTTCAAGGATCTATCAAAATAATTTTTGCTGGTAATCTCTATGGCAAGAGCAACAATGATATAAAGGATTTTCCTAAGAACTAAAATTCTTTTTCCCACCCAGGAAGCAGCTGGAGGTTTACTAGTGCTGCCGAGTCACCTGAAACCCTGCTCTTCCACCCCATCATCATTTTCTGCTACACACGCTTTCAGCCCACGACCCAGCGGTGACTCTGTAAGTGCGCAGACCATGCTGCTCAGCCTATGTTATACATGTCCCAACCCTGAGACAAACTGCCAGTGAACTCACTTATGGGAGCCTGCAGCAACGTGTAAAGGATAAAATTAAGACGACACGGGAAGATGGATGAGCAAACCCCAAAGCTCTGAATTTCAATGCTTTATTGCTTTAAACCATATTTCATCCACTTAGTGTAGACTTAAAACAGGTCCTTGGGACTGCTTTCAACCAAGAATGTACCTTAAGAAAAAAAGGACATAGAACACTTGCCGAAACACCATTGTAATTCTACGTGCCTAACATTTCCACATTCACATTATTTTCTGCAAACATTTACCTGTAGTAACAACAAACGCACGATTACTTATGTTTGTCGTTCAACTGAAATGACCTGACACGGCAAAGTGGTGCAGAGGCCAACCAGTCAGCCCGAGAACAGCTGCTCTGCTGCGCCATACTGCAGAGGTACAAACGCAGTCTGTGCTGCAAAGCAACACCTGACACCAGGAAGACAAACGTGCCGTTTTGAGTAGCAGAACTAACAAGGCCTTTTCTCTCACAAGTTGTATCTCATGCCCCTAAATCTTCCCACCATCATCACCACCATAGAAAAAAATCAACCAGGACCGTTACCTTCATTAACATCTGATGCTACAGCCCCACTACCTCCAGCCACAAAATGCCCTGACTTTCCACTCCGCCTTCGATCCTCTCACCAAGCAGCCCTCCTCCTTTCTAGCAGTCAGCCCAAACCCTCTGAGCAGTTCCTTCCTCCACCTCCTCTGACCGTGGGGCTGAGCACCTGTAGCTCATTTGGAGGTAACAGCAAGTTATCCACTGAACTCTACTCAGCTCAGCTGAGCCCAGCCGGCAGCAGGCTTTCTAGCAGTGGGGTACCTCTTTAGGGCTTTTTCCTCTAACGTAGCATCCAATTCCCACAAAGACTGTAGGAGCTTCTATTTGTACCCTCTGCTCAGCGGGGGCTGATTTTGTCCCACAGGTTCAAAAATATTTTGCAAGAACAAACCTGAGGCAGATGTGGACAAACAGAACAAACAGTACTACATAAGCTTCAGCCTTTTAGGAGGAATCTTTACAAAGATATTCACACTGTGTCACGTCCCATGTATTTCTTCGGCGCTGTACTACTCTGCACGGCATTGCATCGAGTCCTGTGGATAATAATCTATCTTTTAATGACAAATTCCAGTGCTCCCATCATCTCGGAGCATAAAGATCCAGAACTGAAATCCATGCTTAAATGAGTTTTTTTCATATCTGGATACAGGTCCACATAAACTTCTGATTCCAGGATATATACTCTATATCTCGAATACACATCTCTACATAGTCTATATCTAAAGGACAGACAAACAGAAAGATATCTGTATCTTCCAGAGCATATCTATAGATAGTCTATATCTATAATAATAAATCTGTAATATATTCTATAACTACAAGACAAGTTTCTGTTTGGAGGTCTGAGTTACAGAATCTAAGCTACTGTTAACTAAAAAAGACACTGCTCAAATTCTATTTTACTCTAGTCTTTTTATTTGTGTCCTCACGCTGACTGCGTTTCATTCTTTAAATAGCCAGTTGCTTCAAGAACTCTAGGGAGAAGAAAAACCTGTTACTGTTGAGGGTATGCCTGCTCTCCTATTTAAGCTTTAAGCTTTGCTTCCAACAGCCAAACAAGTAGCAGGAAAGCGGAAGGTTAAAAACTTTGCATTTCATCTCTGCCAAAACAGTAAAAGAAAAATGAGATTGCTGAGTAGCTGACAATGACTGCAGAATCAACACAGCAGTGATCTGCCTATAAGCTGCAAAGGGCAAAACCAAGGCATCTGCTTAAAAGCTTATACCAACTGTGGGATAAAAAGAGTAAGGAAGCCACAATAAAACATAATTATTGCAGGAGCTATAATTATGGCATTATTCTTTGGCATATTCAATGTTGTGCACATTAAACGTTGTACAGGGTGAATATTTAATGGTTATGTGCTTACTGAGAGCCCTTAATGTCCTTAAAATACAGGTATTTTTCATGTATTAAGAAGAAATTACACATAATTTTTATCCTAAGGATCTGCAGTTGAAATAGACGGACAACATTCTGTAAGTCTTCCACAAATTTAAATCTCAAAGCGTTGGAAACTGCATATGTTTACAGCTGCTGCACGTCAATTTTCAACACTTTTTGAAACAACAAGCCACCATCTTGACCTCAAGAAAACAAAATGTAACCTTCGAGTGGTCAGTTGCAGCTATGTTCTGCATTATCGTCTCTAAGAACTACCACTACATAGCTACTTCCAATTACACTGGTTGTAGTAGGTCTCGAAGAAGTCTAGAAAACCTCGGATACATGCGAACATTTTTCAGTCGTAACAAGCAGAAGATAGATTTCTGCGATAAGAAACAGCAGGAAGCATGATTCTAAAAGTGTCAACATAGCATAATCATAGAATCATAGAATCATAGAATGGTAGGGGTTGGAAGGGACCTCTAGAGATCATCTAGTCCAACCCCCCTGCTAAAGCAGGTTAGCCTAGAGCAGGTTGCACAGGAATGCATCCAGGCGGGTTTTGAATATCTCCAGAGAAGGAGACTCCACAACCTCTCTGGGCAGCCTGGGCCAGTGCTCTGTCACCCTCACAGTAAAGAAGTTCCTCCTCATGTTCAGGTGGAACTTCCTGTGTTCCAGTTTGTGCCCAAAAAACCATAAAACATAGTAGTTTCTACTAAACCACTTTTCTATAAACTATGCAGCAAGCAACCACACAAAGAAGACAGATTTTAGTATGCAATGTAGTATAATAGGGCCAGACATGTAGTTTTCAGTGTGGTAGAAAAATATAGGTGAAAAATGATTAATTTTCTAGCCTGCATCGAGGTTTTAGTACAGTAAATATTGGCAATGGATTTATTACATTCTGTACATTGCATCCTTACCTGAATGGAGAGCACTAAAATTTGATGTATCTGTCTTTTATACTAGAAAAGACTGACATTTTAAAGCAGCTTATTTAAATTTTTTGTCAACAGTTTGGGCTGTTGTAAGATTGATAATGGTTTTGCTCAAAATTTGACTTTTTCCAAATACTAGCCTTTTAATCACTGCAAACTCAAAACAGGAGAAACAGCTTCCAAGATTGCTGGCTGGCTCATCGTATCAGGATGGGAATCTTGCAGATATTACAAATTATTTCACTTTAGCAGTGAACTGCTGGTAACTCTTCTCGAAGTACAGTTTTCCATCCCTTTCCTAGTAACTTCTGGCAGACCAGACTTTCTTACAAGTTACGAGGCAGTACCAAAAGCCTTGCCAAAATTAAGATGCGTGACATCTGCTGCCCCACTCTTCTCTACAGAGCCTGCTACCAAACTGCAAAAGGGTTCAACACAATCCGTTTCTGACATATATATGCTGGTTCTTAAATGACACTTCTTTTTTTGTTTCGGAGATTAGTTTCTTTGGTCGCTTAATACAGTATTTTTCCAGGAGCGAGAGGTAAGCTGACATTTAATTTCCAGATTTCTTTTTCCCCTTCCTAAAAATAGGCATGACATTTCCTGGTGTTTTGCATCCCAAGCTCACATTCTGTATTCATTCCTCAGGATAACTGCTGACAATTCCAACATTGTTCAGTAGGTTCTCTACATAACCTAGATAAGCTTCACCTGGCCAACTGATTAAGAAATATTTAAGGCAAGACATCAAGTAAGAAGGATGGTTATATATGTAATAAAGATGAAATATTGCTTGTTTTCAAAAGACCTGTGATGTTCTCATGTTTTTTATTATTACTTATTTCCAATTTATTCTCAGCAACACCGAATACTCTATCATTCTAGCTAGCTGGAGAGCACTTCTGATCTTCAGGACGTGGTTTGTCGTCTTGAAAGGAGATCGAGTTAAGAAGAAAATTAATATGAACTAAATTAAGCCTCTCAACGCATCCCTTTCTTTTTTTAAACTGAAGCTAAATCATGTTTGATAATGCTTCCCTGTGCCTCCATGGCTCTTGTGACTCTGAGCAATCAAGCGATGGGTGCTCTGAGCATTTGCTGCTTGCTCTTTGCTGCATCTGCTCACAGTTCCCTATCTGGACGACTCCAGTCATCCAAGAGAAGTCCCAGGGTAAACCTCTGACTCTGGGAGCTCCCGAGAAACTAGTTTAGGTGCTTGCTAGAGTAGCTGCTAAAAAATAAGGGATTTCTTCATCCTATGCTTCATAACACTGGAGATCAGGAGAGAGGGAATGAAGAACATTAAAACCAGTGAGAGTTTTCAGTGGGCCCTGGGTGATGCCAGCAGATCAGAGCACACCAAGCCCCACGTCTGGAAGCCAGACCCTCTCTTTGCCTGCTCGAGAAAGTGTGGGAAGGAGGCAGAGATGTGAAAAGAATTTGTGATTGTTTTCTGCAGTTGCCTGTGGTCTCTTGACCATCAATTTCATGCTCTCAAACTAAAGAAAGCCAGTTGGCGTTCTCCTTTAGAGCTATGAAAACTATTAAAACATTGATAAACCTCTGCTGTAGCTGTATGCAGAAAAGAACGTAAGCAAAGAGCAGCAGCATAGGAGTAACACAGCCCCCCGGAACACCTGAGTAAGTTATATACGTAACATTAATGCAAATGTGTTCCACACATAGATAATCATTCAGTAGAATCACATAACTAATTAAAGTAACTAAACACACACAAAGAGGCCGTTCACACGAGCCTAGCTGTTTGTAGAATTTCTTCAAGGGACGTTGGGTAAAGTTTCAAGTGCACTAGGGCCGAGAATGGGAATTCTTCTGCGTTAAGAAAAGGATGTTGAACATAGCATTGAAGAGCAATTTTATATGAAAAGACTCTCCACTTCCCAGTCAGCGCCACTACCTGGGGTCACAGGAGCAGCATTTTGTTTGGTGGATGGGATTTTGCAACGCAATGAATGATTTAACATTTTCTACCAGTAGTATTTGTAGTATTTGAGGTTAGCCCAGTACATCACCTTCTACCACTTGATATTTAAAGGCTTGCAGATAATTGTGGAATATTTTGCATACTGTTCATAAAATATGTATTACCTGGTGCAGTCCCATTCATAAAAGTTTAACAGCTTTGAGCATTACCTTAAGAAGTACAAGAATTGTACTACATATTTGTGCATTTATGAGCTCGTATATACTATCCTGGTAAACGTATTTGTAAATGAAAAGGAAATAGAATGGAAAGGGGATATTTCTAATCATACCTTTGACAAAATAATGGCATCATTATCCTTCCTACAATACGTAACTGTGTAATATTGCGTTTGCAATTATATATCTTCACTGTTTCTGTAAAACATTTTCTTATACCCAACCAAATTGCATAAATGTTATTTTAGAACTCTAAAAAATCCACTCATTCAAGAATGTAGTGCTCTAAAAATATCTCTGTTATCAGGGTTTTCCAGGAAGTAGATTAGAAAGGGAGAACTAATTCTTAGATTATGCAGTATACTGATATGAAATCCGTTTGAATAAAAATATAGAAAAGCCATTTTTTTCACCAAGCCATACATTTGATTTGTCTCCTTCCCCAAATTTTGAAACCAACAGCTTCAACTTGTTGCTTCATTCCAGCCTCTTTTATACCTCCAAGACTAATGAAAAAAAATCTATAGTCACCTAAAATACCCCGTTTGTCACTGTGCAGCATACCATTGCCACTCAGAACTTCAAAGCATCAGGACAGACCAAACCGGGATCCTTCTTTTTCAAAAGCACTGGCTCCGGGAGATAAGAAAAATCTTCATTAGCTGCTTGCTTTATGGAGATGATGAATCAATTAAGCAATTCTAAATCCACGCAATGAAGGGCAATACGATGAATGTATACACTAGGTAACTAGCAGTTGCAAAACTTGCAAAACTTTCCACGGCTTAGATACTTCTGATATTAGAATTGGTTGCATGATAACTTTTTGTTTACTCCAGCCTTTGCAGTTCGACTTTTTGTGAACAGCAATAGTGTATGGCCATAATCCAGGCGGCTCGTTCGGTCCTTCTTGATGTTTTCAAAAAAGAAAAAGGATTTGGATTAGTGTTTTTTATTTTCAATGAAATATTTCACAGATGAGAAAAATTCAAATGATGTATGGTAAACATTTGCATTCCATAGAAAGCATCTCATGTGATAAGACCGCCCTTAGTTTTTGTAAGTGGAAGCATTCCAATTCACTTTCTGGTGTTTACAGTCGAGCTGCTGAAAAGACAGTACTCAAAGAGTCCTATTGTGGGAAATAAATTTAAATAGTTCATTTTCTGGAAGGGCTTGAATAAGTAGTTTTCCTCTGCATTTATTCTTTAAAATTACTTAGCTTAATATAGTCAATGCCACTGTTGTGTTGTTCCTCTTTTAAATTTATTTTTAGCAGCAATATACAAACAAAGTGTTATCACTACAAAAACCACAGGCTGGTTTAACTTGTAATTAAGAAAATGCAACGTTAACAGGGGCAAATGGGAAGATATTATTTTTAAGTCACACACAGAGGAAAAACAGGTTGCATTAGGTAAGTTTAAATTTAGATATGACACTGCAATCCTCAGTAGCATCTTGCAATACATATTAGCTTTAATAAATACAACAGTATAGTGGAATTCCAAAAATCTGAAGGTAAATTCGAGGCTCCATCCAAAGCCGACTATGTGTTACACTGCAGAAGCTATTCTAATTGACGAGACTGAAGCCTTATCTAGAAAAATTTATGCCTTTTCAAACTCTTTCTCAAAAGAACTATTAGTACCGATTAAAGACACTGATTTCAGTTAGAAAACCCAAGGTCAAAATATTCTTGCATACCGCCTGAAACCACTAGATCAGCAAGGCACAAAGGGGCCATCACCGGGAATTTTCCACGGGAAAGGACTTAACCTATTTGCTATGAAGTATTACAGGGAAAGCTCACCTAAGTGTGATATAAAAAGTTTTTCTGGAACAAAAACAGAAGACAGAAAGTCTCGGGTTTCTTCTAATATGGAAGAGTAATTGTTTTGTTTCTGAACTATGAGCCTGAATTTAGCATCTAAAAAAAGTCGTAACTATTCTCAAAATCAGAGTGAACAAATACATGAGTAATGGTTTGGGCTATTTCTGCCTTCTATTATGCATACAAGCTGACAGCAATACGTGTATGTATGCAGTCTATATATGATTGCATGAATTAATCTAATCCCTCGACAAAAACAGAAATAAAAATGGAAAATTGCAATACATTTCATGTGAAGTAGGGCCAATACCAATTGCATATTCTATGATTGCAGCCAAATTTTGGTTCTCCTAATCGATAATGGCCCAGCTTCATTTGGCCACTCAATACACAAGCAAAATTGAGAAGAGTCAAACAATTGCATAAATAGATCTAAAGTATGACACGCACATGAGTAGACCATTTTGTATGATCTTTATAAACATCAATTTTCCCAGCACAAGTCCTAATGTCTTCATTACTATTTCTTTCTTTGCTTTCTCTGCTTCAACCTTTACACTTTTTCAGAAGAAATTCTGAGGAATTTTTTAACAGTTCAAGCGATTGCTGCAAATGTTGTGGATTACAGGAGGACAGACCAACTACGCTTTCCACGTGGCATTCAACAGGCCTGCAGCTACACGCAAACATCTATGTGTTTCTCCATCAGCCTATAAAAACATCCAAACGTTCCCAAAAATCTCTGGCCAGTACTTTCTTTTTAAAAACTAGTATTGCAAAAATACAGCATGTCATATACAACTGGACTTCCAAAAGGAAAAATTGAAGTTGTAGCTAGCTGTGAAAAATGGAGAACTAATTAATGAGGATTTAAATACAACTTTAAAATGCAAATACTACAAGTTGGAAATCCTGTGGAAGTTGGCCTGCAAAAGAAAAGTCCTGAATCTCTAAGGAAAGAGTCAAAAGACCACCCGCATCCACATGCAGCCACTGTGATACAGTTATTAGAGGTGCTGAGAGGAATTCAATTTCAAGACTGGAAGCAGAAAGATCAGGCATGAGGGGGGATTTCTGCAGAGACTCAAGTAACTGCTTTGGCTTACAGATATTGATCAGAGCATGCAGATGAAAGGCAAACACATAGCCGGTCTTACAGACACGCCAGAATGTTATTATTGTAATAAAATCAAGCTATCTGCCTTTCCTCCTTTTTAATTAGATGCTTCAAAAAGTATGGAGTGTACATATGCTCATCATTTCACCAATAACTGCTAGTAAATTCTCTCTTCAGTTTAAATGCAGGATTAAGCTCATCGCTGAATCAGCTCACCCTGCGTCTGGAAAAGCTCAGACTGCTATAAATTTAGGAACTGCTCCTTATAGATGCAGAGTTAGTCAGAGTAAATCCTGTATCACAGTTCCCTCAGTTGCTAGGCCTTTTAGCTTTTGCTGTTAACGGACACAAGCAAAGAATCTCAACAGGTCAAGCTTTTCATGCTCTTCTAACATTTTTTTTCTACTATTATTGTTTTGAAAGTAACTGTGCCTCAACAGTCTTGCCAGGAAGCCCAAAAAGCCTATCTGTCCTCTGAATATGTCTGAAAAGGGGACATTCCTGCTTGCCTCCAAGAGTTAATGGGCCAGACTCGCAGTCTCCTGGAAGCGGAGATAAATACACCATAACAGAAGAGGGCAGGGCTGGGAAACTAGGGATGAGGGGCATCACTTACTTCACCTGTGTCCCCTCCTGCTCCATATGGAAAGAAAAGAACAAGTTTTGATTTTTCTCGCACATTTATTTATGCCTTAGAAATACGTAAGTATAAGGAACTTTCTGGTGCACTGTTACTGCAGACAATTAACGTCCAAACACGCAATGTGTCTGCCATAAACAGCCTCTCTCGGCAGATTCTGGAGCCGCTTAGGTACTGTGCCATTTCGTTAATCAGTGTTTGCCTGGGGCACAGCACATGAACTTACCTAAATTGCTACCAGGGTTCCGAGATCATCCTTTGGCTTCCTAGTACTTTTCAGAATGAGAATTACTCTACAGTCACTATCCTACTTACCACATGCATTCATACAACATCCAAACGTATGCAGTACACACACAACAGACAGCAGGCAGCTGCTTTTGTGGATGTAAATTAAGTCTCTTAAGACAAGGTGCAAGAAGAGAACATGACTTGCTATAGACAATAAGTGGTGAAGAAGATACGGCAAGGGAGACTGAGTAAACATTATTTTATCCAAAACTGATTATAAGCTATCATTCCTTTAAGGCAGAATTTGACAAGAATTCTGAAAATATTGCCAGATAATTAAAGGCAGGTGCTACAATTCCTGACTTTAAAGGAAATCAAGAACCAAGTCTGATACAAGATGACTGTACCACATGTGAGAAACAAGGGGCTATGTTCTGCACCCTTACCGCGGCTCTGTTAAAATCAAAAACCTTGTCTGACCTCGGAAGGAATATTCAAAGGATTCTGATCCTGTGGTTTCCAAGTAACTGCTTATCAAAGGTATGTTTCTGTGCACTGTGGTGAATGAACAAATAAGCTGCACAAATTTCAGATATTTCATGGAAATCTTAGACTCAAAGATCATACCCTTCTAATTTTCAATTTTAATTCAGAAAAACATTGATTTTTCTTCTTAAACACATGCCCACACTCTATAGACCCAGAATACTTAGACATGAGAGCGCAGTTGCTGAAGTCTTCTAGCACTGACACTTACACGTAGATCCTGGGGAACCTAAAGTACGATTATCTAACGTTCCCTGCTTTCTGTTAAAATCAGCTCGCTGATGAGTTCTGTCACTGGAATGTGGTATTTCAATGTATGATAAAAAGTCATCACCCTAGTTGATAGCATGGTAGAGAAAACAGCCTGAGCAACACTGAAAAGCTGCTCACTTTGAAAACTACTGTAAGGAAGTTTCATATGGAAAAAAATGTTGTGCTTTTATTTATTTTTGCACAGTATCTCCCACAAGCGTTAGACTGTTCACCTTCCGGCATAGATGAAAAGCTCGTACTGATTTCACAGACATCAAAGCCTTAGTGAACTGAGACACATGGCTTATCTCTTGCACCACAGTAAACCACCACAGTTTACACATCTGAACGGTATTACCGAGATGTTTTCAAAACTATTGTTCCACAATATAAATAACAATTACAGCTTCTAGAGGTTAGGTTGAATTAAAAATTTTCAATGTATGACATTGATACTATCAAAATCACCAGCTACACGTCACTTTTGATACGTACAAAAGCAGTTGACGTTATCCCCACTTCTTGCCCCTCAGGATCGTTTGTAATCCTGGGGACCACAACACAGAAGACAGATTTGACTACAGCACTCACCCACACAAGACCAGGGATTTATTACAGGTTCTTTTTAAACAACTGCAGTACTATTGCAATTCACTGCTCCAGCCTAAGACAGACAACCTGGCACTCTTAACTTCTGTACTTTTTCTATTCAAAATCTATTTTACCAATGGATGTCAAACCACATTGCAAGACAGATCAGACTTTTATTTCATAAAAGTCGATATGTAGGATAACTTTGGGCAGAAGGATAGAAAAGAAATGGAGGAAGGAAAGAACATTAATAATTTCGTGTTGTCTTTGTTAATTTAATATTACACTGAGGTATTCTATTAAAGTGTCATGTACTAAAAGCACCTCTTCAAAAGGGATGCCAAATTCTCCTCAGTGTCAAGGAAGTTAAGCCTACAAAACAAACAGGTACCTTAGTTTAAGAGCATTTAGCTACTTTGTATCCCTGCTTGCTAACATCTCATGTGAATTGGTTTTAGCGGTAAGATTTTGTCTATAATGTGCAAGCATTGCAGCACTTTGAAGTAATGAAACCCAATGGACCCTTCAACTTTATTCTATTTATGTTATATAATTATAAACTCATTATTTTTATATAAAATGCTATTCTAATCTAAAAAAGGATGCTACAAGATATGGCAAACGTATCTGTCAACCCTGCAAACCAAACATATCTGTCAAATACACTCTGATGACAACTGCTCCGCTTGGAATGGAAAAGATATTTGTTTTATCATCATGAATAACAAAATTCAAAATCAAATTAAGCTGAGCTCTTTTTCTGCCTCTTTTTCATCCTCATTAGCAATAAGCATTCTGACACCTAAACCCTGCTTACGCACGCCTGTGCAATGTCACCGTCAGCAAAGTATGCCGTTACGAACTCTTAGCACAACCACTGAGCCACCATTTTGCTGCTCCTGGTAATTCTTGACATCACAGTCCTGAGCACAGAACTCATATTTTAAAAACTCTGATTACTGTCCTCCCTTATACTGGTATTAACGTCTAACTTTAAAACCCCATTCGTATGTATGCATTCAAAATATTTTCTCAAACACGCATTACTTTTCACTTACATTTTACTATATGCTGCTTATAGGCATTTCCTATGTTATTTTGGCTAAACTAGTGAACAAAACTCTGAGCACTGTGTTTAGTCCCTTTTATCTCTCCTCATTACAGTCACTATTAGAAGAACAGCCCTATATCATGGAGATTTCTTATCAGTTGCTTAATTTTGTCAGAAGAATGACTATGGCAGTCACCACCACAGTCATTACTATGGTAGTTAAGCATCAGGAAGAGAATCTCAGTCTGCTCTTCATTTGTATTGCATAACGAAACAGATAAGGAACAGCATATGCATGCACAGCAGTACACTCCCTGATGCACAGATAACTGCATCAATGGTACAAGATGTATCAGCACTAGAAAATCCATTTTCAAGGCAGCTGGAATCCTACATGTGAAATTCTTACGCATTCATGCAAGGAGAAAACATTTTTGTGGTAAATCTTTAGGAAACTGAAAGCTACTTGTGAAGTTTTGTCTAGGAACAAGTTATTTGTACAAGAAAACATCACAAAAGTATGGAACTTAAATGTATATAGGCAGCATTACAATAATCAACACTGATTTTCTTTTTTACACTAAGTTTTGTGAGATAAGACTATCTTACTATAAGTATATTGTGCCTAGAAGCTTGAACCAAGATCATATTTTATCTAGCAATGTAATTTTTCTATTTAAACCTGCTGTCAAAGCACACTGATAAACCAGTCTCAGTGAAGAAATAAGGAAAATGATGCAGTTGACCAATAAATTATTCCTCTCTATTACTGTTATTTTTATCTTAAAGCTTTCTTTTGCAAGAATTTTAAGCAGGTTTTTTTAATGATGTTTTATTTGTTCTGTAGAGTACTGCTTCTGAATGGTGCCTACACTTCAGTTAATACAGAGTAATCCTGTTACACAATACCAGCCTGTATTCTCCAGAGTTTCAAAGTAACGGCTTTTCTGTTCAGACTCCAGAAGATATTATGTTTCCTCTGCTACTCTTCACACTTCCAGCTGCTTTAACAATGATAGTATTTACAACTGGGAAAAAATGGTTAATGAAATTACAAGTATCTGCTAAAGAGGGATTCAGACAGTAAAGTGCTGTCATCTTGGTCTCACTCTGGCGCGGCAGAGTCATCCTTCTTCTGAAACCAAAGTCCTGAGGGAAGTCAAACTACACATTTCCAGTGCCGCCTGGCTTTCACATTCCGTGTTTTTATTGCAGATACAATTCTTTTTTAAGATAGCATGTGAATCAAGTGCAGGAAAGGACACACATGATCAGAAAGAATTGCCTCACCTCTCACACGTTAATTAATCAAATTTCCATTTTTATATCCTGTCTCCAGGTCCCTTTAACGATGACTGAGAACCTGAAGGTAAAAGCTGCATTTATTCCAAATGCACGGCAACGTTGCAATGGTAAGATGAGTTTTCTGCTGCCCGTGCCATGCGGAATTGCATTCTGAAGATTACGGTATAAAGCAATTTGCAATAAAGAATGCGTGTGTGGGACATAAAGCAAAATTAGTCTTTAATATCTTTAAGCCCAGACAAACACAATTCATGTTGTAGTAAGGATATGAGATGCACACACATATGTCACCGTGCCCGTTAAAGGCTCTATTTTTAAATAGGCAGCTCTAGCAGAGGATTCGAGATTTGGAAGAAATATTAAACTATGAAGACACAAGATAAAGCATTGCCTGCCTCACAGGCAAAACCAGCAGGTAGGAGAGACCTCAGACATCTGAAAACATACCCTCGGTCTTTCTAAATAGCTTCAGACAACTATCATACAACTAAATCTGGAGAGTCCTGTTGAACCTGGTACTCAGAAATTTCAGTTGCTTCCATCTGGACTTTGAGCCTTGAGAAGAAAATGAAAAATAGGTGAGAAAAGAGAGGGAGATCTTTGGATGGAATTTTAATTTACAGTCACTGGATGAAAAGACTGAACCATGTTGGAACACATAGCTGAAACATACGTTGATGTATATATGATAGTGATATATAAAAATATGTTAGGACTTACAGTTGTATCTTACACACTGTATGTACTACCATGTATTTTATGAAGTATAAATACCTATAAATACCAAAAATATCAATGTTTGGTACATGTAACTAGACATTTAACTCACTACTTAAAAGTAAACGGCCTTACTGCATTACTAATCATTACTATAGATTCAAATATTTTTTTTCTTCTGTAATATTTACAAAAGTGGATAAAAAAGTTGTAGCATTGGAAAATAATGTGTCATAACTGCTTTACTGCTCCTGGATACAGTTTCTGTTCCTAAGTTCAAATGAAAAAAAGAAAATCATGTTTTCCAGTCGTAAACACCATTTGTCAACCGGTGGCTTGTTCCCTGACCAGTCCCATTGTCTCATAAAAAAATGGAGTGGATCCAGTTTGTACTGCAGACATTTTTAAGGTCAGTTTATAGTTTGCGTGTCTTCTCAGCACAGCTTAGCACTCAAGAAGATTTCTAAACAAGCCCAGTCAATCTCTGGAGAATGCTTACTTTAGTAGTTTCAAATCTTAAGAAAGAGTAACTTAAATTGACTTGCCTGTCGACACTGTGGTATATACCTCCCAGAGTGTCTTTTTCTTTGAGTTTGTTTTTGCCCATAATCAGCATCCTTGCAGTAATCTTATCACTGTCCATAAGGATGAAAATATTAACTAGGGAAAAACATGTCCATTTAGACATCGTTAGTTTCATCAACTCTCTAGAGTTTAATTATGAATAATAGTAACGTATAGGCAGAGATTTGTACACTGTGTGAATAATACGTACGGATAACAAAAGAGAGAATCGAGAGTCAATTAAACTACAATGGTCAGATGAACTTTTTTAGGAAAGCTCAGAAAGAAAGATTTATTTAGTCTTCAGTGATGACTGAATAAATTCATACTATCACTAGAAGTAGAGAACCGGGTGGAAAAGTAAAAGACATAAACAGCTTTTAACTGACAGCTCATCAGAACACACCACTGAAGACTGCAATATATTTTGGAAAAGGCTTTAAGGATAAGAAGGGAAGGATTTTAAGGTTGAAATGAATATTTGTAGATACGATAGTACACCCTGAAGAGTTCCTGTTTACATATCGAGGCATATTTTGTCAGCAGAGAAAAGCATATTAAATAAATACTTTCCTGCTTTTCCTTTATGCACAACACAATTTTACAGAAGGGGAACGCAGGAGCAAGCGGCCACCATTCACCACTCCTCTCCGGTAGATAGATTTCAAACAGGATCAAAATATTAGAATGAACACTTGAGTTTAATAAGCACGCTCACAAAACTAGAGCGGTATTTTCCTTGCAATAAAGATCACTGATGTACATGGAAGGAATCTAGCATATTGTATCAACTAGGACAAAGATTTATGAGAACAGGAGAATAGAAAAATACAGTGACCCCATTTGTAAGGTTGCTGTGCATTATTCAACTAAAAAACCAACAAAGCCACATACATCATATGTGAAGTTACATAATAGTTTTTCAAGCAAAGTTCTAGCATAAAGTTTAAGTTCTAGCTTCTATCTCCTGAGAACCCAGAATCATATTCAGAAGATCTTCCTGAAAGTTCATAATTCACATGGCAGTCCCTCTTCCCATCCCCAGCACCTTGTCTTTCAGACCACAAGCCAAGAAAAAGATGCTTTTCTTTCTGTTCTGTATCTGATTTGTAAACATTTTAAAACAAAAATAGAATATCTGTGAAATATCATTCTGCTGTCTGTAATGCCCAAACTACTTCTTGCTCTTCTGCACAAAATTTTTGAACTAAAAAAAAATCAGACTTTAGGCTGGGTCAGAAGACCCAAAAGATAGGCAAATATTTTCTCCCCAAGGGTTTACAATGTGCCCAACAGGAAGCAACACAAGAAGGACAGATAACTTTCAAAATTCAGTCCTCAGATTTAAAGGCTTGATAATTTTTCTGGAGTATTTTTGTGCAAAAGAGAACTAGAAGAAAGCATACAAGCAAACTCCTGGCTCAGACATTTCTAGTCCTTCCCCGCTATGAATTAGGTGAGGCAAACAGGAAGGCAGTTTGCAAAAAGAACAGGTTCTGAAAAAGCTTTCATCTGCTGCACTGGGAAAAGCTGTTTGAATTTCAAAAAAACATTTTTCTCCATCCCCGCAGCACCAGCTAACTCTCTAATCTCAAATCTTTAAAATAAAACATCCAAGGAATGGGAGGACATGCAGTTTGCAGGTAATGATATTTGGACTGTATGTCTAAGATGGATCAGATTGCTGAAGCGTGAATTCGCAAGGCATTCAAACTGAGACGGATGAAAACTTAGTTTGCATTTTTTATATTACCAATGTATATGAAATACTAAGAAGGTAAAGCTGATCTCATTACACACTGACAGTATTTTCTGTACACGACAAGTTCTGGTTAGTTTGTTCGTACAACGCAAGATGCCAGTCTTCAAGTACAGAACGTTACCTCTGTCAGTGAAAAACGTGGCAATTTGTCAGTGATGTCAATCTCTGAACATATATCAACGTTAGTATCTTTTAAATAGTCATTAGAAGCCTAAGAGGTGCCAAACACCCACAAGCCCTCTTGAAGTAATGTCATTAAACTATGTATGCAGATTGTTAGAGAATTATAGCCTTAGTTTATTAATTGTCAACTAATGTGTTTGTTCTTTGGCCTACAAAGAACAAAGAGTTACTTCAAGGTTTTCTTCTTTGGATTTCACATTTAATTGTTATGATTTTATAAGTAAATCATGAAAAAACACTATTATCCCAGAAAATGTCGTAAAAAAAGACAAAATTACACTTCTCCCAATCGTAAAGAGATATTCAAGTTTTATACTACTATAAACATACATCATAGTTTGAGAATCCATTCCTAAGCATAAAAGCTGAAAACAAATCTAACCATCCCATGTCCAGCAAGCCAAACATATGGGCAGAAAAATCCTGAAACTCAGCAGCTGACCTATCTCTAATTGAAAACAATAATTTTAATAAAGCAAAGATCCCCATATTAATGTGTTAGACTATCTTCAATATTACCAAAATACAGAATACACTGTATTCATTTGAATGAAAGAAAGTCACTCATCTGCCATTTGATCAACAGTGTCAGGAGACTGACCCACTTCAAATTCAGTGGGAAACAGTGGATTCCTCCAAAAAAAGTTTGCCTTTTTTTAAAAAAAAGCAAGCAAGGAAAAAATAGTCAACAATCTCGATGTGACATTTCCTTTGGTTACATGCCATAAATTCAATGATCATTCTAAAGACTTTATTACTAATACTCAGCTTCTTTAGCAAGACTTCGGTTCTTAAAATAGATTTCTCTTTCTACCACAAGACTTCTACATTGTCACCTGCATCTGGAAAAAAATTAATGCAGATTCATAAAGCTGGCTGGATACCAAGCTACTGTGGAAGCTCACAACACTGCAAAGAATTTTGTTCCTGCGGCTCCACTGAGTCCGCTAAAGACAGAAGTGCTTGCAAACTCATCTGCAAAATCCCCTCTCTTTGCTTATCCCTGAAATTGTTCAGCGGTTTTCAGCTCCAAATAGCAGACAAACATAATCCAGTCCCTCTAGGAGAAAAGTCAATCTTTACAATTTGCTCAGTTTAAGATATCTTCTACATCAATAATACTGAGATTTACTATATCATGAAGTTCCAAGGCAACAATTTCATATCCATTCATTTATTCCTCCTAAAAAATATAGTATATTAAATGCTACATTATCTTTCTACACTGAACTTTCAACCCCTTTAAAGTTCGGAGAAGTTTTTTACAATGATTAGCATTATACCTGTGTGGCAAATGGATTTTTAAAGCTTCCTCCAGTCATTGACAGGACAATATGAAAAAACTCCTGCAAGAAAACAGATTTTTGCTAATTTTTTAACTCCATTGTTACGCAACCTCACCTTTAATCCTCCAAACCCAATCATAACCTACCTTAGCACTAAAATTGAAAATAGGAAATGCTACACAAAGTCCAGACGTGTCCCCAAACACATAAACACCAAACACATACATTAGATCCAAAAATTGCAGAAATCCTCCTGCATTCTGCACTGTCCTTTTCGTACTCTGAGATGGAAGAGTACATGACACTGTAAGTGAGCTTTAGTATTACATCTTCTGTGATAATCGTAAAGCATTACATATGATAATTTGGGCTGTTCCTTTTTCTTCTCATGTGGTCACAAGAAGCCATACTAATGGATGAAAAGTGACAAATTAAGACAATTTTACAAAAGTCATTAGTTTTGTACATTTTTTGCCCATTCTTATATTTAACTGGAACTTTAAAGCTGATAGAACCACAAACATTCGTGCATATGTGCAGTTACTGGATCAGTTTGTTCCAAACTCCTTTCAGTTTCTGATGTTTTGATGCCAGAGTATTTCCGCTGTTTCTGTTCACCTTCCTGAGCCTTCTGGGCTGCCAGCGTCTAATTTGTAAGCACTCTAATTTCTGGTTCTCAAAAAACTACATTTTCATCACCGTTTGATGAAAGCCAACTGTCATTCAGGACGTACAGAGAAAAAAAAAAAATACATTAAAGTAGAAAAGAACGGTCAAAGCTTAGGTAGCAGGTTGAAAGGGAATGATGAGCTCCATAAGCAGGGGAACAAATAAAGCCTTGTCTCTTCTCACATTGTACCTTCGGGCTGAGCTCCCATGTGATTCTCTGATGTCTAAAAAGGCCTGTAGCTCTTCTCACACTAGATGCATTATTGGTCTCCTGCTTCCATCCAGCCTCACCTTATCATCAAAAGTTTTTAGAATTCAAGACATCTCTCCCTCTGTCAACTTTCATTGAAATCAGCCACGAGCTTCCAGAAGGGTTCTGGAGGCCAAGAGCACACAGTGTCAGAGAGCCAGAAGGGTGTAGAAGTGGGTGAAATCAAATGGAGACGACAGACAAGAGGGGAAGTAGTATTATTATTTCTTCTCACTGTTCTTTTGATTGTAAAGCCCAGTTTAACATTTTTTCATTGCAAACACAAATCAATTCACTTAATTTCCAGTTTCGAGTTTTGTAGATAAGACAGTTTCTTCTTATTTGACTTTTTTTGAGTAAGAGATAGATACAGGAGGGAGGTGAAGTGGAAAGAGATAGTAGCTCATTATGCCTCTTTCATTTTTCTGTACCATCCTACGTTTATTTTGCCAATCAGTACATTATCTATTACTAATTTTTGTCATTTTCATCTGGTATTTTTTCTTTAAAAAAGTAATTAGATATATTATAATGTCTGGGTGGAATATGGTGCTTTTCGCTACTGGTTTATTTCCCACATGCCCATAGCAGCTAGTAAGAGTTAAAAAAAACCTTCGGCATTATCTGCTGGAGATATCCCACATCATAAACTCATTTCTTATAGTTTGCCAATCTGTCAACATATGCACATGATTTTGGTCACTCTGAGCCTTTATTAAGCTTCGGTGAATGACCAGAAGTGAGATGCCCTCCGAGCCCCTGGGTCCCAACCCAGTGAGCCATCAAACCTCTTTCACGGGCCATGCAGTCTCCCTAACTAAATTCCATTGAGGTACTACTGCTGCTGCCTGATTGATTCATTTTTGTATCATTTCCCACTGTAGTGTATCATTCCTGCTTTATTCCACCATCTGAGTATTTCAATTTTACATATTTTGCTTCCCCACTGAGTGGCTTCTATAATTTCCCCATCTTCCCCTTTCTTTTGCTGTACATCTCTTTCATATTTCCTACTGCTTCTCCAGATCTGAGTCTTTTGAGTCATTTCAGTCCCCTCTGTCCATGTTCCACTTGTGTATTGCGAGATACTCCCCTTTCTCCTTTTGCATTTCTTCAGTCCAGAAGATTATGGATTTACTGACCTTCGACATAAGCAGTAGTACTCAGCAGGAGAAAAGTCAATGTACCAGCTAACTGAGACCACGGAAGTGCTGTGCGGCACACTTAGGGGAGAGTCACCAACTAAAACCTCGTGGCCAGCAATGTAATCACTTTCTCGTTACACACGGCAGTTTTCACATGGCTTATTGTAACTCACGTTGCTAGATACGTTCAACATAGAACAGACTCTGTTTACTTCAGAGATGGGAGCCTCGCACGTCTGCAACTACTTGTAGCCAAGAGCAGAAAGAGATTAGGACCAATAAAATCATAAAAACTGGCTACCAAATAAATAGGAGACATAACAACCTATCTCTGAAGAGGAAGCTGGTGACGGCTCCCTGTGCTGCAATTCGCTTTCAAAGTCGCAAAAATCCTTTTGAACCTCTTGTATTCCCCTGACTAATGCCATCATTATTTCAACACTGACTGTTCAGAGCGAAACAGGTGCTATCTTGTCAAACGAGACTCTCCTGCTTTCATCATCCCGGAGTTATTCATTGTGTATTGTTACTGCTGACAAGGTTTTGTGTTGCCTGGATACCAGGTCATGCTGATATAACTGCTAGTGATCTCTGCATAACCAAACTTTTTTGGTGAGAAGCAAGCGAGGGGAGGAATGGCATGGAAAAGAATTGGTTTATTCCCATACGTTGTCCTCCCAGTAAAAGATGTTCCATGAGCTTCTCTCACCAGTGCCTGATTAAAATGATTCACTCTATAAGAAGCTAGCATTTCTACTCTAATTTCTAAAAGATTTTCTTCCTCACTCCTTACAACAGTCTGCTAGATTCCTAAATAGAAGGGAAAGATTAATCTGTGCTAAATTACCTGACGTGGGTTTAAAATTATTCTGACAGAAAAGTAGAACAAAGTTTGCCCAAGGAAGCAAAAATGTAAGTATCCACCCCCCTCAGTGATGAATACCACATGAGCCTCCAGCATCATCCAATTCAGAGAAATACTTATAGTTACCTCAAAAATGTAGTTAAATTCAGTTGAATCAGATTTTTGTTCTGAATTTCCTTTATATTTCTTACAACAGATGGCTTTCAGAAATAAATGTTTTTCAGCCACATGCTTGCCTAAACTTTCCCAGTAACTTTTTCTGTAAACATGATACGTGTAGAAAGATTGTTATAGAAGAGGTTTTATTTTATGCAAACTGCTTTTTGTTTTTCAGAGCAATAAAATTTTACTTGTAAAGCACGATTTTCCATTGAGATGCTGGAGGCTCATCTTTTCTTGTCCTGGAACAGGAAGGTTTTTGACAGTGCCACTTCAGATAGAAAAAAGCCCGACCTCACCTGCAATTTCCTGCACAAAAATCTGTGACTGAATTCCCTATACCAACTGGTTTTTTAAATGGTTCAGACTTTCAAGACACAAACTGTAAATGTGCAAACTTCTGGAGACATACACAACTGGGAAATCTGTCTTAATCAATGGCGCTCATTCTCATGTAGCCAGATAAAAAGGTTTCACCTAAATAACACACTTTGGCAGCTTGCTCAGGCATATCAATTGAAATATTGAGGTTCATTTAAATGCTCCTCAAGTTTTTAATGTTTTAAGTTAATGTTATATGGAAGCCATCATCTATCATACACAAGTTTAGAACAAGGCAGGCTTAGCCAACTCACAAGTTTTTCTTGGATGATGCCCTGATGACTTTGGGTAGGCAGGGTTTAAAGAAGTCATGACAATCACCTCCTCTTAAATGGAGAAAAAGACGTCCAGCTATGCGCTTAGTTAAATCTAGTGTGCTCATTAAAACAAATCTTGACCACAACTGGCAAAAAAAAAAAAAAGAAGGATGTAAAATGGGCAAGTTAGTACGCAAGACTGAAAAACATGTTTGAATTTTCAACCAAGCAAACAAAAGTTCTTTAAAGTCCTGGGTAACATAAGAAAACTAAATTTACAAGAGATACAAAAAGAAGGCACGTAGGACCAGGGGAGGGAGGAAGTGAAGGGATAGAGATGAAGAAAGAGTTGGCATGTGGTGGAAAGCACAGAAACTGGGAATGAAATGACACAACAAATGAGTTAAAATAGATGTGATTTTAAATGCACTCATATAAAGAAATGGCAAGGGAGTTTGTGGATTATTTGACTAATCTCAATCCATATTGAATGGGTAACTTTACAAAGAAACCATTTTATTCTTATGTCTTCAACAAAACATTGCATCGCTTTCATTCAGAGAGAGGTGTCAAAATACGGAAGTTTGCGTCAGAGTTAATGTGTAAAATATATTGTGAATCATATGGAAGGAGTTCATTCTACTTCCCCCTCCTATGGCTGCTATACAGGTGGAAAACTAAAAGCCTATGAAGGGAAAACAGTGATGATGCAACTTTAAAGTGCAGCAGTACAGACCTGCAGAACTGAAATGAACTGGGAGGAAAAAACATTTAAGAAAATGTACACATCAAGTGACTTCCTGCCCAAATTCTTTCAGTTTCTTTGAATGTGGACCCACGACTCAAGTACAGCCATAAAATTCCCTGAGCCCCTGATGGGCAATACTAATAGGCGTGCAACTTGCAACACTTTTTAACATGTATTTTTAATTTAATCCATTAGAACCACAAAGGAGTAATGTATTAAAATGATAAGTCTGTACATTCAGTAAATAAATATCAAAGTGAAAGTCATGAAAGCTTTGGGGAAAAAAATGCAGTCAGAAAAGAAAAAAAAAAGAAATTTAAAGCCCTTGAAGGAATACATCACAGAAAAAAAATAAATTGATCTACTAAATTAATTAAGTAAATTGATTGTAAAAATTACTACCCTTTGCAGTGTAGAATATGTCTCATGGGAGGTAAGTTAGCAGAGTCAATCTGAGGCTTTCAACCATGAGAAACTTGTAAAACACCTCATAAACTCTTTCAATAATACTGTAGAAGAAAAATAAAAACTTTCTATACGTGCTAAATACCTCAAGCAATAATCTACAACGTACCTTCCTGCATTGCTTTTGGCTAAGTGTTCCTAGCTTGTGCATTTTTATTAAAACAAAAATAACAAAATATTTAATTCTTCCAACAAATATTTGTTTAATTACGCTCACGGTATGTGAAAATTCCTATATAAAAAGTATCTACTTATTCTCCTTCTTTTGGTTGACTTGTCGGGCCTTTTATTCATTAGAAATAACAGAAATCATAACTTCAGAAACTCACCCGTCTTGGGAAGCAAGCGTCTTCCTAAATTTCCTGCCCCAACCTTTTGACAGAAGAACTGCCTATGAATAATAACCCATTCCTCTTGATCACAGAACCATGAATCATAGAACCAGCTGTGTCTACAGCAACCATAAGAGACCATGTAGATAAATCCTCTAGTTTAGGGCACGACAGCAATACCTAGATGATTCCAAAGAGAAATTTGTCTTATCATATGTACAAAAATTACCTGTAAAGGATATGTCAAAAGCCCTTCTCACAGAGGAGTATCAGGATCCATATTTTTATTTGGTTAGACCTAACCTAAATCTTCCTTACAATAAATTATGCTGATTTGTTTCTTGTTTTATCTCCTTTCCCCACCAGCTATATAGAAAAACTGATCATCATCCGCTTAATAATCTAATATGTGCTAGAAAATGTTACCATGTTCCTTCCTAATCACCTAAAACTAAACAAACCCCATTCCTTCATCTTTTCATCATTTGCCAGTTCTTCTGGGAGAACTGCTCACTCCACAGTGACAGTGTCTCACGTCTTTGAGATTTGATCTTTTTCCAGTTAACCCAGCAACAAACACAATGAAAGAATTTCTAAATTTATGAAGAACTGGTTTTGATCATGAAAAGCACTTCACTCAATGCTTCTAATAGATATGCTAATTAACAGAGATAACCAGTCTTAATCAAACTAATTACATTACAGATTAAAGGTATTTGGAATTTAACACAGCTTGTTCTACGTAACTGCATTGCATTACAGTGACCTTAAGCAGCAACCTGGAATAAATACGTTAACATATTTCTTTAAAGAATTTTTAACACATAATTTAACTGTCAAATTTAAAAGACAAATAAATAAGACGACATCATAGTTTTTATGATTTCTGCTCTTGTTTAGGACTGCGAGGGGGAAAAAAAAAACCTGTCAGCTCTGGTAAAGATCCAGATATTTCTCAGAATCACTGACTTGAATTTCAGTTGCTTGTTATTGATTCACGGACTATGCACGTCAGGCCAGTGCAATGGCTCACGGACACAGGGCAGCTGGAGGCAAAGCCAGGAATACATAACCTGTTGTACGCGGGGCATTGCAGCTTGACTGTCGGCATTACCTGCCACCGTGGCACCCATGTATCGTGCAGCTTCAGTATGACAGACGACGAGATCGTTTCACGGGAAGATGGAGGCCATGTATCCTAGCAGAAAGGACTGGGTTCAATTAAGGCGGTGCAATCGCTCTCCCAAAGAAGTTCCATTCTTTACATCACTCTGAAGGTTTCAGAGCGCACACTGATACAGTGTCAACAAAGGCAGATGAACAAGAGTACAGAAGTTTTTCTTCACTAGAGAGGTATGTAACGCTCTTCGCAGCTCTCACTGACCATCTAGAGGGTTTTTACTTGAATTCAGCTTTTCCTTCTCACAAAACATCTGACATCTCTCAAACTGCCCTGCATATTTTTTTTACAGGAAAGCTGATCCAACAAGGTGATTCTTAATTGCAGTGTGAATGAAATCATCGTCTGTGCTGTGAGTGGTATTTTGTTTATCAAAGTTGTTGCAAAAAATCTCACTACTACTCTTCAATTGCAACCTCTTTGCTCTCCCCACGTCTGATACTGAGTGGCGTCCTCCTTTTTGACCTTCTGTACCAAAGCTTTACATGAGGACCATCTGACCAGGCCTGAGGTGCGGAATGATAAAACTATGGCCTATAAAACGTCCTTCTTACGCATTTTTTCCATTCCGCATTATGTTTTGTTTGTTTTCTTATTTCCGCAATAATAAATCCCATGACAGGATCACAGTGTCATTGATGCCAAGACGTCTCCACGGTAAAGAAAAGTAGGAACATAAACCTGTCAAATGTCGGTAGAAGCTGGAAGGAAAACAATGTAGTACTTTCATTTTAATTGCTACCTGCACTTTGTCTCATAAGGTCAATTTGAAATGCATATATTTAAACTAATTAACCAACTTACTTGTAAATATTGTATTTGTTCTTCTCTTGCATTCAGAGAATAAGTGCTGAAATGATAAGGCAACTACAGCTTCTCTGCACTACATAAATTAACACACATAGGGCATGCATGGAAGAACAACTACAGGAGAATGGAATGGTGTAGGAATCCTTTCTGCGCACTGCAATTATACTAGTATAAATAAAACAAAACCATCTAACATTCCTCAGGGTTCTTGATGCAGCTCTGGTATTAGCACTGAAATGAGCAAATAAAGTTTATTTCAGACGCAGATGAATACTGCACCTATTGACATGTTCACCCTAACTGTGCCTCTAAGATGTCTGCTGCATGCTTCTGTCGAGTAGTATGCAGGCACTCTTACGACTAAGCTCTCTTCTCTCCAAAGACAACATCATATAAACTGCAACATTTTAAAGGCATCACAAGTAATCAGTACCAATGTGCTACCAATCACCAAAAAAATTGTCCTCCAGCCTTTTCCACCTATAACCATTGCCTAAAAGGACATATATTAGGAAAATTATTGTTTATTTAGCTGTTACTAGTTTTTATCAAGAAATCAATATTCTAGGTCCCACTTCTGACAGAAAACCAGCAGTCAAACACTTCCATTCTAACTTCGTTGATGTTTTTCTACTCTCCCAATTCATAAGGACATCAGGTTCTTGTCTAAAACAGACGAAATTCTGAAATGAAGTCCCACCTCACAACACCTCTCAATAAATGCAAGAAGGTGGATGAAGGCTCAGTCTAGTCACATAATACATTCTATTGATTTTAATTAGAAATGGATGGTTGGTGTGATAATAACTCATCTTTTTAATGTTATTATGTCAGTTCAGGCTTTCTTTGTACACTGTGAGGCCACAGAGTGTTTTAAAACATTCAGTTCAGTATAAGCCCTATACTAGGAGATACACATTCTTTTCCGCAAGCAATTTTAGTATCTTTAGGCACAAATCAGAAGTTATATGTAACATAGTGTAAATCATACCCACACAGATTTACTTTAAGTCCTTAGGTCTGCCTCACCCTCTTCCTTGTGAGACGTGCAAGACTATAAAATGGTTGTAACACAGGACATGCACACGCAAAGAGGGAAATCAACTGCCTGATTAAAAGTAGCTAGTACTTTTACTGTTTGTTCTCGTCCTGTTCTTTAATTAGCTCCTAATTGCTCACTTGTTCAAGCCAGCTTGGTAACAGAATACATCTTCACCAGCTGTAATAGGAGCTTATACTCTATGTATTCATGCAGACACAGGGACTTAGACTTCTTAATCTGTTTTAGATTTATCTCCTCCTGAGATTTGAATCACTTCCCTAAACCCAGGCATCTAGCACCACGAGAGGCGACTTGGGATGCCACACTCCACTTGACACAAGACATAATGGAGACTTACGTCCTTCTGGAGCTGCAGCTGGAGGCAAGTGAGACAGTGTAGATTGTCTAGAATGGCACCAGACACTACCTTCAGGCAACTGACTCATAACTTGAGTCACTGTCAACACGCATAAAACCAGAGAAGCTGGAAATGAATGGCAAGAGACATAAAGTACTGAAGAACTGACGGCTGCTTAGACGATATTCTTCTAGGTATCAGACAGGTTCACATAGGCTTTCTCAATCAATACAGCAGATCCGAGCCTAACAAAGTCTAGAAGGAATTCCACTAGTAGCAGAGAGTGACATTAGACTGTCATAATTTCTAAATTTAATCCTTTAAATCAGTTTTTCTTGTAAATATATGCTAGATACACTTGTTGGCTCTTTAGAACAAGCAGCAGGATTAATCCAAATCCTATTTCCATGTAAACGTTCTTTTAACAGGCAGGTCAATTTGTGAAATCAAAGCATCAATTGAATTGTTTTGCTAGCTCAGAGAATGTTTTTATTCTACCCTTTCACTTGTTTAAAAAGGCCTCTGGCTTGAACATCCTTGTAAGCTAAGTAATCTGTTCAGAGTTACTGTCTAACAAAACCAAGAATTTACCGATGTTTTTCTTCCAGATGTTGATATGATACCAAGATGAGAATTGAGTTTATAAGAGAATGCTGGAACACGCACAAGTAACCTGAAGTTAAAATGTAGCAGAACAGCTACAGGCAGCAATAAGAGCGTGCAAAATATCAGATGCTAGAGACATTCCTATACTCATTTTCTGTGGTTGGCAAGTACTTAGAAGCGTGATGGCCTCTCTGGAGCTAGGCTGAACACACCACTTCTCCTTCCTTGCCTCCCAGGCAGAGGTTATTAAACCACAGGTCAGCTCTCTACTTGTACAATGTCAATTCAAACTTGTTAGCTCAAATCTTTCCCTGTGGTTTAAACTGGGAGAGCAGACCTTGCCCTTAGGCACCTGGGGAGTGTTCTTAAAACCAGTTCTGCTCCAGGATCGCAGTCTCTAGCTGAGCAGGGACACTGATACCAAAAAACATAGTAACTTCTTAAATCACATCAATCTATTGAAAGAGAACATAAGTCTAAGTCCTAAGTGACCTTGTTACATTTTATGAAGTAGTCAGTGTTTGCTATCTTCTGTTTAATGGGAATCTGGAAAGGATGCTGAAGCATCTATATTCCACTGAGGAGTCATGTTTACCTGGAAAAATTACCCCAAAGAAAGGTTCAGTGCCACAAGTATTTCATAAAAGCAACAAATAAGAACATTCCTGTTTTAGGAAATACTAATTATTCTGGCCAACTGTCCCTTCTGTTTACAAGTCCTGAATTTTGGAGGATCGGGAAGAGTGAAGGAGAGATTTCCTATAACACTTTAGTTGACTGAACGCTAATTCATTACTTCAGTCAATTTAGCTCCTGTTTATTATACTACTGGTGACCAGATATAACTACTATAATATACTAACTACTATAATATACTAACTACTATAATATACTAACTACTATAATATACTGACCTTTTTTTTGATACAAAGTTTCATATGCAGAACATATTTTTCCATTATCTGACATCATTACTAACGACCTGCTCTGTTACCCTTTAGTAAGCTAGAGCAACTCTATGAACACTCTTTTTCTTCTATTACTCTGATCAGTAGAGTTCTACACGGGAAACTGCTAAGCTCCCTCAACTTCTAGACAAAGTTGACAGTATTCAATAGCTTGTAGGAGTGGCCTACAATCAACAGCCACCAGAAAAAGATTTGTAAGTGCTCTACAATTGCTTCAAATTAGGAAGCATGAGCCTTAAAACCGGACTGGAACTGAATTACCCAGAGCAAAAACCGAAATATTTTTACAAGATGTAATAGCACGCAAAGGAAGCTACTGATGAACACAGCACCATCAGCTACCACTCTACTAAAAACATCCAGTGAAAAACTGATTTTTAATTTTTTTTTTCCTTATTCTGAATGACAATGAGTTTGTGATGAAAAAATTACCATCCTATCCCACGGGTTCTGAGTGCCATTAAAGGAAAGCTAACACGAAACATCTGTTTTAATTACTACATCTGATTATGCTTAAATTAACCAATTTTAAAATTTTACAAAAATGCAGGAATTTTCTATGTTTTTTCACATTAACAAAAGCACTCGAGTTTTACTCCAAGCTTAACAGTAGCATCTTCTCAAGAATACCTGTACTGAAGCATTCCAAAAGAAGTGACAACTCGTATATTTCTGGCCACAACATGGGAAGTGTTAACTTCAGTCAAGTCGCACTATTCGCCACTGTAAGCTGGTGATACCAAGCATGAATATGATAAGGACTAAAGGCATAAATGAATAACTGATATAGTTTACTATTGTGTTTTTGGAATTCTATTTAATTCTATTTAATGCAAGTTACCAGCTTTCTCTTCTGAACCAGCTTTCTCTTCTCATGTTAAAAAGGACCTCACTTGTCAACAGTCCTCAAGATACCATGAAATCTCTTCAAGGTTACTCCAGCCCTATGCCATAATCCATGACTCTCCTGTTAGATGTTAGTATAACTTAAGGATTATTCTTTGATAGAGGTTAGTAACACAGTACCCGATTCACACACATGATGGTTCTTCTTAGAATCCACATCTGGGCTCTCTCTTTAACCTTCCTGCAACCCTTCCAGCCTACTTCTCCTTCTAAGCCTATTTAACAAATACTCAGAAAAACTTCTTAGTACTGGTATTTTATCTCCACAACCTTTTATTTAGATCAGCTAAAGACACAGTGTTCAAGTGATATTTATATTCTTGTGATTTCCATCATCTTATTGTAGGAGATGACAGGTTGACTGCAAGATGTGAAATTTATCTACGTAAAGCCCTTTGTGAAGATGCCTAAGAAAGCGAATCTCAGTTACAAACTAAATTAAAACATACTGCATTTGAGCACAACAGAATCATGACTGAACATGTCAGAATATGCAAAGGAAAAAGCAAACCTATCATCACGACAACTGTAAGCTTGAAAGGTGCTTCTTTCATTGCATCACATTAACCATCAGAAAATTAAGATGAGGGAAGAAATTCTCCAAATAGTAAGTACTTTGAGGAGCTGATAAAATTTAAAACAAGTAGATTGTGCCAAACTGACCTCTAAAATTACAGAAAATGAGTGCCTTCATTTCAGTTATGACTTACGAGCATCCTGTAACACCTCATAAAATCACTTATGTGTTGGCCTGTTTCAGAACACAATATATTTGACTGCATTAAGGAGAGATTCAGTTTTCCAAACATACCCATTAGAAAACCAGGAACAACTTGTTAGCTTGGAACAGTCTTCCAGTAATGCTGATACAGCTACCAATATTTTTTTCATCTTTATTGATACTTTTTTTTTTTAATATAACCTCATCAGTATGTGGTGCAGGTGGTTGTAATTGCTGGTTGTTGTAATTCCCCAATATTAATGTTTCTAAAATAATGGGGGGTTACTCTGTTTATTTTAAGCCATCTCCAGTTACGCATATCTCCAAAAAGTAATTTCACATGTCACCATATTTGCATTGTCACCCTGAGCCTTCCGTGTTTACAATTCCAGTTTCAATGGGACAGTCCACAAATCTCTCAGTATATGGACAGATGATCAGAAGTGACAATTTTCTGCAGCTTAAAGAGTCTCCACTAGTCACCTGAGCCACGACGGCTGACTGCATATGTCCTCCTTACCTGCTCAATCTACCAAGCAAAACATATGAATATATCTATCTTCAAGGTAGTCACGGAAGGCTTATAATTATGTATAACAAAAATAATTTAAGCTAACTCATTTTAGTTTGTAACTGAAGTGAGTAAAGAACAAATGCATCGTTAGTACCTTTCACAACAACCTTTAGCTTCTATTTTAGATTTATAACAAGCATGGTCCTTCTCATACAGTTCCGGTTTTGTTCTTTCTCTAGAAGTGAAGTGTGCTTGCAGTTTTGGACTCAGACTAGCAGACAAGATACTAAACTGAAAGCTCTTCAAAGGTTTTCTCAAAAGTCAAAGAGCACTGTATCAGAAGTGCTCCTGATTCTGGGATCTAGGCAAACCGAAGAGCAGAACACGGGGCACTGTTGACTGTTCAGGATGTCAAATTACGTCACTTAATGGAGTATCCTGAAGGATGCGAAGAAGCCACTGGAAGACCAGCAGCCCTTGATCATGTCACAGTGTTAATCTGTCTGCAATGCGAAATGAGGTTAAGCAAACAGCTCTTTGGGGAAGGTTTCTTGAGGTCCGCCCTGGGCCTCTGCCTGTACATGCTATCTCAAGCGGTTCCTCGGCTACACAGTTTTGAGAGGCTTTTGTGTCTGGTTTGTCAGTGAGCTAACAAGATCAACCATAAATTGAATGACGTGACTAGTGAAGAGAAGTTTCAGGAAAGATAGAGACTGCTTTTTTTTTTTTTTACATGAAAGCTTACATTCTGGAGACCAAGATGATAACTGCTACACAAAGCCCGCAGCTGCTTTTCTGCTATGGACCAGCTCGGTGCAAACTTTGAAGGATACAGCTCCATGGACCAAAGCACTTTCGAGGGGAAACTGGGTGACTGACAGGAAAGCTGGAACATCACTACTCAGGTATCACAATGACGAGGAGCCTTATAAAGATACTCTGTTCTTCTTTTGACTTAGCTGGGAAAAAAAAGGCAGCTCAGGAAAGTGAAAAATCCATACAAAGATCCGTAGCAAAACGAGGAACTCTCTGCGGAGCAGGGGCCTTTGCCATTTCTGCTAGGCTGATTACTGCAAATATCATCTAATACACAGGAAGATCTTCTGAAAGGCAGGAAAATTTATGGATCGTGGTTAAAAAAATTGGGCAGAGGAAGATGAACTCAAGAAATGACAGATGGAAAGATGAAGAGAAAATATGTGGAAGATAAAGGAAAACTGAGGCACGTAAGTCTCAATAAGGAAGCGATAAGGATTTATAAAAAAAGGCTGAAAAAAAGGTGGAGACTATTAAAAAAAGATCAGCAATAGAAATTAATCCTAGTATTTCTTGTTGCACTTTTCAATATTCTCCATTTCTTTAAGTCTTTCTAGCACGTCATCTTTCATTCTAATTCTGGGCTTTTCTCCTTAAATGTCAATGAAGCCTTGCAAACAGGTTTTTCATCTGTTTAACTGGATGAGAAATACATCTCACCTCTCAAGTAGTTGCTTACTTTCAGTTCTTTATTCCTGCGACACTCTCCTTCAAGGACTTTTCTGTATTAGAAGAAACCGAATGACAATTAATTTAGCACACTTATCACATTTGTACTGGCCAGATACTCTCCAGATTCCTGAGTAGGATCAATTTTGCTGTCAACGAAGGCAGGCCCACCATTTTTGGTGCAACAGGAAGAATGTGTTACTTCATAAGTGAAAATTCTTCCCAAGAGATTAAAAGAAACCCATGAAAAATTGGTTGAGATGGCAAATCACTAAAAAATTTTCTTGGAAGTTCTGTTTGTTCTCAGTAGTGTAATTCTATGTGACAATTTAAGGATGAGTCTGACTATAATACAAACACTTACCATTATTACAGTGTTTGCATGAAAAGTGTCCCTAATTTAACAGACATTTTTGACATGAAGAGAAGGTGTACAAATCTTCTGCACCCGGTATTTTAAGGAAAAAGATACCAGTATATCTTAGAGTTTTAATGTCCTCATCACCAGACTGTTTAACTGTTAACATTTTCAACGGCTATTTGGATAAATTAAAGCCAAATTTTATGTTACAGGTCTAAAAACAGATCTTACACTTTCTGCTACTGTAAAACAACATACAATGCGATTTACTAACTGTGTTCCATGTTCAGTGATTCTGATTATACATTAGATCCGTACACAGAAACAAACAGCAGTCAGATAAAATCAATGCAGCAACAAGATTCCCTTTAAAATGAAAAGCATCTCAACTCTCTTTCGCTATGCAAACAATCATTGAGTGGTACTTTTTCTCAATGTCTATTTATGATGCAAGCCAAAACGAAAAAATCAATGCCCTTCAACAGAGGGAGCATCAGCGTCTCTTTGTAACCACAGGAAACAAGCCATTGTTGTGCCTTATCACAGGCATGCTACCCTTGTAAAGCTTAAAAAACACATTCCGAGGAATGTCAGTCAGAAGAGGAAACCTCTTTAACGATCCTTCACTAGGAAAGACATTATAAAGCTTTTAACAAACAGTTCTCACGTTCTACTCACAGGTTCAGAAGACCTCCTAGGATACTGCTTGGTTTTATCAGAAAGCAAGAAGTAAAAAGTATATACCACCACCACCACCATTCACTGGAAGTGTTACTTCTATTTTTTTTCATCTGTGGTTTCTTTGAGTTTGCTGATACAATTAATCCTTATTTCTTATAAAAGAAACATTTTACCTAGATCAATTGAAAGGACTCACAAGATGTTAGAGATTTTGAGAAGGGTAGAAATAAAGTTGTTCAGGATATTTCATTCTAAACAAGTCCATTTATCTCTAAAGTCACTAACTACTTATGACTGTTCAGAAAGCTACTGAAAGTGTTGCTACGATTAAAAATAGAACGATTTCATACAGTTTCAGCATAAGAAGCGAGTGTAAAAACATTGAATGAAGGGTTAATTTGCACTAGCAGAGAATGCCAAATAAGAGATGATACTTGGGCTACGAGACCATCTTCAGGCTGTGGAAAAAACCAGAATATATTTTCTCATAGCCCTAAGAAGAGCTTACAGCTGAAATGTCTTCTCTAATCTTATTGTTTATTTACAATCTGCATTTATTATCCTCTTTGCTTTTATTTTGCAGCTAACATCCTCCTGCTGGACTCTGTTTGTCTCCAGATGTTGATCAGTATGCGTTCTTTCTGCTAAATGTCTTCTGGATCTAAAGCCTTTTTCATACTGGGATTTGGTAATCATAACCTTTTGTATCTTCACTGTTAGTGTAAGCCTACTCCTTGCAGGAACAAGAAGTGATGACGCTCACTGGAGTTAGATGTCACGCAAGCACATGCTATGGAATATTTTTGTACAAGATTTTGCAAATGTATTCTGTTGTAGCATTCTGGCAGGCAAGTCAAACGGAAAATTTATAGTTCATTCCACTCTTTCTTAGTGTTGTGTAACTACATCCTATCCACTCTTTCTTAGTGTTGTGTAACTGCATCCTAAAGCAGACTCAATTTAATACTTTATGAAATTGGACTTTGACTGCTGTAATTTCAGATACTTAATTGCAATTACAAGCTCTGTTTTTAAAGAAACTGTAATTCAGTAGGGTTACATGGTCCAACAGGCTTTCTCCTGAAGAAAACTGTAAACGCAACATTGCCCAGCAATGTTTGCCTAGTAATATCTTAGAGATATCTACTGTTTACCATAGAAGATACTCATCAGCCATGGAAGTATGAGAAGTATTTGATAAATTCCTCCCCAAGAAAAGTGGCATTTTCCTTAGTTTTCTGCTGTCATCTACTGTTCCATTACTGAGAAAGGAGGTTTCAACGGTCAACAGTTCTGACATCCAGATAATCCAGGAAACTGCTAGAGTTTGGAACCTCTTCAACAGAGGAAGAAGCTGAAGAACGGTGTTTTAACCCAAGAAAATATTCCATGCTAAACATGGATATTCAGTGCCTTTTTTGATGATTTGTGAGTTACTGCTATAGATTGATGCACAGCTAATCCCCCTCTTGCATGGAGTGTCTTCACAACACATTAATCCTTAATCAGCTCAACGCAGTGATGATCGGGCAGATTGTGAAAATGCTTCAGCTGGTGTACAGTAGAGCAAGAGATTTCAAGAAATTTCTTCCACTTGTATTAGTAAAGGCTTAGAATTTTTGCCAACGGAGTAAATTCAGTTAGAGATTTAAAGGCATTTCTGTATCAGCAAAAGTCATGATGTGTAAGTAGTTATATCAGTAACATCTGTACAGGGATGGGTGAATCCTAACCCTGAAAAAAAGGTTAGTTTTTAGTGATTAAAGGACAATTTATTGCAGGATACAGGTATAAACATTCCCATATTACTAAGGTACAGCTCTGTTAGGAGATGCTGTCGATGTAACACCCAGGAAGCCTTTTCTAACTTAGCCCTTTGTGAAACAACCTAGAAGGATAGATGAAAGAAATAAGAGAAACATACATTGCTCTCTTTCTGAATCAAGTTTAGAGAGTCAGATGAATTCCCTGAAAGATCATACAAAAAGTTTTTACTTTTTTTTTCTCCTTCCAGAACTCCTGGACTCAAACACTCTTACCAGAGAAAGTGCTACCTCTTGATCATTACATTGCTGGCCAAGTTTTGGATTTTTTTCCTTTTTTGAAAGAGCCTCCATTTTTCAACCAAATGTCATCCTGTATTTACCTTGTCTGCTATCTCTAGATGTTTGCTTCAGTCCTTCAGCATTCCATCAAATTTAGTATAATCTGTGCATGTTACCACAGCGGTATTACGTCTAGTCTCTTTCCTAGACAACTTCTACAAATGTTAAACATGAAAGACATTTTCATAGATCTGTGTTGTTATATTGAAACAGTTCACTGTTGATGTCAAATTTTCCTCCAATTTTTTTTACTAAGTCTAAATTTTTTTAAAAAATCGTGATGTGAATATGCTACCCTCCTGCTTTGTAAGTGCATAAGGTACATGCAATCCTTTTGTTTGTTTGTAATATTCCTTACGTAATCTGTGCTAAAGAAATCACATTTATGATTACATCAAGTTGTACCATAATTTAGTAATTTCTAAAAACAGCAAAAAAATGGTGAATTTTTGGATGCCGATAATATCAGCAGGTTCAAAAGAGAATTAGACAAACTCACGGAGAGCAAGTCTGTAACCAGATACTAAAAGAACTGGGTAGGAATGAACCCTCCAGCATCCCTCATCCAAAAATTCTGGATGCTGGATGAGAACAATGGAAAACACTTGCATGCTCTCCCTAAAGAGCATCTCATTTTGCTAGTGGCAAGACAGAATACTGGGCTTGATGGACCATTAGTCTGAGCCAGTAGGGCATTTCTTGTGTTCTAATGGAAAATCTAATTTATCTTTTCTAAAAGCCAATTAGACAGAATAAAAGGTAAATGTTATTACCAAGTTAGGACAATCTGTAAATGGAGTTTCAAAGTTAGTAGCAGTTAGAGAAATGTAACTCATGCTAATTGAAACCACTAATATGTGCAATTATTTTGGATTATACTGAGCAATAAGAGACAGTACGTTAGAAGTTACTGTTCAATGGAAGTCCATCATTTGATAATTCGAACTAAGTAAAATGATTAGATTTCCCTGTATCATTTTACATACATTTCGCTTTAGTTTTTCATGTTGCATTATTCAAGCTCACATACAAACTTCCCTCTCATAATCTTTACTTCAAGGACAATTAAAATGGACACACAGAGGTGGAGAACTGGTCCCTTTTTACCTAGTAGGCTGCAATGCAGAAAACACTGATGATTTAGGAAATTCCTGAGGCATATGGGGAGATGGGATATACATCATCCTACTTCAGGTACCATTCAGAAGTATCTGAAATACACCCTGAAGTTCCCAACTCATCATTCAGAAAAGTGGAGTAAGATCTGTGAGACAAAAGGGTCACGTTACTGTAATTTCTATGATTGTGCAAACACAGCTTCATCATGGGCCAGATAAAAACGCAAAGCACAGGAAGCCTTAGAACAGCAATTCAGATCCTGGAGTAGCAGGGTAACACAATTTGAGTTTCATGATATGAATCTGTGCTAGCAAACTTCTAAAAATCACCTACAAAAGGTAAAACATTGATTCATGCAGTAAATAATGAAACCCCACAACCTATGCACTGCAAATGAGAGAAAAGAGGGAGAGAAAAGCAAAAGGAGTAAAGGAAGGAAAACCAATTACATTTGGTACTAGGAAATTCTTCATATTTCTACTGTTGATGGCTTTGCTTTTGTGATCTGTATCATTTCACTGAAGTTGGTTTAAAGGACAATAATTTCTCACCTTTGTCTTAACTAAATTTGTATGTCTGACAATCTGAATGGGATTCCACCCGAGAAAATACTATCCTTTACACAACTGATTGCTATTTATGCTTTTTTCTTTTCTTAATATAAAATGGAAAAATATCAGGTCAATCTGTAACACAGATATCCTGGTATTAATGTTGCATATGCCAATTTAGCAACTTTCTCATAAGTTTCATTGATCTTTGTGGAAAAATGAAAAGATGTAAAGGCTTTATAAAGAAAAAAATTAGATCACAGAATATGGCATTAGCGTAAGAGAAAAAAAAAGTTACTAAAGTGTTTAATGCTACAGAAGAGGCCAGAGAATGCAAACAAGACACAGATGTTTCAGAGGAATATTAATACTAAACATTTCAGACAACGTTTTCAAACAGTTGCTTCCTCATTTCTGCTTCACCAAGAAAGCAAGGGTAGAAGCAATTACTTCAGGTACTATTGTTTGAAAAATTAAGTTGCCTAACTGGTCAGAGGAAAACCTACATAATAAGCAGCTAAAAATGAATGTGGTTTTCTCTCCTAGCACCCATCATCTCAGAGTTGGACCAAGGGAGATTTAAGGGGAGGTAATTTACCTGGTATAGCCCTGGTCCAGCAGAAAAAAAAATGCAGTGACAGCAACACGTGTTCTGTTCCCAATACCAACTTTTTAATTAAGTGCCAACATGAGGCAAGAGGGTCAGAAAGAGGAGAGAAAAATTACTCTAGTATTTCCACATTATTTCCAAAGTCTATCTTAGTAGCTGAATCTGCATACATAGAAACAAAGCTCAGGCGGAAGCAAATCGGTAAATGACAAGCTAAAGAACTACAGTAGGATGAATTTACCATTTTTTGTTGCTACAGTCCCAACCGAGCCATTCAGCTACTCTGCCCAGGACTGAAGTCCTCTAATGAGATTGCCACTCGAGTAATTCTTTTGGGGTTTTTTTAAGGACTTGAATTATAGCAGGAGTCATATAAGCCTTTGGATTTTACTAGGCTCTGAAAGATTTGTTAAAAACTAACATTAGCAGATAAGAGACAATCAGCTGGGTCCTTTAACACACTTAGAATAAATTACCAGGTAAGGTTTCTATTTAATCCACACTATTGTGTGGGTTCTACCTATCCATCTACTTCCACAGCATTTGTTCAAAATACAGAACACTTACGCCTATTCTAAACAAGTATTTCTAGTTTGTCTCCAGCAATAGATCCATATCTGATTTAGTTTAAATTTGCTCCTGCTACATTTTAAAGCATTTGTATTGTTTGACACCTTGCAATGCAGTAGGCTATTAGTTAAGTCCAAAATTTCATCTTCATCAGAGCCACCAGTTTGCAACTCGTACAGAGGAAATATCTTTTCATGCAATTCACTGGCACATCAGTGAAGGCTGTAACAGCTTGAGATTCTCAGTCCGTTTTTATTGAGCGGTGGAAATCGAGAAAGTAGGTCAGCATCACCCCCCCCCCCCCTAAGGTT
>VZSC01008938.1:248462-350048 GCA_013398225.1 Steatornis caripensis
CCCCCCCCCCCCCCATAAGGTTTATCAGTAAGTTCCCTAAGTGAAAGCTCAAACACTAGATCAAAGCCACACCTAGACTGGCACACTCAAGGATCCCTCTAGGATGTGCTTCCTTATGAAAAACTCCTGTTAGGTTCCACAGGAATGAAACAGTCCTTGTTGTTGTACTTTACAGCTCCTTGAAACACACTGTTATTCTCTCCGAAGACTGTAATTGAAAGTTACATGTTATAAAAACTGATTTATTCTTGCTGAAGGACTATTTAAAATGATCTCAACTAACTGAAATTTAAAGTTTAAAAACCACATCAATAGTTCTATCCTCAACATTTATTTAAAAGAGGTTTTGAGTAGAGCAATATGATATAATTTAAAAATGAATTCAACAGTTGTTTTTACTCCCTCAGAGAGCAGTTATTGCCTGTCATATAATTAAGTGAATATGCCAGTGATAGAATACACAAAGCAGCAGGGAGCACAGGAAAATACTGAAGCTTCTTGTAGTCCGTGAGCCTTCCAGCTCACCACAGTGAGAAAAACCTGTCTAATATATTAGAAAGAGAGAATTAAAAGACACGATCAGAAAAACAAGAAATTGCCAAGGAAACACTCTATCAGTATATTTCATACTGGGTGTGAATCAATCCAGATGATGCTCAATGAATTTTATGACATGTTACAAAACACACTGTAACACTTTATCTCACATAAACATTTATTTAAAATTGATAAGTCAGCTAAAAATAACAATATACCTTGAATAACTGTGTTGACTGAAAGATGTTCACGTAACTTCAATCCACACTGAAGACTGTAGTATCAAGAATACACCTACTCTATTCAAATCAGCCTAACGTGTATGTACAACTAGACACCCTTGGCAATTTTTGTCTTCAGTTATGAGACGACAAATAAAAGGAAATAGGAGGTTCTGCCTCATCCCCAGACAGGAACAAAGTGAATAGGAAGTTTTGGATTGTTGAATTTTGCTCCTGAAGCAAATGTCCTCATAATTTATCATTCTAAATATCCAGTTCCTCAAAACAAGTGGAGACATTTAATATGGCAACTATAAAGCCAGGAGTCTTCTCCATGACATACAGAACTGGCTTTAGTGCACTATATTTCGAACACCATAGCAGTCAGTAATGCTTCCAAGAATTTATTAGCCTGTCTCATCTCCACCGTCCACTGGTGGCACAGTATCCTCTTTTTAAGCAATGCTATCAGAGATCATTATCTATGTTCAGAATAAAAATGCCAGTATGTTAGATTGAAACATGTTAGCCAAAATATTTTTGTCTATAATTTTTTGAAAACCTCTGATAAAATAAAACTCTTCTTGGAAAAAAAGGACTTTTTCCACAGATTTGAGTACCATTTAATTAAGTTTCAAAAGATATTCGATATTCAATCTACTCAAACAATAATATTTTTCAGCATTTCTTTTTTCTTCATACATGACAAAGGCATCCAAGGTGAAAATTCAGACTGCTTTTGAGGAGGGGAGTTGATCCTCAGGGAAGCATTACCTGCCTTCAAAACTTTCTGCAGTCTGTGTGGTAAGAGGCTGCTTGCCTTAAACACCGAGTGTGCACGTATATATCACATTACTGGCCTGTACTCAGACTACAAAAACATGAAAGGTGCACCAAGCGGTCCAGATCTCACACTGGCAGACTTCTGGCAGAAATGCTTCTCTGAACACCGAGTGGTGTCTAACCAAGATTCACGAGCCCTATGGAAAACAGTTACTGAAAGGAACAAAAAGAGAGAGGGGTAAAAAAAAATTAAAGTAACATCAAATCAATTTATCACAATAACTGACATCCAGGTTAGAATGATAGCATTGCTACGTTGGCATTGCCTGTTCCCTTCCTTTCTGGCCGTTTCATCTATTTAAATTCCTTAAGCCCAGGACAAGTTTCTTCCCAGAGCACAGGGCACTGTTCGAACAAGTGGTCTACCCAGCACAGTCAGTCAATAATAACTGCTGGGGAGCTGCCGGCAGCCCCGCGACTGCAGGCTGGGTAAGACAAGGGAACGGCTCTGTCCACGTGCAGCTGTAGGAGCCGTGGAGGAGATCAGTACAGGCGGGAGCCAGCTGCAGGTTTTTCTCAGAGTCTTCTACTTCAGGGGAACTTCACAGAGGGAATTTCTTCTATGGTGATTCGCTATGGCATTATTTATTCCTATATTCTCTAAATAAATGTATTGGGTTTTTTTTAAATCCATTGTTGACAATTCTGAAGAAGTTGCTTGAAAAATGCCTTCAAAAGCTTAGACTAAAATGGCAGAAGCTAAAAATGAAACCCCAGCATAAAAAGTTAGCACATGAGCAAAGTGAATAACATACTAACCAATTTTCAAGAACAGAAGCAATCCTTCATGGTCTTGTCAGGGGAGATAAGCACCGTCACAAAATACTAACCCCTGACACCAATCTAACTGGGCCACCGAAGTCACTGATACTCTCTGCATGTGGCCATGTTCTGCTGTTGAGGTATCTAGAAACAAGAATATGTTTTGAATAAACATATAGTTTATGACAAAAATTAAGGTGTGCTTCCTTAAAGGTGAGCTGCTCATATCGCCTGTGATGAATTTCACTGCTTAGAATCCAGGACTAACGAGCAAATTTTGGTCCTGTGACTCTTACTGCTGCAAAGCTCTACATGTCAGAACATTTTTCTGGAAGCTTCCAATTACCATGGAATTTTTCTTGGGGATTTTTTTGTACCATTGATTAAGGATAATCGTGAAAAGAAAACTATGGCTACTAATCGTTGAAGTTGTAAGGGAATATATTGAGATGATTATCAACTTAATGAAGCTGGCATTGAAATACATTTTCCTGATCAGCTTACTCCGTACTGCGTCTTCTAACTGGATAATACGCTGTGTTGTTACTCAGCCTCAGTAAATAACAGACTGATCTCTTTTGTTTGCAAATGACAGCAAACACAGTTCCAGGAAAAATAATAAAACAAACAAGCGCAACACGCAATGCAAGTATCAACCATTTCAGCCTCAGTGAAAATAAGCTTTATAGATAAACGCTTGTTTCAACATACTTAAACTTGATGCCAGTTTGGAATTACAAATCTAATTCTGAACTGTTTGCTAATTAAAAATAAGATGGTGTGCAAATTTCATATGAATGTCTTTTTTCAAGCGCAAATCCACACAGATTGATTTACAAACTAAGTTACACGCCCCTTCTGAGGAGGAAAAACTAAACCGATCCGTTAAAACAGCTCATCCTTCCTCTAGTTTCAGTAAAGGTTACTGTCCCTGAACAAGTTTTTCAATGCATTTTTCTCATTCTATTGGATACGTGTATCGAGAACAACCTTTTTCCATTGAATGAGGACAGGTGGAAAACTGATTGTTTTGACTTCCTACCACCATTCTACAACAATTATTCAAAACTTTGCCTGTAAACACCCACTCTTTTACTTGATGTATATATTTCAGCTTCATTTCCCATCTTCCTAATATAAATCCTCCTTTCCAGGCTCTGGAAATTTTGCAGCATACATCTTGAACCATTTTTGATCTCTTGATTGATATAAGCACACTCTTGCAAGAAAAAACAGCGAAGGGTCAGAGCCCTAGGTCCGAACGACTATTTGAAGGTTCTCAGTGTGAAGGTCAAGTGTGAGTATAAAGCGTTTAAGGGCGCTTCCTAGAGTTCATCAGAAGCCTATGATCTTACGCGGACATGGCCAGGCTGGTACTTGAAGTTGTGCCATGATGAGCAAACCAAACAGGACTAGCTGGTTTTTAAACATACTAGATGTAGCATACATCCTGCTTCTAGGACAAATGATCGCTCATTAATGAATATAAATGACTAAAAAAACCTAATGTTGTTCTTAATTCGTACGGTGTATACAGAAGAAATTAACTCTTGAGTTCCATATATGATCAGCCTGTAGCAGTTCTTGGCACAACTTTAAAATTATTCATGTTCTAAATGCTGTACACATATTAAATAATTAATCTCACAAAACGTGAAGTAGATTTGTAAGTATTAGCATATGCGCTGAAGCATGAGATTTCATTACCTCTACCATTATTTTAGCTTTCATAAATGTAAGTGTTAACAGTAACATACAATAAGTCAAAGGAAAAAGAAGTCGTTACCTGCACCTAAAACATTTGATTTGAAAACCTTCCAGGAGCTGCAATATTTCAAAGCTTCAGTGCAAACACATAAATAAACATTTATGTAAATCTACTGAACATATCACTGATAGAACTCATGGTAAAAAAAAAAAAAAAGCCCCACACAACACAAACAAAACCAAAAACCAAACCCCAGTCATTTTCATTATGTCTTTCATGATTCAAATACTGTGCTTAATAAAGCTTTTCTAATGCCATTGCAAATGGCTGCAAATTCTGTTCCAATTGCCAGGAAGATAACTAAGATACACAAAGTACAAGGCATGGTACAATTGCCTTTCCACATTGTAAAAACATTAGGACATTTTCCTTGTCATTCTCTGGATAACTTCTGTTTCTGTATCCCGTACAAATCTGACCAATTATATTTGAAAATTCTGCATGAGTAAATGCAAATAGATGTCTGTAATGGCACTAGAAAATTTTTTGTCCTTATTTAAGGTATCCAATGTTATCTTCACTATTAAAAACACTACCTAATGTGCAGATGTCTGCATTATAAATAAAGAAATTAAAGCAGAGCTTTCAAGTGATACAGTTCAATCCTGAGCAGGAAAACAGTTTGTTCAGTACATCATTTAGTTAGAAATCTTACCTAGAAAACAGAGATACATGGTTCCAGTTGCTCAAATCTTTGATCAGTCTACAGAGAAGTCATTACAGAAATAAAACTTCTTAATGTAGAAGCGGTGGCCTGAATTTTACGAAAGTATCAGTCTAATTTCAGTTTTAAGCAGTTGATATTTGTAACACAATTGTATTCATCTTGGAACCTTGAAGGGAAGTTGAGAGACTTGTAAAAACGTAAAAGACCCTCTAAATTTATAATGTACCACTAAGAGTACAGTCAAGTGACTGTCAAATCCAACTGTGTTGCTTTTTACTGCTTAGCAACTTTTTCAAAGAAATATTGCATATAGGAATGAGGTTACCTTGCAAAAACTGTTTATTCAATTAAGCAACGCTTAACTAAAATATGTTTTTAAAATCTTCAAACAGAGATTAGATACTATAAATATTTATGCAAATAATGCAGTAAGTTTACCACATGCTTAAAGAGACGCACACGGTTTAGCACTGTTCTACTAAAACACTGTGCAGGGATCATGCTCGTGGTACAGTAGGCAAAACGATCCAAGACTCACGAAGTGCCCAAGGCTCCCAAAAATACCACAAAAATTTCCCTGAGAATGTGACTTTTCACAATAATTAAAAAATAAATGAACTTATACTACACTCTTATTAATTTTGGTAAGTTGTATAAACAAAGGAGCACATGAAGAAGAACTACATGGTACTACGTTTGAACTTTCAAAAACTCATAAGCTGCTATTAAGAAAACCACAATCTCATAGAGTAAGATGCAAAATAATGACATGGATTAGAACTTTAACTGAAGTAAAAATAAACATTACATACGAAAGGTCAATTCAGAGTTTGGCAGAGTCACTTCTGGACAATCCTGATGTTGCTATAATTGGTTGACATTGAATGATTAAATTGTGATAACAATTTAAAAACTGCAGAGCACAAAGCAACATTTATCTTCTCACGACAATGAACAAGGAAGGCTGAAAGGAAAAACAAGCATTAACTAACGTAAAACACTATGGGGTTTTGGAAAGAATAACATAAGCTACTGACATACCAAAATGGCTTAGAACAATTCTGATATAAATTAGTAGGTAGCTAAATCTTCTGTCCTATTTTGAGCTATTCTAGAAAGGTTTCCATTTTTATTCAATTTAGTTATATTGCCACTGATTCTTCTCACTACATTCACTGAAGTTAAAATGCCACTGATACCATGGAACCGAGACTGACTCAGAAGGCCTGGGTTCTTCACTTAGCAGACTCCACGAAGGAGCACCTCGTTGCTATCATGGGCCACGACACTGGTTGGGGAGGCAATACTTCACTGCTCTAAAGATTGTTTTTTCCCCATCGGAACCTACTCCAGCCTCCGCGTACCTCTGCCCTGCATACCTTCCTCTCCACTTTATGGCTAGCATAGCATAGAGTAAAATAATCTGGAACAGTCAAAAGATTAAAGCACAAAGAGCTTCTTAAGCGTGACTATATTAAAGGAGTAGGGAACTGTTGGAAAAGACAGTAAATGTCAAAGTGAGAGGGTGCACCTTCAAAGCTCACCCATGGCACTATACTTAAAAATGTAAATTTAAAAATTGAATTGAAATACTAGATTTTATATTAGCATTTATAAAGCACAAGCTCAGAGTCCTTCTCATAATTCCGGTAAATCCCTTTGCAGTTTAATAAAAGAAGATATTCAACATTGCATGTGAGTAAAAACCCAATGGACTTTTTTTTTTAAGGTCCGCGTGCGAGTTAAAAATGCAATCCTTTGGAAAGTACTTGGATGTTATACAAAGGAAGGTTTTATTATTACGTTATTTCAGAGGCATAAAGGAAGTATTAGGGAATTAAAAAAATTAAATTATTAGCAAATCATCTGGCATCTGGCTGGGTAGCTTAGATCTGTTGTCATACTCTTTGACCATTTTACATCATGCATATGCTTTTTATATTATACAAGTTGTATGTAAAAACTGTGGCAAATGCAGCGTGTCATCCTTGCCTTTAGTGTAAAACAATCTGTCTGTGCTATCTAATACAAACCTATCAAAGGAACAACAAGTACTGCATTTGATGAATATGCTTATTTTACTATAGAAATTATTAAAAATCACACCTACTAGTAACACAACGTATTAGAACAGATTATGCGAATCTCCCTGTATTGGGTTTGCATGGCAAGGTTTTGGTAGCAGAGAGGCTACAGGGGTGGCTTCTGTGAGAAGGTGCTAGAAGCTTCCCCTGTGTCCGGCAAAGCCAACGCCAGCCGGCCCCGAGATGGACCGGCCGCTGGCCGTGGCTGAGCCTATCGGCAACGGTGGTAGCACCTCTGCGATAATGTATTTAAAGAGCGGGGGAAAAAACTGGGCAATGGCAATTGCAGCTGGAGAGAGGAGTGAGAATATGTGAGAGAAACAACTGTGCAGACACCGAGGCCAGCGAAGAAGGAGGGGAGGAGGTGCTCCAGGCACAGAGCAGAGATTCCCCTGCAGCCCGCGGTGCAGCCCATGGCGAGGCAGGCTGTGCCCCTGCAGCCATGGAGGGCCACGGTGGAGCAGAATCCACCTGCAGCCTGGGGAAGGCCCCACGTCGGAGCAGGTGGATGCACCAAGGAGGCTGTGACCCCATGCAAAGCCCGCACTGGAGCAGTTTTGCTGGCAGGACGCGTGACCCCGCAGGGGACCCACTCTGGAGCAGCTCCCGAAGGACTGCAGCCCTTGGGAAGCACTCACATTGAAGAAGTTCATTGAGAACTGTCTGCCATGAGAGGGGCAGGAGCCCTCCTGCTGAGGGGGAAGGAGCTGCAGAGACAACGTGGGATGAACAGACCGCAGCCCCCATTCCTGTCTCCCTGGGTCTCCCTATGGTGGGGGAGGAGTGAGAGAATTCAGGAGTAAAGTTGTGCCCAGGAAGAAGGGAAGGGTGGTGGAAGGTGTTTTAAGATTTGGGTTTGATTTCTCATTACCCTACTCTGATTTGATTGGTAATAAATTAAACTAATTTCCCATGTTGAGCCTGTTCTGCTCATGACAGCAACCGGTGAATGATCTCTCCCTGTCCTTATCTCAACCCATGAGCCTTCCAGTATATTTTCTGTCCCCTGTCCAGTTGAGAAGGGGGAGCGACAGAGTGGCTTCGGTGGACGCCTGGTGTCCAGCCAGGGTCAACCCGCCACAATCCCACGGGTGCAGCAGGTTGCAGAGTAGATGACAGCAGTCTCAGAGACCCCGTAATTCATTACTATCTCCCAGTGAGAAAGAGAGAACTCTAAAAGGTGGTCCTCAATCAGAAATTTTCCTACTGATGAAATAGTTTTGCTTTAATAATTAAAAACATCAGGAATGATGTTCAGAGTCTTTATTCATTCTAAATTACCTCTATAGGTTTCTTGAGAACAAGCAAGATATATTTTACACACTAGTTTTTCCACTTCATGCTTGGTATTTTTTTCCATTCTGGAATTGTTTCCTGACTAAAAGTGGCTTCCCAAAGAGACAGGAGGATGACAACTGAAATTGTACCTTTATGAATCTTGATTAGTGAACCTTCAGCACCATAAAGTTTTTTATTTAGTGAAATTAACACTGACAGCTACGGATTAGAAGCTATCAGGCATTAAAAAATTAAACCGCCACTTCTATTTACTTCAGGAAACAAGAAGATTTTGCTAACTCCCTGTTTTTATTAAGTTGTCAGAGACATATTAGCTTATTTCTTGTACTGCAATTTTTAACTCATCGGCACACAATAAAGACCTATTTACAAGATCTCTTCAAGGTATTCTCATACTTCTGTCAAAAGGCTTCTTAAAAATAAATTAATTTATTCTTCAGATAATACTGTTGAAACCATAGTTGAGTCCGGCCAATACCAGATCTAGGACCCAGCAAAGCATTTGCTCAATATTCTCTGTTCACGCTCTCTTGCTATGCACCCTTAGCCATTACTTCGTGGGTATTTATCACCCGCCTTGTTGCCGCATGTTTTTGACTACACGTACGTACCCAGACAAACCCACCTCTTTGAAAATACAGCTTGATTTGGTCATAATTACACTAAATGTGAATAAATTATTGATAAACAAGCTGACACAAAGATGTGAGGGCAGATATTTAGTTTAGAAAGTGGGTTTTGTGGTAAATACTGCAACAGTGAATTACGTGATCTAAGATCAGTTCCTGTGAAAGCACAGACTACATAAAGAAGCAAGAACTGAGAATTTTCAAGGCACTTCCACTAACCCTCATGCACGTTAGATTTGCAACGGAAAGAGTTTGTGATTAGGGATACAATCAAAGATATAAAGACTAACCAGACCTGCAGCAGAATTACCACGGGAGTGCTTTTATTTTGGGATCATCCAACAAATCAAGGAACCGTGCCATTTTACTAAACCACAGTTAATTTATCTACACTCGACCAAGTACGATCCAGTGTATTAGTAGCTGACAAGCAGGGCTAGCGAATGTTTAGTTTTATGAGATGCTTGGTGTTAGTGGAAACTCTTTAGAGAGAATGTGAGAGCCTGAGGAAAACAGAATTTCTCCTCTTGTACCTCAGCACTAGATGGAACATCTAACAATTTCCTCTCCTCCTACTTTGCAATACAAATCATCCTCGATTTCATTCCAGCATGTATATTAGCACATATGATCTACTTAGCCCCAAAATACTTCCTTGTAAGCCAACTTCTAGCTGTGATGACAAAAACAGTACTAGAAGATGGGAGAAGATGATAGGGTTGTTCGTTTGGTATAAGGTCTTGTAAGAGAACAGCTTTTCAAGATTTGTGATCTGTCTTAAATGGCTGCCTCACCTCTGAACCAAAATAATGACAAGCTACAAAAGTAATGGTTTTCATTCTAAAACAGTTGAAAAAAAGCAGAAAAGAAAAAAGGCTGGCTAGATATGCATATTAATACTACATTCAATTAATTGCCCAATTACTGTCTTTGATGCTCAAATACTCCATACAAATCCACAGCAAATCAGCATATTTAAGTTCACACTACTACTACTTACTGATTCGGTAAATGGCTCCTATAAATGGTGGTGTTTATATGACTACTGCTTTTCTTGAATTTGTCTCCATTTCTCCCTCAGACAGCTGTCTGTGCTGATGTGTGGTCCATGCAGAATTGATCCAGGTTTCTGCTTCTCTCCCACAATCAAAGGTAATGCTCTCGTTATGCAGGGAGCACCAGGGAGCAGGATGGGCACATCTGGCCACGCTCACCGAGAGGACAGCAGATGGGGACAGCAGCAGAAGGGGACGGGGAGCAGCAGCAATGTCTGGACAGAAATTGAGCAGCAAGGATTGGACCCCTGAATTAGGGGATCCTGCAGAGAAGGGGACAGAGAGGATAGAGAAACTCTGGTATAAGATTTGGGCGAGGAAAATGTTTGGGGGTCATAAGGCAACCGTTTTGATAGGATATATTAAAGGAAAGGTAACAAGGTGTCTAAGTGGAGAGGTGAGGAGAAGGGCAGATGTTTTGAGCTGTGAACAGCCTGAGAACCTGGTTGTCCATGACAGGAATAGCTGGGAGGCAGGAATTACAGAGAAGTTTCATGGAGCCCTGAAATAGCAACAATTAGGAGAATTTGAGCTCTGGAGTAGGAAAATGAGTTGCAGACTTGAAGAAATGGTTGTTCTGAGGCAAAAGGTATGAAGGAAATAAGAAGAGCAGAAACTCTGGGATATTACCAAGGGACAATACTGTACCTGACACCCTTAAAGGTGGGAGCCTCCACCTACGTAGCTCTTGCCCCCTCAAGGCAGGACGTTTTTCCATTGTTTTTTCCCCACAGTCCTACTTAAAAGAACAGTAAGGACACTCGATGGAAACATCCAATATTGACTGCGTGTTAGAGATTATTGACATTTTCTCTCTCCCTGATCATAACATTCCTACTAAGTTGTGAAAAATATGAATAAAAATATAATTAAATTAAAATAAATAAATTAAAATTAAACATACATAGAATTTTAAAAGTGTATTATGACGTTGCTGCAATATCTGTTGCGTAAACAGAAAATGCAGCTGTCTAACAACAGCCGTTGAAATTTATAAGTATCCCAATAAACTCCACTTCTTGTTGCTGCTAAGGCCGGTATCAGTTCCCATGGAAACAGATGATGGATTGCCAAAAATGAGATCCGATGTTTTAAAATAATCACTGATTTGAACTAGTGATTATTATAAAAGTATTGCACTCTTCTTCCAGTGAAGAGGTATTGGGCTGGGAGTAGGAAAAGAACACATGGCAGATGGCAGACAGCAACAGAGTTGTTAAAATTCTTGCAAATGGTATTGGTTGCTGAATGACAACAGCAAATGCAGTTTCTTAAAAAAATCATTCAGCAAAATCTAGCAAAATTCTATTTTCAAAAGTTAATAGCCTTTAAGGTTTTGGAGAAAAATACATAAAATGTTGTTGTACAGAACTTAGCTTCAATGCTTTCAAGTGCTTTTCCTAAATAAGGCCTCCTTCATACCTCTATTTTGAGAATTCAAGTAGCCAGGAACATACGAGCTAGAAATTACTAAATATTTCTTCTCCTGCTTTTTGAGCTATGAGTTCATTTGTCAATTACACATTAGGTTCCAATCTACAACTAAGCCACTACAAACAAAAAAAAAAATGTTGGCAACATTCAGTTTTCCAGTGACCGGAGGGGTAGGTCCAGAGAGGACATATGTCTGGGAGGGATCAGTGGCAATACGGGGTGTTTGGTGGGAGTTTGGATTGAGAGGGTCAGTAAGATTTTGGGGGAAGAAATTACAGAAGAGCGAGGCAGCTCACTGAACAGGCATGGGGGTTTCTCTGATCTTTTGGGAAGGCCGGCTTTTGTTCCTACAGGGCTTCCCAATGAGATGGTGACACAAGCACGGGCCACGCTCTCAGGACACTGGCACTCCCTCTGCCATGTGAGTGAAAGCTGAAGACCACCACTCCCAGACCACAGTCTTCCCAACTCCTCATCCACTTTCTCCTTCTCCTAGGATTTGTGACCATTTCCCTGGGCCATGCCATCTTCTAAGCTCCTCTCTGTCTTTTCTTTCCACCACCAGGGTTGAACAACACAATCCATCTCTCTTCCCAGTATCCACAGACTTCCCACATGCACCTGTTTTGACTCAACTATGGTTTTCTTCATTTCTATGGGGACAGTATGCGTCATCAGCCGAGTGGAAGGGGAGGAGAGGCGTAGCCTTCCTCCACCATTTCCCTTTCTTATCCTTTCCCCGTGCCACTGCTAAGATGAACAACAGGCTGATCTACTCTTTCCCCACTCTAGTGACAGGAGTTTAGAGGGAAAAGCAAAGAGAATAAGGCTGAGCAAGCAAGCGGTGTGGTCACCCCATTAAACAGAGGCCCTGCTTCTCTGCGTCTAGAATTGGTCCTGTAAAACAACAGATTCGTGTAATATACAAAAATAGCCACAGGCATATATTAAGAAATAAAAGGTAGTGTTAACATGCAGCAGACAAATAGATTTCATGTGAATATTGGCAGAGTTTGACTGTTTTTTTCTCACTTCTAATTGCAAGATGCCTTTACAAAGCTTCACCAGAGCCAAAAATCACTCTGCTCATACAGATCAGATAGACCCATGAAACCTCAGAGAAGGCATTTACAATTTATTTAAATTCATTTGGAATCTGTTAGATGAAGGCCAAACACAAAACAGCTAAAGATTCCACTCACAACTAAGGATCAGAGATAAGCCATAGGCAGGCTGCCAGTTTCTTCCTTTCTCTGCAGCGTTAATTAATGTAAGGTCTGCTTCACATTTGCTTCCATGTACCAAATTCTTTAAATTCAAGTTGAATACTGTTAACAAAGTAGACTTGATGCAAATCAACCACAAAAGCCACAATACTTCCCCAGAGCGCAAAGTTCGGTGGGTTTTTTTTCTTCCTGAATCACACAACAGTTAATACAAAACGAAGTCTGCCAAAATGATATGGTTTATCATATTTATTATTCTACATAAATCTGTATTATAAAATTACAAACTTCTATGTCTTAACACCTTTGTATACCATATAAAAAAATCATGAGGAAAGACAGCATTTGTCCATTTCTGCACAGAAAAATTATTAATAAACCTTTGTACCTTTGTAGTATAGAGCCAGAAGTACGGAGAGATACGTTTTACTTCAGTCAGTTTTCATTAATAAAAGTTAATTGGTAAACATAACACTACCTTCTACCATAAGGGCATTTTGAATCTATTTCCATAAAAATAGAGATATGTGAGGGCTCGTGAGATAAATTGTTCCCAGGGATTTGTGAAAAATTGCCACTTTTTTAAGCATAAAGCAATAGCTTTCTTTTGCATATTTGCTCTGAAGAACAACTGCAATCCTTTTAAATAGTCTTATCTTGGGTGCATATTAAAATAGATCTATTTGTAGACAGAGTATTTCAAAGATGGACAGAAAAATGTTTTTCCACAAAAGCACATTAGTTGCTAAAGGATTATGTTGGTGATTTGTCCCTAATATTATAGTTAGTTCTGATGAGGAAATGCAGCAGATGCAAGAAGCGAGCCCCAAAGTACAATGACAATGAGTCTTCATACTTACCCACCTCTAAATTGGATATGATTTTTTAAAAATAGTGTACAGTTCGCTTTCAAAGAGTAATCTATTAACACTTTCTTCACAGTCCATATTTTCCCTCTCAAAGTACATTTGTCCCCAGTAAGCAACAAACTCGTAAATCAATTTCTACTGCAAGCTGTGATAACTACCTCACATTTAGAGCAAAAAGGTTTCCTTCTAGTGACACTTCCATTCCCTTTGTTTTACAAATTCCAAATCTATGATTAATAAACCTAGTGCCACGTAAAATGATTTTGTTCTTTACATGTGATCACCTTAGAAAAAACAATACCCAACAGTCAGATTTTCCCCTTAGACAGAGATCTTTAAAGTTACATTGAAATTTACAGCTGTTCAAGATTGTGCTGAAAGATACTGTGAGCAGCTCAGGCCTATTAGAACACAATATTAGTTCCAAGCATCCACTCTTTTCCTAGCAAAAAATATGGATTTTACAGTGCTAGCATAATGGCAGCAACTTCCCTTGGCTCATGCAAAAAATATGTATTAAAAAACCTTCTGTGGTTTGCGGTCCAAATTGGTAATGAAACGTATTGGTCAAATCCCAAAATTTGCCTCGCATCTCATCAGTCGGAGTGTCTCTCTTGGGAGGAATCCACTTCCAAATGAGCCTTGCTAAAAGGCATGTTCCTTCGCAGCAATTTTTTTTCTACTGTCCCTCTTCCACTCTACAGCGAGCCGTGTTGCTCCTACATACCCTGCACTCAGCACATACCTGGTCCCCAAATATGACTTGGTCTTCCTCTGCCTTCACGTAACCAACACATGAGATTTCACCCTAATAGTCAAGAGGTCTGAATAAACTAATTTTTGAAACACGTGTTTAAAACCTTGGCAAACAAATTATGCACAGAGCAAAACAGTGAGCTCGAATCTAGACAAGCCGAACAGCCTTAGAAAATAATCCTGGGATTTGCTTACCCTGAGGTGTTAACGTTTTCCTCTACTGAACACACTAGACAATGACACTCCAAACAGTCCACTGACAGCATCCAGGACTACTCAAACTGAGTACTTGAAGAGATGATGGGAGATTTCCCTCCAGTCTTTCATATGCATATGGACCTTGGGGATAACAGTAAAATTTTGTGTCTGTTCTTTCAGATTGAAACTACTCAATGCAGAAGATTGGTTAAATAAATGAATAACAGAGTACTAATGAATTTCAGTTTAAGGAAATAATTTCAGGTACTTTTTCAGGTACTGACTTTAAAGTTAATGTGGAGCCTGTAAAAGGTACGGCCAGATAAATACAGTTTATGGGGTTTTTTGTCACATCCCTCACTGCTGAGAGGTGCCACTCCACAATGTTAGCAGACTTAAGAGATCTTCAAATTTCTTTTTTTTAAAGTGTTGCTCCGCTAATGCACTGCAGAGTTGACAGTCTCGGAATTTATTGTTCACTAATGCTAATCATCACAATTTTAATTAAAGTATTATCCAGTGTATGTGAAAAGTAATTATGTGCAACTAACAGAAGTTGTATGACAGGCTAGTATTTGTAGAGAAATGCATTGCTGGCACTAGAACTGCTCATACGAAAATGAAGTGGTGTTTGTTTCAAAGTGAAAAATATATACGTGGCACATTAAGTAGGCCGCTATCATCAAAGTAAAACGTAATCTAATGCTAATATCAGCCCAAAACCTGATGTATCATTCCTAGATATTTTAATTTTTCCTCATCTTCTAAAGCCTATTTAGCTGCAGCTAGTCTTTTTGAGATTATCATTAATATATGTGCAACTTTACCTTAACAAATGGCTAGTAAATCTGCACCAGTTTTGCTTATTTGCAAGGTATTATGAGTGTTCAAAACCTCAGCAAGTCATATTTGACAATTGCTTGTGCCTAACATATTTTCATTCCACAATCTGTCAGCTCATTTAGTCGCTATAAGAGTTAGTAATGACCACACATTCAAATGCATAATTAATTGTTCTTACTGCAAAAACACAGATATTAAACTCACGTACACCTAAAGGCAATGCAATTCATCTTCCCTGTCTAGTAGGATGAAGTAAAGTGTTTTGGTTCATTAACAGTTAATTAAGTGACAAAATGTCCACCCAGCTGAAATGGACACCCCAGAAATGCCTTTATATGTCAAAAATGAACTTTCATGGTTTGTGCCAGACAGAATTTCACTAACAAAAGATACGAGTTAATATTCCTCTAACTGCAGCTTACTAGGGGAAAAGATTTCCACTGTAAGGAAGTTAATGAAGACAGTAATAATGTCTTCATCGCAGAAGCTTTCTTCTTAAAGCAGAAACCAACAATAAATGAATTGATGGCTGGAGTGAACTTTTCCAAGTGAAGAAGTCCTTCACTTAGAAGAAGGTAAAAAAAATCCTCTAAGAGTACTAAGAATTTAATTCCTCAATACCACAACACTCAGGCAAGGCAAGCTGAAGACTTAACACCTCAGTAACAATTTCTTTTGATGCAGTTACCTTTAGAGAGGCTATTGTTTTCCATAAGACGTGAGGGGAAACAGGCAAAATCATCCTATCCGTCAAGACCCTGGGTAACAGTGCAGTTGTAACTCCGCATTAGTCTGCTGGTGTGTTTGGAAAACACTAATCTGTCTAGGTGTGACATGAAGTTTTCTAAAACTTCTTGGGAAATTTTCATGTAAGTTAATGATAAAAAACATCCCAAACCCTAATTCCTCTTCTTGCTTGCTGTTGATCTTTCAGTCTTCTCTCTGATTCTCCACTTCATACTTTTCTAGCATGTACACAGCTTCCTTCTGATGATCTAGAAACATCTAGAAACACTAAAATATCAAGCTGAGGCTTTGGTGACAGGTAACGCACAAAAGCCAAAATGAATATACACGCACACTGTAGTAAGCAGGGGGGGAGAATAAGTTAGGATTTACATTTTTAAATATACACCATTGTGTCGCAATAGCTCTGCTGCAGATTTGTTAGTTGCCTTAGGTCATAAACTACAACAACAACCCCATGAGTATATGCAGGCCATTTGCTTCACATTCATATATTATACAGGGATTTGTTGACTTTACATGCCCACTCATTTAGGAGGAACTTGTCATGCTATTCTTGTTTTTATCCAGGGGCTTTAACAAAATATTACGGCAACATCACCGCTAAAATGATAATTAATACATAATTATTTGCTGCAAAATTCCACCATGAGTTACACTACCAGTTATATTAAACGGAATATGCAGTTAAAAAAAAATTGCCTATGTCTCAAAGAAAATTTTCTCTTAGAAAATACCATAGGCATGGACACTCAGAGAAAGATTCCTGTTTTGACTAAAAAAAAAAAAAAGGTGAAACCTAAGCTATACGCTGAATCTTCCCCGCCACCCTCCCCCCCTCCCCGACCTCCCCAGACTAAACAATTTACACTTTTCAGCCTAACGATCGGTAAGAGAAACAGGAAATTACAGGTTTGTTACACCTGGTCATCAGAATTCAGGAATATCCGCTCTGGTGAGATCCCCCCTGCAGTTCTGTGTGCAGCTCTGGAGCCCCCAGCGCAGGAAAGACATGGAGCTGTTGCAGCGGGTCTGGAGGAGGGCTGCAAAAACGATCAGAGGGATGGAACACCTCTGCTATGAGGAGAGGTTGGGAGAGCTGAGGTTGTTCAGCCTGGAGAAGAGAAGGCTCCAAGGAGACCTTATAGCGTTATACAGACCTATATATATTTGGGGTGTGTGTGTGTGTAATATATATGTACACACAAGCACACACACACACATATATATACATACACACACACACACACCACTTTCAATACTGTAAGGGGGTTTATAAGAGAGATGGGAAGAAACTTCTTAGTACGGCTCATCACAACAAGACAAGCGGCAATGGTTTTACACTAAAAGAGGGTAGATTCAGACTAGATATAAGGAAGAGATTTTTTACAATGAGCGTGATGAAACACTGGCCCAGGCTGCCCAGAGAGGCTGCAGAAGCCCCATGCCTGGACACATTCAAGACCAGATTGGACGGGCCTCTGAGCAACCTTGTCCAGTTGAAGATGGCCCTGCTCGCTGCAGGGGGGATTCGCCTAGATGTCCTTTCAAGGTCCTTTCCAACCCAAACTACTCTATGACTCTATAATCTGTCAGAACTCACAACTGTGTTAAGGTGAATAAACAATCATTAGAAAACACGAAGAACAAATCAGAGTCTTATTTGATAAATTGTAAAATATCTTTAAAATAGTACATATAGTGATACCAGAATTTTTTTCCAATTCAGCAATTCTGTTATGTTGGCTCCCTAGAAATACACTGTTATTGGCATACTGAATAGCTGGCAGAACCCCTCCCCATAAAATTCCTGAACACCAGTAAACAGTGAAAGAGAAAGACATCAGCATTTATTACCTTAAACCTGCTAGGTAAACCCTACTGCAGAGCCAATTAAATGACATTCCTTGAAACAGCTGAAGAATTATTCTTTTCTCAGAACTACTCCTTACTTTCGATCTTTCGTATTTCTCATCTAAGGACAACTCAGCACAGCCTCTGCTTCCACATCACTGAAATGAATTCTTTCTATCGGTGACAGTAGCCCCGTGTAAATAAGCATTGGGAACATCGCTATGGCATGAAAATGGTGCAGTGTTCGGTACGTGTACATTAAGGCTTTTGCATGAGTAAGAGTTAACTCAACCAACTATTTAAGTGAATTGTTTTCTTAAAAGTTGCTACACATAAAAAATCGGTCAATGACAACTTTACCTGTATTCAACGTGCACTGGTTAGAAATTATTGGATACCGTAACCACCACTACTGTCCTCATTTTTAGGATGGCTTATTTCCTCAGCCTGCATACACACTGCAGCGATGTCATTCTTAGAAATCACTATTATAGCTGACAGACCAGCTGATTGATTTGGCCAAATCATTGCAAGCTTATTTAAGAGGATTAAAAACGCTTTACACTGATTTAGGAATATAAGGTACTTTTAATGAGTTTGAAGAGCATCCATACATGGTGCAGATTGATGAATCAATCAAACTGGATCACCTGCTAAACCAGTCAGTTAAACTGATACACCTCTTTGTGTACCAAAAACACAATGTTAAACGCACAACTTGCTCCACAGATCAGAAACAGAGCTGCCATATGACATTTTGATATTTCTCAGTTTTATATGCACCTTCTCCGTGTCTCAGGTTTCCTGTACTTCTAGGGCTGCCATATTTACTTTCAGAATTTCACAGCAATATGTAAGTGGATGCTATATGGTTTTCCCAACATGTTGAGGGAGCAGCAGACCTGCTGCACACAGAGTGCACTGATGATCGGTACGTGTGCCATAAATCTGTCACTTCCTGAACTTACCAGGTTTACTATATGATATATATATCAAACTTCCAAGGAGGTTCACACTTTCAGCTTCTGTACTTCTACTGCAAAAGCATTCAGAAATTCCTACACAGGCCAGACAAATTGTTGTCAAATTCCTTTCAGACAAAGTTTCTGACCAGGTGAATAAAATACGCACAGAAACCTTTAGGTATATTTGACCTCTACTACAGAACAGAGTTTTACAGTTCTCCCACTTGTAAGCATTGCCACAATGCTATGAATTACAAGTGATTTTACCTTAATAATCTCAACAGGGTAGGAGTAAGACTAAAGCACAGCATATGAAAATGAGGATTTTACATTAACTAATACACGACACAAGTATCTCTGCTTGCAATTTTCCCAAACTGTAAGAGAACTCACACAAATCTCATTTTCAGACACTGCATGCTCGCCTAGGTTACTCTGTTCTGTTCCCAAGAATAGTAATAGCTCTGTAATAGTTCCCAAGAAACTGTCTGATACCAGGATAACAAGGCTTTTTCACCATCTGCAAATTTTTGATTTGTGTATTCTCAGCATTGACAAAAGAAAATTTGTAACATGGCTGGCGTGGAGAAAGTAGATTCTTAATGGTTAATAACTCAGGATTTGTCACTTAGCTCTCTTCAAGAGATTGCCCAGAAACCCATTGTTTCATCTTCCAGCTTGTTTCCCATCAAATTACTATTAAATTATTCATAAATTATTACACAGTTGCTTCACATCCCTGCAATATTAATTTTAACAGTTTCAAAGAGCCTGTAGTACTAGCTTTCGGGTTTAAAAAATGCACGTAAGCAGCAGTAAAATATACAGTACGGATTAATGAAATTAAAATCCAACAAGAGTTTTCCCTTTCTACTAAAAACTCTAAAGACTCACCACCCCTTCTGGAACTTAGCAATATCCCATTACCATAAGTTGCTAGCACTTCCATCCCTTTAAGCACAAGAAAATATAATAACACAGATAAAAATAAACACTAACATATTTGGCATTTCTACAGTTCCCTAATAAATTAGGCAAGTAAAAAAAAAGATTTTTATCTGCATTTTTTTAAAGTTACAGCTAACCCCTTCTGACTCTAAATAAAGTTGTGCAGGTAAAAACACAGGATGGCTTCATAACTGTTTCAAGGAAAGGGCAAATAAGCAAACCCTGAGATAATAACTAATCAAAGCGCAAGTACTGTGCCATTAGTGGGTGAGCTGCTAATCAGTCAAAAAGAAATAAAGCTGTCATTGTAGGCTAAAAAGATACGGAAAAAACCAAAGCAATATTGAGAACTTTATTGTGAGGAAAATAGTATTAACCGTAACTCCATGTAAAAAAAAAATCAGACTCGTACACCAAAAAAGAAAGATCTCAGTATTCATTTAGTCCACTCAGGTAAATGTAATTGAAAGATGAACATTTACTTTTCCAAAACGTATCACGAAAATGAATAGCGTGAAGGAAGTGCAGACATTCTGCGTGTCTAGTCCCTTATGCTGCACCAGGACCATTAAAACCACATGAATTATTCTGTCAAACTGCTTAGGAAGTTCAGAGATGGTCTTAAAATAGTCATTTATCTCAAACTTAGTATGAACAAGGCTACTTTATTCTCTTTAAACCTTAATTAGCGTACTTAAAATGTAAGTTGCGTTATCAAACATAATTAATCATATTTTAAGGTGGCGGTATTTTGAGCTTTAAATTGACTTACATTCTGCTGCTTGGTATAATCTTGTGCCCGTCTCTAAACCATGTCACTTGTGGCCTTGGATAGCTGAGTATGCGTAGGAAGTTTAGAACTGCAGCTTGTCCTTGAGTCACTGTTTTTCTCTGGTTTGTGTCCACGAAATTTCCCATGTCTGCAAAGAAAAAAATACACTACGAGTCCTGGAAGTTCTTGTCTCCCTCCCCATTTCTTTATGGCAGACAGAGAAATAACCATGTTTTACAAAGGTCATTGGCATTGCAATAATTTGTCAATATGACGCTAAAGATGATGAGACAGTTTTCATTAAAACAGATTTGGATGAATATAACGCATAAGGCAAATCCAAGTATTACTAGTACACACAAGAAGTGCACCAGTCAGCAGTACTGCATGGCCTCACTGTTCTTTTGCAATAATTGAGTGTTTTTATCTGAAAGTGACATTTTAATGGAGGTTTGTTTTGTTTTTTTTTTTAAAAAGTCCTTCCACAATATAAAAGAAATTCCTATGAAATGCAAAGGAATGCAAATGGTCTATATAATTGTATCAATTTTTTATTCACTCATTTTTTTTAATCCTTTTATCCACAGCTACACAACTAGAAAAGCAGCTGTATCACTTGTAGGCAACCCAATGCATAGTCAGACTTGTGTGAAATAGATATTAAAATAACAAAGCTATAGTCATGTTGGTAGCTATTAGTTCTTCTGGCACTATACTATGATTTCAATAGTGCATCCCGATCTCTGACATTTACAAAGGCATCAGTAGTATTAAAGAGCAGCTTTTAACAAAAATTTTAATGGAAAAATGAAAGCTACAGTTGGAGAACCTCTGTCTTGAAGGTTTTATTTCATAGACAGGTTCATGTATCTATACAGTCCTTTAAAAATTCAGTGAACATTTTCGTCTTTTCTTTCGTATCACATTCCTATTCATTAAAATAAACAGGGCTGTAAGCTCCTAAATAAATATTCACCCTCCAAAGAACTTCTATGCATTTTAATTTGCTTTAAACCAAGAAACTGACACACACCCCCCTATGCTGGTTTCTGCCACTGAATTCTGCCCCCCTATCCTCCTCCTTTTTTTTTTTTTCTTTAAGGACTATGGGGTTCTTTACAATTCTCTGCTTCAGAGAGGCATGCAAAGGACATTGAAACAGAAGACTACTATCAGGTCTGTGGATGGTGGGAGATGAGAAGACACAGAAAAAGAGCAGAAATTAAACACACTTAGTATTTTAAAGCAGCTTTAATCATTTTTGTGATTTTCAAGTTATTTATTCAGACATAATCAGCATTGCACTTCCTCTGTTGCTCCATATTTCTTACAACTGTAATCAGATAATCTACTTGAAAAGGCGTTTCAAACCGCGTAGGTGGATCTAATTAACTTCACTGTTATGTGATTATCTTAGTCTTCATAACCCGAGAGTTTTTAAGCCCATTCTGTAATTAAGATTTACTCAGTAGCTTTCTCACAAATATCTGTTCCCATTCAGTTAAGTAACATGTTAGCATGTGCTGAGAACATTTTTTTAAATTATTTAACAAATTCCCTGCTACTTCAGAGATCTAAGACATGAAAAATATCTCAGATCTTTCTCAGTGCACGTTATAATCATGCCTTTCAATTTTTCACTAGGGATCTTGAGTTTGAGTGTATTGGGAGGCATCCTCCATCCAGTGGAGAAAAAGAGTTTATTTCCTGTGAACCCTTCTGAGTTAAACATCTAACATACAGTTCCCCGTAACTCTTGATGACTGCATAAGATTACTTTAGTAACCCCTTGGAACGTCGCTTTCTCGTATGTTTTCAAGAATAACCAAAAAGCAAAATAAGGTAAAATACCAGGTACTTCATTAGATCTGCACATCTTAAATTTATTCATTTAGATTGAAAACGTTAAAATACAGAAAACAATCACATGGTATCAGTAGCTACCCTGGGCAGAGGAGAAAGAGGGTATTTAAAACTTTTAGAACACTTTGATCCGCAGGAGTAAAGTGCAAGTCTGACTGACAAGTTTCACTATAGAAGTCATATAGGTCACTCTAGGTTCAAGACCAAAGGTCTCCCAAGTCATATAAGATTTGCTTTGCTTTGTCTCAATGCCTTTATCGGTGAAAATAAATAAATAAATAGACTGCTTAATTCAAGACAGAGAAGTCTTAAGAGAGAGCTTTTTAGCTTTGCTCAGCAATGCAGAACTACAAATTAAATGGGGGGGAAAATTAAAACCAAAGAAAAGTAAACAATTACACTTCCTTCCCTCTCAAGAACAACCAAACGCGCACACAAAAAAACCTGGAGAAACAAACCACTTCACTGCAAATCTTTGCCCCATTCAGAGGGGAATAAAGCTGCCTTTTCAGGAAACAAAATTCTTTAGCAGCAGTATCAAGGTAAAGTATGCCTGTGCCGCCTCCTCACTATCGTTCCCACAACTACTAACTCAAGAATTGCTCCCTCCACTATGCCAGTACCACTGCCTGCACAGCTGCGTAGGGAATCAGATGGGGCATGGAAGAGAAGTGTTTTGACAAATCCTACAACATAATTGTTGCCTTTTTATAAATTTTGGAGAAGTTTTGCTGTCCACAGCTGTACAAACAGGTTTTCCTGTGGAGCCTAAAGGGATAGTGTGCTACATTGCAATACAAGAGCGGGAACAGTTAGTGGGACGGAGGAGAAAATCGGTACATTTCTCTGGTACTGCTGCTAAAGCTTCTGTACCTTGAAACGACACCTGTAGATGCAACTCGAGAGGCATCTTGGCTACTGGCTCAGTGCTGCAGAACGAGAAGCATCTCACCCTCACCTTCCTCTGCTCCATCTTCCCCCTTCTAACCTTGTCAGAGGTCCCCCACCCAACTCATTTACACTCTACTCATACCAGGTTCCACTGTGGCCTGATATAATCCACCAAAACAGAAGAAGAATGTTCCGAAAAGAACTTGCAAAGATCTGACACATGTCAGAGTGAGCACAAGATCAGAAGGAGAAGGAGTACACAGCAGCGGCATGAGGGCTGGTAGAAGGCAGGGAAGGAAAACCCCATTTTAGCAGCAGTTTATTTTTACGTTAGTTCCCAGCATCTCTGAAACAACAGCGCTGAGAGATCAAACCCCAAATTACTGACATCACTGACACTACAGATATAGTAATTCACTGTAATAAGAGTAAAAAGCGGTGAAGATGATACTAAAACTTACATAGTATCATTTGCAACTGTTTTTATTTTAAACCACAGGAAACTCCATGTAATTTCCCTCATGACATAGTGATTAACTTGAATCAGTTCCTTCAAATTGGGTTTCTAAACAATAATTCAATTTATCTAAATTCCACTTATAAGTGACCTTTACCACTACTGACTTTCCATTATTGACCCTGAGCAAGAGAAATCTGATCCATGTATCATATTGTTTACACGCAGTACACAAATCTTTTAAATTTTTTTTAAATGTTTTTACTTTGAAAAAAGAATAAGGCCTAGTTTTATGATTCTTTCCAAACAAGTTACTTGGATTATATTTTCTATATGTTAACTGAAAACAAAGAACATTAGAGTATGTGATCATTTCTTAGCTCGTGTTAACTAGCACTAACTCTTGAGAAAGCCAATTTAACATTTCCGAATGGAAGTTAGATGTCAAGTCTGAAAAATTCTGCATAGTACAAACTAAAGAGGTAGAAACCCTGGAGGCTTTGGTTCAGAAAGCTGTTGAGAACAGACTTGCAAAGTTTGGTTAGCAAGGTTTTTGCTGTGAAAGAACTGCTTGTTTTGCATCACAAGAACTATGATCTGAAATCTTCGTGGAGCTATCTCTCCACCATACGGTTTTCTTTCTGACATCCTCTGTGCCTTTTGTTTTGTTTCAATTGACTGTTTATTTTGTGCTATACGGCCTTTCTTAATCCCTGGATATTCAGTGAAAGGTATAATAGTTTTCTCGTGCACCAGCTATCTCCAAATGATCTCAGTTTGATGGCTTTGAAAGGCTCAAAGCTTAAAGACTTAATGTTGCACTGCTTTGAACGGCTTCCCAAAAGATAACTGAAGTGTGAAACTTCCTGTGATGTAATAATTTTAAAACATATTAAATAGCATATCAAATAACTTTTCAGACTAGCAAATATTATTGGTATGTTGGTTTTCTACCCACGAAAAGAATCGGTCAGCTAATGAATCACAGAACAATTTCCATTCACACATACATGCCACTTGAACTTCAGTTCTTCTTTGCAGCAATGCCCCCATCCTGTTTCGTACGACGCACTGATAAAAGCCAGCATCAGATCTCTGCAAAGCTGGGATGATGTACCTATAAGACAAAAGGCATAATTATAGTGCACTTCTTCCTAAAAGCAGATAAATACTAGTTAGTTCTCCACATATTCTCTTGAAATACAGACTTAAATATTTTCCTTAGTTTCACCTACCCTCATTCATAAGGCAAAGACACCTGGTATTTTGTTCAGAGACGGCACGAGAAGACTACGATCTAAATGGAGGCATTAGGAAGACTTGCAAGAAGTATCAAAGCTCTCCCATGACATAAGCAGGTTTACTGCACTGTGTGACCACTGTAACTGAGAACACTGGAAACGACACAGTGCACTGTACGTTGTATTTATTCTGTCCTTCACTATACTTAAAAAGTCACTTAGTCCACTAATGCTCACCTTCCTCATTCAACTATATCTGATCACTCAACATGAAAATGAGCTGATAGCCACAGTTTTAATGTGAATAAAACACATGAGTAATACAGATAATCCTGCATTAAACAAACATTAATCAAAGCACATATTCCCCCGGTCACCTTCTGGAGATACTATGGTAGGATTAATGAAAGTCTTTATGAAAAGATAAAGAAATACAGAACTGCTGAATTTTAATCTTCAAAATTTAATTCCACTAGAAGAAAGCATCTCTTCTCATACTCGCCACATACTATACACACCCACATACAGAGCTTAGTATGTGAACAGGATCGGACAGCATAAAAAGAAAGGAGGTAGAAGACATCGATCTTAAGTGATAAATTAAGACTATAATCATAGCATTTTAATTACAATCAAATACACTACAGCAAATAGGTCAGACAACCAAATTCAGTGAATTAAAACAGAGCCTAACACCATGGAAAAATTTTAGCAATCTACTGTGAGTCCCAGGAGGCCCTGGCTTCCTAAGTATACGAGTCGTAGGCAGTTGTGTTGTCTGTCTGCCTGTGTGCCTAAGCTGACTCCTCCTGACCTTCTTTGGAGCGACCAGCAAGTTTTCTCCAGGTATTACGACAATTTGTACTGTGAAGAGAAGGAAGACTCAAAACAGTGTTCTGTTTGGGAGTTACAGTAAACCCAACAAGCAGCACACAAATACCTGCCAGCCACGTTGCCCCCTGCCTGATGAGTATGCCACAGGAAATAAGAGTGAGAAAATAGGTGAAAATACAAGGCATAACATAGAAATCAATAGGACATGAGGCTTCCCTAGTTCCATACCGAATCATTTCTTTCTCTGCCAGGCAGATGATTGTTGCAAAACATCATTAGAAAAAAAAATTAAAGATTCTGACAAACAAATATCAACAATTCATTTTTACGGTTCATTGTACCAAATAGTTTATGGCGTAACAAGCTTTTCTTCCTCCCACAATGGTTTAGTACTGTACTTGGCTAACATTTATTCCTCTGCTTGTCTAGTACATAGAGCCAAAATTAAAAGCTTCTTTCTTTGGTATTCAACTGACTAAGACAGCAGCGCAGAGTTGGCTTTTCTGCCACCAGGACAAAACAAATCAATTGGATCAGAAGCGTCCTACTTTGGTTCTCTTTTCTTTTGCAGCAGGAAACATTCTTAATATGTTACCTGAAGAAAAGAAAATATTTTAAAAAGTTTACAGTGAAAATTCCATCTACCTTGGAAATTCCAAGACAGCCCAAACCTACTGAGCAGTTGCCATCTCAGTGGCCCTACTGGGTAACACTGTGCAGGTAAGGCACACAAAATTGGAAGAATCAAATGACAGAAGTAAAAAAAAAAAAAGAGATACAACATATGTTTACATTATTTGAGACTAACTTAAAAATTACAAACCTGGGCAAGAGGTCATGGAATTTCTGTGTTTATAATTTTAAGCAGTCTTTATGCATTTCATATGTCTTTTTTTTTTAATGTACTTTTCTATTCACCTAACAGTCAAAATACTGCCTTTGTGCTATGCTTTCATCATTCTACTTATTTTCTGATATGCGAGAAGGGATACAACTAGTGCTTTCAAACAGAAAATAAGACATTCTACTACACAATGAATTTATATCAAAGGTTAATACAATTTTTTACAGTGACAAGGTATAATTTTGCTCTAATTTTGTCTACAATTTAACTTTCACGATACTAGATAATCCCATTGTATAGATGCTAAGAGGCTACTTAAGGTTTCTGGGGATCTGTGCAAGCGCCTTATAAAGTCAGACCACACAATTTCTCTGTTTTGAATGGTACAGCCAACCAGAACTGGCTGTTTAAAAAGTTTCCATAGAAAGATGTAAAGCAAGAAGCACAAAAGAAAGCTTCAAGGGAAGTCTTCAAGAGCCTAACATGGTCCATCACCAGGATTGCAATGAGTTAGATTTCAAGGATGAAGCGGTATCAAACACCTAAGGAGAAATGCTAGCTAACGCTTATGTTTCATTCCTAATTTCAAGTTTACACTCTCACTTCAATTTCAAATGCTCTACATGTTTAAAGTGAACCTATATGCTAGAGGTTTTTAATAGTCACAATTATGAAGACAGAATTAAAACCAAATGTATTATTAGACAGTCGTACAACTGATTATCTATTCAAACCTTTTAACAAGGGACTTATGCATCAACTGATCTTTTTTAATACACAACAAAATTAAAACGTGTTCAGTGTTAAAAACACAAATATTAGGATCAGATACTTTTAAGTAGTTTGGGAGGAAAGTGTACTGCTGCTTAGACATAAACTTAGTTTCTTAAATTGAAATAGATTAATATCTTCAGGCCACAAAAGTAAATATGGAAGACACACCTGGCCCAGAACTTAATTTAAAAGAAAACAATGAAAAAAAAAAAAAAGAAAAAAGCCACTGCCTGAACTTTAAAGACTCTTAACTTACAGACATAACCAAAATTGCTACTGCCGTCAGCTATATTGATTTGTTTTCATTACATGTATCTCAGATCACAAAGAACTTACAAGGTTGTAATAAAAAATAAATTCTTAATACAAACTATTGCATGCACAGTCACTATAAAAGTCAGGCTGTGCACATAATCAGCATCGTTATACAAAGAAAAGCTGTTCATTCAGGGTCACCAGTGTCAAAATGCAAAGACTCCAATTAGTTCTTTACTCACTTGGTCTGTTATAATAAGCGTTGAATATTTTCAGCCTGTTACAATATAGTCATTATTTTAACTGAGACACACTAGGTAATATCTATTACTAAAAATCTTTGATTGATGATTCAAAATGCAGCAGAAGTTACTTGCACAAGAGGGATTCATGAATTTAAACAGAGTATTTACCCGTGAGAACTGCAGAGCAAACTCTTATGAGGTCAAAGTTTAAATTTTGCAACTGGAATTTTTATGTCTAAGCATATCTTTTCCTTGCTTTCATTCATCCTAATGCACCTATGCCATATAATCCTTTCTGGAAGCTTAAAGCTTCGCATTTCTATAGAATCAAAATCCTATTTGATCCTATTAATCCTATTTAATCTCTGACTGTGGTATAGTAGTAGGGCGGCAACTTCTGAATTAATATTTTCTATCAATGCTATATTATTATAAACAAGTGGTTTCCTATCTGCTTGATCACCTCTGCAGCAGGTGTTTTAATTAGAAATAGAAACAAAAACAATATAAAAATGCTAAATTAAGAAAATTGGCTTGTATCATGACCTGACGTTCACTAGATTAAATTAAGTCCAAGGATAAGAAACAAGGTACTGCATACAGATACATATACATACAGCTTGGGAAAGGTGTTCCAATACACTGATTATAACTTACACTGCAATATACAGTAAAACTATAATTTTGTATTAGGATGTGCGCTTATTTAAGAGACAATATGGCATTCTGATCTCAGTTTCACATGTTCTTATTTCACGTTTCTCCTAGCATCATGAAATGTAGGTCTCTCAGTGACTAGCACATCTACAAAGCTCGAGTTCTTTGCTTTTTGTTGATTCTGTGTTCATGTGTTTTGTCCTCCCACACCATTTCTTTGTCTTACTTTCTCAGCATCTTATGCCAGTTAAGAGCTGTTGTAAGCTCCTTCTACCAAGAAACTACAACAGACTCTGCTGTTGTTGATCAAAACAAGTCGCATTTACACAAAGTGACGCTCAAACATTCTGTGATTAATTGTGCTATTAGAGATTTTTTTATTTTCTAGAAAGTATTCACAAATCTCTTCTCTATGTGTGTATGGCTCATTTTGAGGCATCAGTGTATCTCAAGGCTTGAAAACAGCAAGCATTAATAGATGCAATTACTCAGGACTAAGTTGTCTCATCTAAATCAAAAGTCTTTAATTTCTAGCAAAGTTCACATAGAAATATATGTTTGGTTGGAAACATAGTTGCTAAATACTTTATGTGCTAAATGACCCAATGTTTTTAAAACATTATTTAAGGAACTTTTTTCACTACGGCTCTGTAAATTTAAATAATATTATAAAAAATAGAACTAATATTAGGTTACCATCTTGAAAATCTTTGAGAAAAGCAACTATGGACTACCTTGTGTAACAATATAGAACTTCATATCATTCTCTGCATTTTTGTACTTATTTATGCTGTAATTTCTGTCTATAGTGATGGAGCACAACTTTTCCCTACCTTCAGCAATGTAGTATTGAATGCATAATGCAGAAGCGCAGTATTTAGCTTGGTTTGCTAAAGATGTAAGTGTTATACAAGGACTCCATCTGCCACATATCCATCCCTTAAAACTTCTGAATTTACTACCTAATTTCAACAAAATTTGAAAGCAACTAGCAAGTTGCATTAATATTAAATTTCTATAAGGTTATAGAAACTGCCAATTGCATACGGGACAGCCAGTTAATGCTTCCTTTAAAGAAAAGCGGACGGAACTTGGCTGTGTTATACTTTGATATTTGGTCAGCCATCTGCAAAAACATAACTCTGATAAGGCACAGTATGGTTTTTCTCTTGCTGGATGGGATGTCTTGTGGAATGGGGAGGGAGTCGGTGAGGCCCTGGCATCAAAGTGCGTAATCACAGAAGAACAGTTTGTTAAACTATAAGAATAATTTTTGCATTCTCAGAAGTGAAACCGGAGGTTCCGTATGCAATTTAGGATAGAACACATTCTTCTAGACATATTGAAAAGAATAGTCTCATTGAGCTTAGCTTTGTTCAAAGATGAGTAGCACATCGTCTGCAACATTTAGCTAAGGAACACGTCTGCTATTTATTACAAATCCATGTAAGGTTACAGTTCCAGCAAAAGCATTTTTGGTACTTAAAAATTCTATGGTAAGACCCTTGTTTTGAAGTGTGAAGTATCCTTTTCAGCAAAGGAGATTTGTCTTATTTGTTTACAAAACCCAGTTCTCTTTCATGATAAAAAACATTGTCATTGCATCAGTATATACAAAGCTGGTTTGAGGTATTGGGGATTTTTGGGGGGGTGTGTCTGTTTTGGGTTTTTTTTGCAATTACGCTGAGAGAAGGCTATTATATAGCTTTTATTTACTTATATTCACTGGAGTAGGCGGTTATTTCACTGTCGTTGCGTAACCACTTGAATTCCAAGGGCCAGCTGCCTTCAGCAAGGCATGTAAGTACGAGCCGATTTCCTTCCAAGTGTATCTGGGGCAAGCCTGGTTCAGTCTTGAAGTATGGTGCAACATCATCTGAAATACAGAGAGAAAATTGTTTTGTAAGCTATATAAGCGAGTATAGTATAAGCCACCGATATTTAGCTCATTTCTTCTCAGAATAGCCATCGTAAAACAAGAGACAACATGATTCAGTAGTTAAGGCTTACACTGTTATATTCATAACTAAGCTTTATCTTTAGAGACAGAACTCACAAGATCTTGATAACCTTCATCCTTGGTCCTTATTTAGAAGTGCCCACTCAGACAAGCTTTTGTCCATGTTTACTGTTTATACATGTAAGAATTCCAGCATTGTCTGGCAGGCAGTGAACAGCCCTATTGGCTTTCCGCCCCCCACCCCTTCCTCTGCGAGGATTAAATCCGCTCAAAGCTTTTTTTAATTTCTTGAATAGAAACCAGAATAGTAATCTTGGATAGAAATTATTATCACAGCAGGAGAAGTCTCAGGGCAAATGAAGAATTTTGATAGGAAAAAAAAAGAGTTTAGAAAAAAACACCTCACAAAAATCGCAAGATTAATGCGTTTTTCAACGTTATGGTCAACCAAAAGGTGTTAAATTATATTACCTGAAACCACTAACAGATTTTAAATTAGGGCACTTCAATAATGTTCAAGGGTCACATGTAGTTTGAAACTCTTGTTTTCCCATGGATCACAAATGCTCAGAATACTCCAAGCAGCAAAATTCTCGACTGCTAAATTGCCAAAGCTCCACTCAAACGCAGATTTATTACAAGTCTACATCTGCTGGAGGCCCCTCCCTTGATACCTCTGGAAGATGAAGGTTTTCACACTTTGCATCTCAAATTTCTACTTGTATCTATGTAGCAACTATAGACTTAATCTTAGAAGTTTACTAACACCTTTTTATAATCAAAGTCAACATGTTTATGCATATATATATAAAATACACAAGTTATATTCAAAGTCAGCGCTGTAGCACAAAATACGGAAAAATTTTTAATAGGTAGACAATACTGCACTCTGCTTTTTAGGAGTGCAGTGTTTGTATGTGTATTTTATATACGAAATATTAAAAAAAGTATACAAATGGTGTCCCAGTGCAACTAACCCTTCAGTTAAATTACTAGTCTTTCTTTTAAAACTTATTTCAGATTAAGCTCAGACATTTTTATACTTGCTATTTAGAGAGTTTAAGCTATCTTTTACAGTTTATGGGGACATGACCTCAGGTACTACTCAAGGCTGCCTGAAATTTCTGAATCCACAGGTCACACACTATAACTTTTCAGAGTCGATAGCCACAGGACAGCAACCACACGCATTAAGGAAGATGGAGCTGAAGGCAAGCGGTGTCAGTGGCTTTCCAGGTATTCCACTGAAGACTGGGACAGCAGCGAGTATGAGCTCGGCCTGGTGATGTTAACCTCTTTAAGCCCTTATCTTTCACTTTGCCTCTTATCTGGGAATTTGTATTACTTAGCAGACCACATGGCAACACAGACTCATCATCAGCCTAATCGTACGGTCCCAGGGCAGCAGCTGCGCTTCGGCTGAGCGTGGTCAAGGAGTCACAGGTTGACTGTTGCCGAACCGTTTGCTACAACTGGCTGCAAAATTGAACATCAGCCACATACACATTTGATGATTTGTACTGATACATTGTCTCCCTAGTTCCTAGAATTTAACTTCAGAAAGATACAGCTGTTTCTGCAGGAAAAAAGCACATCATCTTACAGCAATATTTATAAACTGTTACACAAAATCTGACCTCACAAACTGAAATAAAAAAATGTATTTTGAGGTAAGGCCCTTTTCGGGTTTGTAGCATTTAATGACTACTGCAGATCTGTAATATTTTCTTTAAATTGGATATACAGGAAGCTATGACAATTGAGCATATGAGACAATAGAACAGTTCTAAACTAGCAGACAGTCCCAGGGAAACCAAACATGGTTTTTGCACTTCACTCTATCACATGACTGAGACTACATTCTGCACATCTTCTTTTTGTTTGTTTGTTTTAATGACTGAAAATATTGTGAAGAAGTCTTACCTCAATTTCAATTTTCTCCTAATGAGTAAAATCAATTTTTGTGACAAAAAACAATATTTAAAAAATTTATAATGAAAAATCTCAGTCAGAATTAGATGATGTTAGTGTGGCATACAGTTATATTTACCCAGCGCAAAAAGCAATTTTTAACAAAGATATTTCTAAACAAGTGAGGAAGTGTTAAATCCTCTCAGAGGCTTCACATGTGTTTTGGGAAGTCTCCCAAAGGAGTTACGAGACAGACATTCTACGCTTGCAAGATTAAAGGTGTCAGGCTTGCTTTGGAGCTGGAAAGGCAGTGGCAGGGATCTGTGCTGGTATTTAGGGGAAGGGGCTGTAACAGAGCGCAAGTGGCAAACTGAAGTGATACGTGCTGCATCCCGTGAAAACAATGACATTTACCTGCTACTATATAGAGGCTCATGAAATGAGCTTGTTAAACTATTCCTGCCTGAAGAAAGTTGAGTCAGTCAGGGAGATTGCAACGAAGCTGGTATGTGCGCTATAACCCTCTACCCCAGTAATTTGTTGATCCTGTTTTTCAGTGATTTAAAGACTCAAGCAGCATAACCTCCTTCATTATTTCACTCTGAATTACCCACTTACTCCTTCTAACTTACGTCTTTCGAAGAAAAAATGCTTTATTTGAAAGACAAGTCTGTCATTCAGCCCTACATCTCCTACTCAAATATTCCAAACCCAGTGATGCTGCAGCCCCCTCAGAGCTACCTCCCATTTAAAGTATCACAATCAAGCTGGTATTACATGAAAACTATTTTCAAAACTCAATCCAATTCTGGTAGAAGCTAAAATTTAATAGACCTATGGGAATATTTTTATAAAGAATATAGGATGCTTTATAAATTACCCCAGCTCTCTGGAAGATTTACTTAAACCCTTGAAGTAATTCTATCTTCTAATCTTTTATTCCTGGCTTTCTCATCAATCCCATACCATCAGTTTATCAAATTCAATTATGTAATCAGAGCTCACTAAATATTCCCTGAAAGTAGAAATGAAAATAAAATACCGAGCAAAGATTCCATGAAGAGAGGTAGCAGCAAAGCTTTGATGACTTTGGCATTTCTGCGGCACAGCGCTGCCCACACCTCAGACACACGATCAAAACAATGTTGCACCCTAAGCTTTACATCTTTAAATTGTAATGGAAATCAGAATTTTAACCGGACCTACAAGGACAAATTTGGTTGTTACAGAGCATCCTGGGAAAACAGGAAAATTGGCAAAAAAAAAAAAAGCCATCTCAGAAAGAAAACTGTAGGAAAAGAATAACTGGCTAAGGGGTGGAAGATACAAGGAGGTCATGTAATAGCTATGTGATACTTGCACTTTATTAATTAAACACAGGAGGGGCCCACCGCAGGGCTAACCTTGGCCGATCAAGGGTTTAGAAGCCATGAGGGCATGTCAGTTTTATTCTTCTGAAGGATGGAGCAAAAAGCTAATAAAAACCCTAAGTCCTAGAAACAGGAATTAAAAGAAACACTGGAATTAATACTCCAAGCTAAAATAGTTCTCTGTCTACAAAAAAAAGCAGGCATTCATGCTATACACTGTTCTTTTCTTATGTGTTAATACTTCCGACCTTTTCTGGCTCTTCAGCTATGCCAATTTAAAAACAAAAATAATAAAAAAAAATTATCTGAGTTGCAAGGAGAACGGAAAGGATAAGGTGCCAATCTCTTGGCACACGTATACAGCTTTTACAAATTTTCAAGTCTGCTTACCAAACTCACTAACATCCTGACTAATATCCTTAAAAGAATGGTGCAGATTCATTTTTATGTAAATCTCAAGAAAAAATAGGATTGAATATGCCAGAATTATCTGGAAATTTGCTCCAAAACACGTCTGCCTTTCGTGCATCACTAAACTGCAAGAGTTGCATTATACCGCCAGGTTAGCCCACCTTTTTTCTTTCTTTGGTACGTGCAAATCTTAGATGGATTTTATCTCAAAATATAGTTTCAGCACCTAATTCAACAATGCCTGTACAATTTTGTTTGGATTAATGCTGACATTTAAATACAAAAATGGTGCTGTAGTATTTTGGGCTTCTCCCCAGTCCTAGCAGGCAAGATGCATCACGGACAAGCTGAGAGCTTGCTCATACTCGGTTCTCCCTGAAAATCATGTTCAGGCATGAACTTACAAATGCAGTGTGTAAGAGGAGAAAGCAGTCTGACTACACAGCTTTGTACTGAATGGAATGAAGACAAAATTCCAAGAGTTGCTAAGTTAACCAAGTTGATAAGTTAACCAAGGGAACTTAATCTCATAAAGACAGCATGAGTGAATGTCATTTCAGAAACTGAGGAGAGTACCATAGAGAGACCTCAAACACACTCCCTAATAAACACATTAACAAAGTTTGGCTAATGATTCTTAGCCCTCTAACAGCTTACATTTGTAAAATACATAAAGCAAAGTCAGATTCAATAGATCTTTCAGTTACTACAGGGTGCTACAAGATCTTAAAAGCAGTCTTGCAGCCCTATCCCTCAGGAATTCATGTACTTTAATTAAAGATGCAATTTGATCTTAAACACCCCTATTCTACTGAGAAAATGAAAATTACCATACTCCAGAGAAGTACCATGTCACCTAAATCAGTAAAAAACATTGCAACTACCCTGTCAAAACCCCATTTTTCTTCTCCAGAAGTGTTGGCTACCAACAGTTACAGGTAAAATCACATGCTCACAACTTGAGAAAATCAGTTACTGCAGTCCTGAACACACTTAAAGGAAGAATAATGCAGTGAGTGCAGAGAACAGGTTAAGGGATCCCCACTGTCGCTGCTCTTTGTATGTATCTCTACTTTCAGGTCATTTTTAGGTGAGCCAATATTGAACATTAAAAGCAGATTAACTTGTTCATAAATCAGCAAGTCCAAGCAAATACCACTCAATCGCTGACAAATATCATTTGAGCAGCTGTCTTTCCATCGCTCAGTTCACCCAACAGACATGATACTGAAAATTTTGGACTGAGATACATTTTTCAATAAATGCAAACATACAATCGGTTTATTAAAAAACACACCTATATTGATTTTAGCTTATTAGTTCCTCGTCAAAGCATGATGCGCACCACCCTTTCTTCATATGCATGTCTAAAGCTACAACCAACTGACACAGAAAAATAAAGAGCAGAGTATCTCCAAGGAAATTTCCAGGAAAATGAGACTAGATAAATAAATTACATAAAGAGGCTCAACGATCAGCCCAGGAGAAGAGCAAAAATACAGAGATGCTTTTGCTGTCACTGTTTGCAAGTAAAAGAGATGTGAGCCATCTTCAGGTAGGTTAATGATAACTGCCATTAAAGGAGTATTTTAAAAAATCCGTCTAGGAGACTGAACGCATAATACAAAAGGACAGCTAAACTAAAATAAGTAGAATCAGGAAACCCAAATTAAAGGTAGGATAATCTTTTCAATAAGCCAAAGAAAGCAGGTACAACTATGGACAGCAGAGTCCTATTACGAAAAGTGGAAGTTCAGCTGTGACATTCACAAGCTGATGCTTCAGAGCACGTACAGTTGAGTATGAGCTGCTCTGTACTGACAGGCTGGGAAATCAGGACCACTTTCTTATTCCCAGCTTGGATATGGAAAAGATTTTTCTCTATTTCCTTTTCAAAAGGACCTTTTCATCTTATTACCTTAGTTCCTGACACGCACGCATACACGTGCTAGCTCTGGATGCAAGTTGTGTTCTCTTGTGGAAATGAACTTCAATAGCTTATACGGCATAAGAATTTGGAATTATTACATAGTAAATCTTGGGAAATGTATCAGGAAGTCAGATTGAACTCAGATATATCTGAATCAATCTTCTTTTGAATGCAAACCTTCTCAAACGCGTTGGTGAGACGCTGTGAAAGTTAGTATATGATCTATTCATAAACTGTCAACAATGTCAAACATACATTAGAGCGTTCAGTCACTTTAACTGTATTGATTTGCAGGAAGGCTATTCCACCCAAAATATTGGATATTTGAGATTCAAATTTTCTTGGTTGAAAGTGTGACATAAATCACCAAGTACAACAATTAAATTTAAATTGCATTTTACTACCTCATTCTAAGCCTGGATTTGAAAGGACTGATGCATCATAGTGAATATTTCATTAAAATATCAGGTTATTTCTCAAATATACTGCCATAGTTCAGAATTTTCACACAATGGTATAAAGCATTCCCTTAAAGTGGATTTTCTGAACTTTTATCAGAAACGGTATCTGATTTTATATTGGCATAATACTGAAGCAACTGTATTTAAATCAGTCTTTCTTCTTCAATTTCATAACTCAAGTAAATGAGCCCACACTACCCATTTTTGGCTTCCTATAGATAAGACAGATAACCTGCTTGTTGGATACGTCTACCATAATCTCTAAATGCAAATACAGTATCAGCTGAGGTTGATAGATAGTGCTTTTAAAGGTTTAATTGGGGATGGAATTAAAATGTTTCAGGATTCAGCAAGTTCTGTGAGGAAACCTATATATTTCTAGAATAATTGACATTTATTTCTTTTAAATGCACAGTCACTGGGAGACAAGATTTCAATGGGTAACTTTTTTCGCTTTGAATAGGTCAAATCACTAATTGGCAAGCTAGTTATTGGGTAATTGCCAATCGTATATTTGATTTGGATGGAAGAAATATTGAACTTAGGATTGCAGACCTGTTGCACGCTATCCCAAGAGGAAAACTAAACATTCTGTAATGTATAGTTATGATTAGCTTTCAACAATTCAATACAATAGGAGTCCCAAGTGGCAAGAACGAGTGTTTCACACTGATAGTTAAGTAGATTTAATTAAAAAAAAAAAATTCAATTGAAGCATCAGTTCTCTATTTCAGAATTACCCAAATGGCACTGCACATTCAATTTTGCTTCTTAGCTCCTCATTTCTTGATGCAAACAGATCAAACGTTTTTCCCAAATCTTGACTAATACATAGTATTCCTTAAAAGAACAAACATCACAATTCATTCCCTTAGAAAGTTCTACAATTCTAAGATACACGCCACAAAATTATTTGCTACAGGAAAACCTGTTTTAATATTTCCAACCTTTCTACCTTGTTTTAAGGCACAAACTTTTCCTGTTATATCTCTCGGCCTTTTCCCATTTCTTAGTACAAACAGCTTCAAATGAACCACAAAAATACGTTTGCATGCTATGCTGAGACAAGACAACAGAAAAAAGCTAGCGCAGTTTTTTGTGTTAAAAAAGAAAATCTACTCTCAACGGTTGCTTAAAAGTCCTTACACAAAACCTGTTCTTTGCATTCATAAAATCTCCCTAACACTGTCATCTATTTAAAGACCATCCCTTCAATCACTACGGGATCACTTCTTGAAGAAGAATTCCCTTTTGAGAAAAGATTTCTTGAGTATTATTAGAAACACTCAAAGCAAAACTGAAAGGAGGGCCCACAGAAGCACAGAAGAGATTTTGCAGGACCTGGATTCTGACAGAAAAAAAGACAGCGGGCAGTAACATCACTCCATTTAATAGTCAACATAAAACTCTCTTGGTTATCCACAATACACTGAGAAAGGTATTCCCAGATGCAATTGTATCATTCTTTTCTTAAAACTGTTTTCTATAGCAAATCAGCCAAGGAGAACAACAGAAAAAGAGCTGATATTTTAACTGAGCCTCAAGCAGCTCCTGATGTATTAACCTGAAGTCCCACTAAGGTTTCCTTTTTGCATTTAATTTCTACCCTTCACGCTTTAGTTTCACTTTCTGACTTCTTGTCATACTTTAGTTGAGTCAGGGGAAAACAAGATTGGTTTGTTGTATATCAGAAGGCAATCACAATTCCTAGTTTCATGAATTCATGTAATATCTGCTGCAAGATTAAAAATCAAGAAGCTGCAGATGATGTTCTTAAGTTATGGTTAGTGTAGTTCATCCTCGAAAAAAGCTGCAGAATTATTTTTTGAAGTATTCATGAGAATATCTTAAAGAAAGTTACTAATGTACTGAGAGAAAAAGGCATGATAGTGTACAAAGCAGGCAAATAAAAGAGAACCCATTAACTATCAAAACCAAAACAAAACCTCCAAAGCAACCTACAACCTCTCTCGGCTGAATTTGGTATTAAAGCGTAACCTCCACGTTTTTTGTATTCTCTTCAAATCTAGTGATGTTCACAGCAACTTGTGGAGCTCTCAAGGAAGTAAGTTGTTACTGTTTAAGTCTCGACACACAGCAGGTGGAAGGCAAAACTGCTTTACAGAAAGAGAATCCAAAAATAGCAGGATTTCCTTAATGATTTTAACTGCAAAGGAAGCTACTGTTGCTACTGCATTATCTACAATCTACTGCGGGGCCAGTCTGATCACACCATTATCTAACCATGAATATATACAGCCACTAAATATTCCAACTGAAACCAGGATGAAGGCAGGATGAAACCCTACAGACATTCAACAGAAAAGATGGAAACATAAATGCGTTTTCCACAAGTTCATTCTTTGTATAAGAGGCATTCTCAGTGGGTTATTTTGCAGAAGATAAATTAAATCAAAAAAGTAAACAGCTGATGAGCGTCCGGAAGTACCAGAACAGAAACACGAGTGCAGCAGGAGGAAACAACGGCACAGCAAAAGCATCACCGGACCTGAAAGCCACGTAAGGCCATCTATTTATTATTTCAAGGAGAGAATTATTTCTAAATAGCAAAGCAGCTATGAATATCCATAGAAGATATAAACAGTCATCTCTTTTGATGAAGGGGACTAAAGCAGAAATGATTCAATGCCAAACCTTTATTAAAAACCAACACCCACTCCTTCTGCTATTGTTATGTTGTTTACATGTAACTTGTAATTTTCTTTTCTTGCCCTTTAAACTTGAAAAATGTAAATGGGTTTATAAATTGGACGAGGCCTGCCTCAACAAACTCAATTCAAAGGATCTCAGTGGTGCTACTGAATTCAAGGGTGGCAAGCACACGATCGTACGCTATACTAAACAGAGACAGGATTGTTCATATCCTTATGAGATGCTGAATTAGGACAGAATGCAGTCAAAGCACAGTCCAAAGTTCACAGAACTCAACTGAAATATTCCCATTGTCTTAAGCAAACTCTGGAACAGGCACCTGCTTAATGCTTGAGTTGGAAACAGAAGCACAAAGGGATCCTTGCAGAACTCTCGAGGTATCTCATTGTGTAATTTGTGTAGACAACTGGCTACCGCGCTGTACATGCGAACAGGGAGATACACCCTTGCGTACTTTCATGCAGAAGAGGAGGCACTAATTAAGGGCCAGATCAAAGGCTCTTTGAAAACCTGACATAAATTGTCTGCCTTAATTTTCCCTAATATTGTCACTTATTTCTGCGTCTTTTACACTAAACCCTTTCAGAGCCATCCAAGTGGAATTCTTTCACCACCTCAGGCATAATACACGTATCTAGAGACCATAGAATTATTTTCAACAATGCTGACGAAACACATAATTTCTTCTTGTCAAAATTGGAAGAAACATATCACTATTCTTGAAAACATAACTCAGCTTGACATATCTGAAGGCAAAAAAAGGAGTTAGTTTATTAATCTGGATATTTTATTTAATTTTCTTTGGGTTATAAATAAGCAGCAAGTTAATACTGTTTTCAATTTTTGACAGTTCTAATGTTAATTACATGTACTGGATTTTATAAATCAATACTTCTTACATAAAGTGTTATTTAACTTGCCAAGTGTAGCAATAGATCAATGTATTTACTGTTCTCGCTAACACTGATGGATGACATACATCAAAAGGATATGTAAAGGAAAAATAAAAGATGTATTTGGAAGTCAGGCAGGGTTAAACCCCAGTTATGCAGAGAGGGAACCTAAACAGTGTTTTGAAAACAACGTTATAACTTTATTAAGGTTTCAGAGGTCGTCTTCTTGTTTTGGTTCTTCGGAGTTTGGGTTTTTTTAGGGGAGGGTGGGAGGGAGGAGTTGCTTTGGTTTGGGTTTTGCTTTTAATGCGAAGGCGTGAAGCTCTCATAAGCAGGTTGCTCTGCATACAGAACTATTATATTAACTCTGTGTATCCTATAGGATGTAGGAGCAATGAATTGCACCTCCCAAACCTTAAGTATATTTTTACTAAAGCACCGTATTCCCATATTCAGCACACAATACCTTTATTTAAACATGTTTCTAGGTGATTGAAAACAATAAAGCATAGTAGATAATTACTATTTGCAAACATGCTACAGTTATTGTGCTTAAAATTTTAAAGTATGTATAAGTAAAATTTTGATTGTAAATCAACTTCAAAGATTGCGTTCACTCCACTATGAACTGTAACAAAACACTCAGTTAAAAATCATTGTAAGAGCTAGTACCAATGCACCCGAAGATCTTGAAGGGATATACAACTCACAGTGTTACTAATATTCATTATTTATTTGGGCCATTTGTAAAGAAGACATTAAGTATGTTAAAATCAGGAAATTCTGAAGAGCTAAAGCTATTACTCTGTATGTAACAACAGTAAATCAATAAAATATTGGTTAAAACCCATTATCGGGAGTGTGTATGTATACAGAATGTATAAAATTGTTTTCCTTCTAGTATGGATAGATTTTTCAGGACAGAAGTAATAGTTACACAATACATTACGTCCAAATCACAAAACAGACAAAAAGTCCTTTTACATAAAAAATTATCTTCAGGAGGAGATTTTTAAAGTTACCAAAGGTTAAGGAATGTGAACTTCAAGAAGCGTTATCCTTCAGAAGTCATTCATGTAATCATTTATTTTAGTGCAATTTATATGACTAGAAAATAAAGACACCTCTCTGTTGTATCACCATGGCATTAAATTAAGCACAAGTAGGCTCTATTTCATTAGCTCTGTTACCCTATAGTCATGAGAAGCAACAACTAATGACTACTATCTATTAGTCATGTTTATGAAATAATTGACAAAAAGGAATAACTGAAAAAGAGCAGGGAGTCTAAGCCAAAGGAAAAGAAAAATTGTAAACTTTCCCTCAAATGTGGCTGGAGAAAGATTAAATTCCATTTTAACCAAAATTTTTAAAGAAAAAATAAATGAAACCACTTAGTCTACTAGCTAAGGCATGCCTTGGAGGACACTGTAACACCTTTAATGAGACTGCCAATTAATGCAAGAAAAGTCACGAGATTGTCTTAAGAGTTTGAGTATTTTGTCTCAAACAATCAGACAAAAGACTTCCCTTCACAAAAACCATCCTGTGAAATTGTTAAAAGGAGTATGGGTATAAAAGAGATCAACTGCTTTAGGTAAAGCTTGGTTTTGTACATTTGGCAGAACTTTGTGCAAGCCCTCAATCACCTTAAAGAGATGAGAAAATATTACCCAAGTGAAACATGGGAATTTTGCACATGTAACCTTTCTGTCCAGCTTTAAGCTGTGAATCAGAAGATGGGAAGAGCCCACGAGTGACTGGCCGAGAGATGTAACACAGAGCACTCACTTGCAGAAAAGCAACATAAAGCTTAGTCCCATCTCACTGGTGCATAACATAAAAGTTGTCAAAGAAGAAAACAACCACCACACTCCTACAAGTCACACTTACTATACTAGCGCATAATCCTCCTCTCACGCAATCCAACTCAGAAGCACCTGATCATTTCTGCCGGAGCCTAATCAAGTAAATACAGATAATCTTGCTAAATCCTGCTTAGCAGCACTAAACAAATGGAGAGCAAACCTCTACTCTTTGCTTTGAGCCCAGACAACCTGACAATAATGAAGATGTATATTCAAAAGGAATATGGAATAGGCCTGGACCTCGATTCACGAGAACTCCAGTATCCTGTAAGAGGTAAGCCCTGGGCGGGTTTACAAGTTCTATAAAATTGCTCACTGAGGGAAGCAATCTGCCGACTTAATTCTCTGCAGGATTTCACGAGTCCCTCCAGTCATCTGTTTCTGCTGTATACGTTCACATACAGCATCAAGCTGACAATTTAGAAACTGGACCAGATGGATGTATAACACAAAACAGTGTTGTTTATTAAATCTAAAAAACTATTAATCAAAATAATTTACTTTATTAAACTCTGTGGGAGAAACGGATAAATATAGCTGACGTATTACACATATTTACCAGGGCTGCATCACAGGACAATACAGACTGAGGTTATTGTCACTAGGATCCATCAGAGAAAAATGTTGACAGCAGAAATGTTCTTCATAAAAAAAGCAGATTATTGCAGGACAAAGAAAGCAGGCAAGGGCACCCTAAATGCTATCCTTGAGTAGATAAGGCATGTTATCCTTTATTCCCCAGAGGAAATAATTACATTCTCTAAAAGGACTGCCAACTTCAAGTTATTTTTAAACAAAGAGGAGTTCTTTGTCTAACATTAGCGTTAACTTGTTTCAGGAAAGCAATGGGTGAGACTAGATCGACAAAGTTAGCTTCACCTTTCACCAGACACTTAATGCCAGTCCAGCTGGAAAACAGCCCGGGCTATTTGAGGTTTAAGCTTCACAAATAATACTTAGTATCTCCCTCTTCTGATTCTGCATTTCCTCACATATCTGGATACAGGACCAAAAAATATTAACGTATACTTCCTGTCTTTCCAACCTAAAACTTTATAATAAATTATCTATAGTGCATACGAAAACGTTCCAATTCTAAAACAGAACAACTTGTACAAATATATTACAAAAATAGCTGGAAAATGCTTTCTTAAAGATCAAAAGGGGATTTACAAAAGAAAGGAAAGCCTGTAGCTATTTGCTCAATAGAAAAAAACCACACATTTTTATAGCTAACTATTTTGGAAGAGGTGACTGAACCAGAAGACAGTTGTAATCCTTTAGTGATACACTGAGAGACTACTGCAACCAAATCTCATTTTGCAAGTTCCAGTTGCAAAGCAGAACACACGTACTGCGGCACAGCAGAAATTAACGTGATCCCAGCAAGGGAAGCCACAGGGCACCCTCCTGGGCACTTCCATTCTTTGACTTCCCATCATGGTGTGAACAAGAGAAAAAGAAGGAAAATGTAATGTACCTGGTTCTTATCCTTAAAGGAATTAGCACCCAAATTGCAAAAAATAATAGAACAGTTTGGCCCAAATAAAATTTAACTTTCTGTGGTATATTCCAAACACCCTACAGGTATTCTTCTAAGGGGTTATCACATAAATACTCCTATACATACATTTTTCACAATCAGATCTTTCATCAGCGTAGTTTATGAAAATGTCTTTTACTAACATAGATTTTAAAAGGCTTGTTTACAGAGTAGACCTTCTGAACACATGCTCAAGCAGAAACCCTGTCTGACTTAAAAGTAAATAGACCAAAATGCTAGCACATTATTACTGGCTCATTAAGAAGCAAATTAGTTGTTTTTCTCTTTGTTTAGCAATACTCAACAGGAACTTTTTTTGACACCGTTTTAATGTGAAAACACATTAAATTAACATGTTCGACAGTTACAGGAAACATTTATTGGACAAAGGCCAATCCAGCAGCCTCACAACAAAAATGATAATTTCTGAATTAAAGTAACATACGTTAAATTACATGACACTTCTCTACACGAGCTGCTTGCCAACCCATTGTATCTGACAAAAGCTGATGATTTCTATCCTCCTACTTCATATTTACAATGTACGCCAGATACAATTTATTATAAATATAAATATATAAAATTAATAAAAATAGTATACATTATAAAAAAGCATGGTCAGAATTGACCTTCTCCTCTGCGTACATGACCAAACCATTAAAATTGTGTATGCAAAGTTCAACAACAATCGCAGCTATTTCTCCTCACCACGTATAGAAAACAAGTTCTATTAATAAACAGTCAGCCTAAATTAGCATTAACATAGTATTTATTTAGTTTAGACTTTTGGCCTTTAGTTTAAATCAGCTTAGAAGTAAACAGTAAAATTGCAATAATGGCAAATAAAACAATGAAGCAGTAAAAATAACATGATGATAGATTAAAATAGATTGTTCTAGTTGGGAGTCAATAGGGCAAGTGCTTCATAAAAATTATGTTTTCCTTTGACAAAATCAGTACAATACTTGCTGGTACAAGCAATAAAAATAATAAAAAAAAACCCCACTCCTCTAAAACACTTCCAACTTCGCTTTCCATTTTAATGGCTGCAGGCAAAATTCAGAATACATTTGTCAAGTTGATATTATCAACACAACAGAGGCATGCCTGACTTGTTCTACATTTATTCTGAAAGTTCACTTTTAGAGGCCATCAGCCAAGAAAGGAGAATACAGGAAACCAAAATCATTCATACCAGGCAGACATAGAAGTATACCTTCAAATATTTAAGAGAAGTTTCAGTAAACATTATCACATATTACTCTGCAAGGCATCACTCACTTTCAGTTTGACGTTAAAGACCAACCAATCTGAAAATTAAAGGTGATTTGCACTCTCTCTTTGCTCAGTTTAATGAGACATTCTAGTCTGATCTGTGATAACTAGTGCCAACATCTTTAACTTTTTTCCTGACATCTGAAATTGATTTCCAAGACAGGTACTTGAGAAGGCAAGAATACTAGAGAAAAGGACATAAGAAAAGCACTGTAAAAGAGAAAATCAAATGTATAGTCTCAGCTTTCCCCGTCGCCACCACCCCCCCCCCTTTGGTACTTAAGAATCATCTGCATCATTAAGCAACTGAAAGAAAATTCCATTAAAAATTCCTAAATTATCTGAATCTTATTCTTGTGCCTTTGAAATAAATACCAGCCCACTACATTAAAAACAATTCTTTGTTTGACATTGTTCATGTTCTATTTTTGTTCTCTTTGATAGTACTTGGACAAGGTTTTTTCACATACTTAGTGAAAGCCTATTCTTTCATGAAAATACTTGCCGTTACACACGTATTTTTTTCTATTTTAATTTGTAAGATTTCTTCTTGTCCAGACTAAAATTTATACAGAGAGAACAAACACATTACAGAGATCAAAAAAACAATCATTTGAACACCGTAATTCTATGATCTGCCCGTAGAGTGAATGAATGCATGGTTAGTTGACCTAACATATAAAAACAATATTCACAAAATTATTTAGATATCAAAAAAAGTGTAACTCCTTAATAAACATACACTGGCTGAAAATGCAATGAACCCTATACATTAAGAGCCACTAGAGAACACTACTGTTGTAACAGGAACTACCGTATCATCCAGTGGATTTCAAGGATAACCTAGAAAGGGTTTGGGCTGCTTATTTTTAATGACGGCCCAATGATATTAGGGCAAGAAGCTTCCCTTTGGCACCAATACAATGTTTGCGAGAGCAGGATTTCAACAGCTGTCCTGTACAGATGGTTGCTTTTACTTACAAAAGCTTCGAACTGAAGAAAGATTAAATCTATGGATGAAGGACCTTTACCTTGCTGCTTTGTTTGCATAGTTAGCAGAGAAAAAATAGCTCAGATAGACTATAATAAATGTTTTGTTTATATTACGCATACAGTATTTCTGAAATGTAGAAAACACAATGTTTATTTGATTTTAGCAGCGTGCAGGTTCCACTGAGCACGCTGGAATTCTTCTGAAAAAATAAGAAATTTCAGCTTTCCTGAATTCCCGTCAGCATGTCCAGTATTAAAAAACCTAAAACCCAAACAAATACAAATGACACAAGAGGAAAAGAATCTGAGTCAGAAGTAACCAGTATAAAAGCAGAATGTCACACATTGCATGACTAATGTTATATGCCATTGTTCCAAGGCAATGAACCCTATTTTTCATTGCAAGTTGAAAATCTTGGGAGAGCCATTCCTGGGAAAAATGCTGGTTTTCTTTAAAACAAGGCATAATAGTGAAGGGATTCGAATTGTGTTGACATAACCTTAGCAAGCAGCAATAAACATCATACAGTGAAAATGTATTTGTATGAAGTTCACAAAACTCAGAAACTACTGTACAATTCTGACCTGTGGTTTCATTTTTGAAAGCCAGTCTCCCTACTGATTTCATACTGACTTTTTAAAGATCTTGGTGAATTCCTTGGTTTACGACAATTGTTTGCTGAAAATTGTTGTCTGATAACAGCTGTTCACGTGTCACAAGAATGTAAAAGTACAGAAGGGGCTTTGAGCCTTAGAATTGGATATCAATATACTAGATAAAGAAACTACAAAATCCATGGCAGCTATCGCACAACATCCAGTCTTTTACTTCTAATGAGTGCTTCTAGTGCACACCAAAGTTCAAACGAAATATTAATTAATGCCATTCTGGCAGCTATCCACTATTTGGAAGCCAAAATGGATGGAATCTATGGACTTCTAAGGTGAAAATTTATTTTAAATTGTATAACAGAGTTTGAGAGCTCTAAATTCTCTCAAGAGATTTAAAACTGAAACTGATCTTTTGGTTTTATCAACCACATTTATAAGAGAAATAGCTTTATATAAAGAGAAGTGAAACTTTAAAACTACTGAAACACAAAAAAAATAAAATTCTGGAAGTCAAGGAAGTTGAGCTATTTGTATATTCTGTGGAACCATAAACTTTGCTGGAAAAGTAAAACCGTATGTTCCTCATCTTCTTACAGTAAACAAATATAAAGTGTACCCAACACGCAGAAAGGGAGAGAAGAGCAAAAGCTTTGAAATACGGTGTATTTCTCGGTCTCAGTAGGTCAAGATACAGGCACAACTGATCTTTAACTCTAAAACAGGAGAGGCACGCTAGCAATTTCTTTTAATTTATGATTACATGTCACATGAGTAGATTCTAGATCAATTGTTTTCGTGGTAACTATTGCAGTAGGTCACATACCAGCTCCTTCCTTTTATAAAACACACTTTGAAGGCTGAGTTTGTGGCATCAGTCTATTGACAGATGATTTTTTGAAATGTGACAAATTGTGGTTACATCTTCATGTGTATCCTGTAGGATACAAAGCTCAGCGGATCACCTTTCTCCTCCCCTTCCTCCCTCAGGGAAACACAACTTATTTCAAGATGCTCGGACTGTAAAGCTTGTTTCTAAAGACCCTATATTCATAAAATTCGAAAATGTGAATTAAGAAACCATTCAAAATTACTTTTTTCTCCTCGTTGTTCAGTAAAAGAGTACTGTATCCACAGTTCCACGTTTTCCTTCTCACCTATTTAACTCAACCGTGCTTTTTGTAATGCCACTGTGTGTTCAGACACCAACTATCATCAATACAGCTACAGGATGTATCAAAGAACTGCGCCTGCTTCACCTACTGAGCATCGGCCACCTCAGAATAGATGTCCACTTTGCATGTCAGTGCTTACTGAATACATTTGAAAGTGAAGTAAGAGACATGGAAGGTACCCGACAGCTTACAGGCCTAAACAATAATACCCACAGCAACTACGCAAATAAAAAGAGCGATTTCCTCTTTTATTCTGTACGTATCATCAGGGATAAGAATTATAAAGTATTTATATCGCACATTTCTAATATACAGTGTTGGATCATTACTGAAAATACGTTTCATGAGAGTTCAAAATAAATCTTTGTATTCACATTATTTTAAACTGTCACACTTCATCTAAATCAATGCAGTTTTTCATTTTTAATAGCAACAGTGTTTTTGCCATATATTTTTCTATGTAAAAGGACTTGAACTATTCATTCTTGTTCAAGCTTTCAAAAAAAAATATTACCCTCAAGCACAGATCAGCATAAAATACTTCAGCTCAAAAATCGAGCACTTAAGAAAAAGTTTTCCACAGCCAAATATGCCCTATAAAAAGTAAACATATATAGGCAACGCCATCATAATGATATAGGTTTACGTAACAAGATACACATTAATGCTTTCGTTCTTCTTAACTCTTGCTCTCTGTTCATTACTGAACACTGAAAATAGACTTTTTTTCTCTCTCTGAAAAAGATATTCCAGTCACTAAGTTATACGTTTCATAAAAATTAATAATTTCTTTCATGGGAACTTTTGAGGGTCTAAGCAAGCTATTGAGGGGAAAAACATAACAACAGCATCAGTTTATCCTTATATCTGTTGATACAATTATCAGTTACATACGTATATATCTATAGATACCTCAGTGGACACGTTATGAATCCATTTATTATCAAGGGTTGAAATTACACATGCATTCATAAAGAAATAAATCAGCAGGGATCAACAGAGTCCACAGTATGTAGTACTGCCACTGCTTGAAAGAAACTAGCAGTAAAACAAAAGATGCTTAAAAGACACCCATGCTTTGGAGGACACACGGCTAAGCTGTAAGAAAACCAGCTCCATCGATTTAAACGTTAAAGAAAGAGAAGTTCTGAAGAGAAACTGCACACATTTTAACTTAAGAGAGGCATGGTAAGGGGGCCGACTGTGAAATATGCTGGGTGAAATCAGGTTAGCTCAAGATCAGTGGAGGGAATGGAAAATGGAACGAGAAGCATCAGAAGCAGACAGTGTCCCAAAGGAGCACTCGTGTCTGGATGAAGAGAGATCATAAACGAAACTTGAATTCTTAAAGGAACATTGGCTCAAACACTGAAAAAGACTCCAAAATAGTGAGGAGCATCACAGTAAATTTTCAAAAGAATTTTGATTCTCTGCCTTTAATTCTGCTAAAATTCACAATATACAACAGAGTTTTTCTTTGCTTTAACCTAAGACCCAGAACTTTGCATGGAAATTCCAAAATCCAAATAGGGTCTACCAATTCAACTACATTCTGTTCATGGTGTCTCTGGTTAAAAAAATGGTGAAAACTAGTATGTCTTCAAAATCAGAGAAAAATAAACGTGCATAAAACAGAAAAATAAGCACGCATAAAATAGAAAATATAGATTTAAAAAACTAAGTTATTTTTTATTTGCTACTTATTTCTTCAAACTTTACAGACTGTCAGATGATATATACAGACATCCGTTACTAACTACTTTAATTATGGTGAGAACTAAAGGCAGACTGGTGGGGTTTTTTTCTTTTGGTTTCTATGCCCCTTTTTCAAATTACTTTCCTCTTCCCCCACAGCTACCATAGCCACTGGAAGCTACTATGATCATTCCTTTCTCTGTAGTACACACTTTCAAATCCACCCTTGAAAAGGGAATTTCCCAAGTGACTTTAAATTATTTCCAAATTAGAGCCACAAACTGCACTGATATAAAAAGTTCACTTCTTTAACCCTGCTTGAAAAGCAAACTTTCCTCCCTCTTATCTTTTCTTGCCACCCAAATAATAGATGACAGTCATCTGGTTTATGGTAGGCTATCACTCTCAGATCTTTCACGCTGATTCATTCTCAGCTTTAACAGAACAGGCACAAGATGTCAGGAAGAGCTATGCTGGCTTCATTTCCCATATGGAATCCAACAGCTGGAGTTCATTCATTAAAGCAAGCAAAGAATCCTGATATAAATTAAAGAGAGCAAAACAACAGTGACAAACACATCTCCCAGTATCTCAAGTACAACACTGAAAAGTATTGTAAAGCAAGCACATTGTTCTGTCAGCCAGGGAATTAATAAAGTACAATTATATATGCTTGTGTCTACGAAATCCCCCCATTTTCAAATTCCAGTAACTCCTAAGTGTTCTCCTCCATTCATAACTCCCTAAGTACCATTAGTCCAGTCCCACAAATAACACCAGGCCCCTTCCACATCCCTATTCCTTCGTTCTTCATCAAATCTCCAGTTTGCTCTATCTCAACCCTCAATCCCTTCCACTGACACTTTATCAGGCTACAGAAATGATGAGATGCAGCAGGGGGTTCCTACTTGCTGTTTGGCCAACTAGTACCAGCACCCTGTCTGGCGAGCCACTAAATCAACCACAAAAGATTAATTGCTGAGACTGTATTTAATGGAAGCAGGAATTAGGGTCCTCTATACCACCCAGCTACTGATTTTCAGGAACTTAGGGAAAATTAAAGTTGAAGCATCTACCTTCGACAAATGATAATAAAATTATTTTTCTGTCTCTAGGTTATTCTTAAACAAATCCTATTATTTAACTAAATTTTATTAACTGAACTATTAACTTTAACAGCTCTTTCAAATTTGGTACCATGAAAACTTTTATCCTCAAAATAATCAACTTTCTGCTAGTAACATTTAAACATATTCTGTAATACTTCACAAGTTATATTGATGATTTAATGGTTTAATAGAGTAGCATGGAATTCTTTTCACAGTTTGGATTTTGTTGCTGCCATAAAAATATCTACTTTAACACAAGATTTCAAAAGTTTAACTATTATCAAAATAATGAGAAAATCTAACACAGTATTATTTAGTTTCAGAAGGGGAAACTGCCTAGAACAAGGAAGCTTATTAAAAGGGCCAGAAAGGTTAAACAGCAGGATAGAGAAGGCTAGTAAGAAAAGATCCTTCAAAACACTAAAGTTCAAATGATAGAAAGGAAAAAAAAAAGAAAAAACAAAACCCACCAAGCCTTCTGTGGCAAATGTAAAAAAACAGAGTGAGGGTATCCCACGACCGCCCTGAAAAAAGTTTTAAGAAAGACTTCATAAGGACAAAAAAACCCAAACAAGCAAAAAAACCCCAGGTAGTTTTTCCACAGCCATCTGGAAATTACATGTATTACAGAAGAGACCATTTAACCACTAGTTAAATCTTGTTTTACAATGAAAAGGGACTTTAGGACAAATAATAATCATGGCCGTTGACTAAATCTTGATGTTAAACAGCACATCGCAAGACTAATCAAACATTAAGAGAATTATTTAAATACAGCTATTTGAAAATTAGTGAGTCACCTGTGGATTTAAAATCTTGTGTCTATAACAACAAAAAGACTCTCCCATTCTAGGTTTAGTATGATGCTTTAAGAATTTTATAAACCTGGGAACTGCAGTAGATTTTATCATCTGCCACGGCACCACAAAACTTAAACAGAAGGCGGCTGCTTGGCTTGTGTAAGAAGCATAGCCAGTACTGTTTGATCCAGTGAATACAGATAATTAGCAAAACAACTTTTTGTATGAATCGGGAATTGTTTTAGTGTTAAATGGCCAAAAGAACTAAAAGATAATTTGAAGATAATCTCAGAAGCCAGGGAGCAGATAGTGCCACTTGAGTTTTTCGCTCTGTCCTTCAACAGAAAAGACATGTCTGTGCTTGAGCATAAAGAAGTTCGACTGTAGCACTGTAGTTACCATTATTTCTGCTGTAATAATGAATATATCCACCTGAAAAAAATTTAGTATTGCATCAACAGTTACCATGGAGAAAACTAAGTTTGGCAATATTCCTCGATTTTTGACTCCTTTCTTTCATTTTTAACCTTTTCAAGAAATTGTTCATCAAGGTTATTCTAGAAAAAGCTATCAGTATCTGATGTAAGTTTTGTGTATGTTGCCTCTTCTCGTTCCAAGAACAACGATCTCAATGCTAGAATTCGATGTACTTATAGTTTATTTAGGTGGAATAATTTGAAGTGGGGGATATCATTAGGAAGACAGCTCTTAGATGAGTCCTAACTTTTACCTTAGCTGAGCAAAAACTAGCATGGCTTTATTGCCAAACAGATTAAATAAGCAGGATGAAAAACCGTGAAAAAGTAGCACATCAATACAGAAACAAACAGAATTGTCCTTTAAATATGAAACAGAGGAAAGTGCACTGTATTTTAGAGGGATATTGATCTTAGGAACACTGATGACAAAGTGTCCTACCACCTTTATTTAAAGGAAGGCTTCAATTAAATTGCTGGACTATTCTTTAAAAATTACAAAAAGAAGCTATAAGGCCAGGTATGATGAATTGGAAAAACTTCTGATGGATGTACCATATACAAAAGATTTAATGTAAGAACTCACAAACACCAGATACAACAGCTCAGATTTATCGCCAGCCTCCACCCTCGTACTACATCTCCTTTGTCAAATTTTAGAAATGACTACCATTAGTGGAGCCTTGGCCTTGAAATTGTATTAGTAATCAGACACGAGGCTGTGAGCGACAGTCAAAGTTGACTGATTAGCAAGGAAACACACAGACAATAGCATGCCCAAACCAAGTGGTTTACTACTAGCAAGAGAGTTGAAAATACTTTGCTTAAGGGTAAATCAAAAGAGCTGGCAAAGAAAGATTATAGTGTGGAAAAAATCAGGACTTGCAAGATTTTTTAATGCTTTCTGGTTTTTGTTGTGTGCACTTTGTACCTTTAGAAAAATGACTTAATGCTTTGGTGATGCCAGTTTTGAGTCATTTTCATTGTGTTGCTCGTCACAGACCTGAACAGCAACAGCTTGCAGGTGCCCGATACGATTGGGCATGTGGTAGTAAAATAGCTAGGAAAACATCCAGAACATCACGTCTACGAAATGGATACAGAAGTTTCAACCGAAAGTGAGAAGAGTGAAAAGACATATCGCTCAAGGTACACAATGAGGGGAAATTGAAAGTGTAAGACAGTTTCACCCATCACCATGACACACTTAATAAGGAAAGACCTAGAACTAAAGAAATAATTCTTTCTGCACTACAGGCAGAGAACCCTTTGAAATAGAATTATTCTATGAAAATGGTAGACTTAAAGCCCATCTTCCCCATCCAAGCTACTGAGGGGGGTAAGAAATGTCTTATAAGGCCTTGGGGCTTCCTAGGCCAATTTAATTGGGTTTTGTAGCACAATCTTTTCAAGGAAGATATGCTGCCATTACAATTAAGCAAGTTACTTTTCCTAGTTTATTATTTATGATTTTAATATAAGGCTTACACTTGTACTATATCATTGCAATACATATTCTTGTATCATTCTGTCCTATGAAGCAAAACTGTTGAAGTGTTTAGCAATTTACCACTTTGAATTATATTACAAATTCGCCTGGAAGTTGGTTTTTGTACTTTGATCTAAAACTATTACCCAAGTCTTGTACAAAGTAATTAAATAAATTAAACCAGCCCTTGGGGACCTTTTGCTCTAAAATGAAATTTCAGATCCAAAGAGTGCCTGTAACCTTTACTGTAACCACGTCTAAAATGCTACTTGTAATTTTACAACTAATCAGATCTTGACAGAAAGGCAGACACTTGTTGATGGAACCCCTCCTTCCTGATATTCCCAAGGATAAATTCACCACATCATGATTGAAACAAATCCTATTCTATCAGAGCCCGTAGTTTAAAAAGGGTATTACGAGTTCTGGAATACTGCTGCTCAGTTACAACACACAGATATCACTCACTCCCCACCACCGGCCTGGTCAGCTCATTGAAAAAACTTCATATTTTGTGACATATAACGTTTTTCTTTCAATTCAGAGAACCTAAAAATCAGGCTGATTGCAATACTCAAGTTAGTAGTGACTAGGCGTATTAAGTTAGTACCAGAAAAAGTACAGTCGAAGCACTAGCATAAAAGGCCAGCTTTAAATAAGGCGTCATAAGTTAGTACCAGAAAAAGGACAGTTGGAGCACTAGTGTAAAAGGCCAGCTTTAAATATGAGTCACTGACCTTGTGCAGAGGCAAAGATTTTTTAATCTTATCTCTCAAAAAACATCAATAATCACTAATCGAAAAGCAAGAATTGACTGAAGAGACAGTAGCTTATGTGACATTATGAAAATATGCAAGCAAAAAGCGATACCCATAATTAATGTAAGCACACAATTAAATATTGGCTCAAAACACAAGAACCAGGCACAACAAATTTTTACATGACAGCTGAAAATTTCCCCTTCTCCCATCGGTTCATTAATCAGGGTGCTTAACACAGTAGCGCTACCATGCGCAGGGTATGTGATTTCAGCAGTTTGCACATAAAAGTAATAGGCACATGATAACACATTGGCTGAGGGTAAACCTGATGCCTTGGTATCTCCCTGTAGAGATACTTAGGAGAAGCTCCAGCCAAATTCAGATATAGCACTGGAGCTGGGGTAACACACATGCCTGAATGTCGGTTCAAAAACAGCAATCTCCAAAAGCAAGAAATGGCTACCATCCACTGATAGTGTACTCTCTGATGTTATTTGCCACTACTGACACATTACAGTTTCATGGCTGTCAGTGGCTATTGATCAAACACATGGTTTTGTAAACCCGGATCTCATCAGCCAGAAAACTGCGAGTCAGTAATCACTGCTCAAGACTTCGCATACTTCACTTAACATGTTTTTCTTCTCATTAGAATGCCTTTCATGTGAATGACATTGAGCAAGAGGATGTTCTGCCATCTGAAAAATTTGTAATTTTGTCCACTGAAATAGGATCATCAGCTCTCAAGGGCAGCCTACCACCTTTTTGCCTCCACCTGACAATCACCACGCTCATGTGCTCTGACATTAGCAAAACACTTGCCTTCAAGGTGTTCCTATTCAAGGTGGCACTGCAATTACATAGGCATCAGCTGTACTCCTCGAATCTCTGGAAGAGTAAGAGCTGATTTCTCACCCAATATCACACCCTCTGTTTTTGCCAATTAGGCAATAGTTTGAAAAACACAATAAATAATTCTTTTACAGCCAGCCAGTTGGACAGCTCATATGTTTTAACCTAAGCAAGTACTAAGCGCTATGTTAAACTGAATCTACAGTGATCGCTTCATTGTAACTAAGGAGAGAATTATCAGCAAAAAGATACTGTACAAAAAGAATCCTTATGGAGATTCAAGGAAAGTGTTCCAATGCAGGTATTTTTGTTCTTTCCAGCTATGAAAATAACTTACTATCCGTCCTGAAACACAAAGGTAACCAAGGAAGTATTATGTCATTTGCAAAAGGTTCAATTCACGAGAGCAAAGTGGTTGTTTATTATTATTTAATTTCAGCTACTTCTGTATATTTCAGCTTTGAAAGCAATACCAGGGTCAGAACACTTCTGATGAATAATGAGCCTGTAACAAAAATTACAAACGAGCAGATATTAATAAAACGTTAATTCCTCCATAAGAGTACTTTCAAAGGTCATCTCTTTTATTTTTATTTCTCCAAGCATGATCCTACCTTGTCCAAAATACCTCAGGCTTCTATCCCATTTATTTGCTTTTACTACAGACTAGGAAAAGCTATAATGCTACAGTAATTTGATCTCCCTAGCAGATGAATCAATAAGTCTGAAGAGCATCACTAATTATAATAAAAGTATGTTCATTAATAATATTACACATTTGCATGCATAACTGAATTTTAATTTTTCAAACACATACCACAAAGAATATAGTTACAGTGTGCCTCTCTGAATACCACTGTCCGATATCAATACATAATCTCAAAACACCTGCATTCAGGGAAGGCATATATAAACAAATAGCTTTGTTGCACTGCAGCCAGAAAACTACATAGCCAGCACGCAGCAAGCCAATACGTTCAGGAAAATAGGTAATTTATGTCAAGCACATAAACAACAACAGCCACTCAAATCCCTGTTGCCAACTCTACAGTTTCATTATGCCAGCCACCGTACTTAGCAGTTGGGGGTACAGACGATCTTACTTATTTTGCATCTTACAACAAACAGACATAAATTATCCTACTTTCTCCATCATTTTACTGTTCTTGTCCTCACAGCGAACTAAAACTTTGAGATTTACCAAGTGTAATAGGAAGAGTTCGAAAGAGGCTTTTTGGTCCCCCGGCTCACCACTCCTTACAGCGCAAAGCGCCAGAAGAAATGACGCTTCACCCGAGCACCAATGAACCGTGATACTCCAGTATTTGCAGTCTTATCTTTGTAGATATGATTTAATAACATCAGCGTGCTGCCACACAGAAAACAACTTCACTGAAGGTCAGACATGACGTAACTCACTAGGAATTAAAGACCTCATGAAATAACTGCTGCTTCTTACTTACAAATCCATTAAAAGGGTTAAAAGCAACTTAAACTATGGAATCTCAGAAGGGGTTTTTGTATCTTCCAGGTGATCTTTTACTCACATGGTAACAGCAGGTAACAAGATGCAAAAATTTGTGTCTGTTCCCTTGATCTCCAGAGGCCTCGTGCCTCTGTGTGACTTTGTGCAGGTTATAACCTCTATGGATTTCATTTACCCATCTCTAAAATGTGAATAATGCTTAACTTCCTCCTGGGAACTGTGTGGAGGCTTAGAATATTAATCCTGGTAAAGTGCTTTGAAATCAGTGAATCGAAAACAGCAAAAAGCACCAAGTTTTATCTCGTGAATCCATTTCTTACTGCCTTTACCTTGTCAAGCTCGTACAGAATTAACTCCAATCATTTAAATCAGTACAGCTTCTGCAATAATAACCTTGCCTACTTCAATAATTAAAAAAATATGATAAACGTAAAATAACTTAGACCAACACTTCAGGTTTTTCTACTTATAGGTGTAATATGTACTGCGATACTACATACCGCGCTTCTCTTGTGTCAGTGCTGTGTTCCACACTTATAATGGCTTCTCCTTCCCTGGCCTTCTCTATCTCGATGAACGGTGTTTAAGGAGCCTTCTAAAAGCAATAATCTGGTTTGTTATGAAAATTTTCTTTAAAATGGTTATGAAGTGGCCCTAGCGGATGATTTTCTGTGTTGATATCAAAAAGCTTTTCCTTACATCTTTTTATGCATAAATTACCGTAAGTACTTCAATTCTATGGAAGATAAAACATTTTGCTAAAAAACTTACCAGGCATCACTATAAAATGCACGATTTTTTTCTAGTTTCTATATAAATTAATGGTCTCAAGTTCATATCTAAAGAGCACTAAAAAACATTTTACTAAAACCCTGTTGATGCCCATTACACATAAATTCAGTGGCAATCTGTTAGGTTTTAAAAATAAATTAATAAATAAAAAGCTTAGCATTCACAAGAAGTATTTATGTTCTGAAGTAAGTGCAAAGGACTAGAAAAACCTTAAGTTACTTTTACATGAACTATGTGCATTATATCCAATAGAATGTGAAATCCAATAAACCCCCCCCAAAATATGGGGAAAAAATCCACAATTAACCCCAACATTTGCAATATATAGATAACTAGCTAGAAAGAAACTTCATGGGCTAAGCAAGCATCCAAATGAGGAGACGACTTTTCCAAAGCTTATTTAAACATTTTAGCACTTCTTTTTCACTTACATCACACCTTCTTCTGCCTGCATCTTTCCCCAAATTCTTGTCATTTCTGCATGAACAGGTCATGAACAAGGCATTTTTTTCTGCACTCACATCAGCTGGGCCTGGATCATCAGTATCTTGACATCATGTCCTGGTTTGGGCCAGGACAGAACCAATTTTCTGTCAGTAACTTTACTTTTTAGTTAAGTTTCTTCTGAGAAGCTGCACTCTCTGAAACTAACTGCATAATACATTATTATTGTAGTTAGATTAAAGCTGTTTTAACTTTTCCAACCTGCAAGTCTCTTTCCCTTTTCTCTTCCCCTACTCCGCCTTTGAGGAGGGAGGGGGTTAACATAGAGCATCTGTCGTTCATTTAATAGCCAGCCCAGCTTTAAACCGTGACACATCAGTGAAACTCTTATAAATGGTCATGAAATGTCAACTCTTTGCTATACTCCACCTTGATCTCATGGAATTTCCACTTTTGGTTTTTTTTGGTACAAGTTAGTCCAGATAGTCCTCTCGACATGTTCTTCAGAATATAAACGTAAGTAAATATGATTAAGTCCATTTTGTACTACAACACGAAACAAGTTTATCGGTTATGACACTGCATCAGAATCTGGCTGGCTGACAAGAACAACCCCCAAAGTACACAAGCCTGTGTAGTAATGTATTTACAGCACAGATCAGGGCAGTAAGTCAGTTGAAATCAGAGAGCATCCCCTGTGCAAAGGTGGTGGAGCAAAGGGTTTGGTAACAGATATATTTCTCAATAATCACATACTTTGATCTAGCAATGGACAGTAACCAAACTACGTTTTTACATATGGCAACATTCATTGTGCTGAAAAATGGTTTTAAAATCCAAATCTGCCTTTATAGGGAATGTTAAGAAAGAAACTGGGAGAATTTTAGAAACATACTCATCAGAAACATGGATGAATTCTTGCCTCAAAGTCACAAGTTGTGGCATTAGATTCAATAATAACAATAATGTGTTAAGCAGATTCCTTCAACAATGAAAGAAAACAATCTAAACATATTTGTTCTCCGCAAACTACACAGGAAGGCATTCATCTAAGTTTGCTGCAATACACTTTAAAAGTAGGCTCAACGTAATGGCAGTTAAATCTCTGAAAAGCTACTCCACATTGTTCTATATTGTTTTACTGAACCCATGGGAGCATGTCTTTCTGTATGTTTTAGTGATGCACACAGCTTTGACGACACTTCAATTATCTCTGGCTGAAATTGAATCTGTTAAGAACACTGTAAACCGAATAATCCAATTCCTTCTAATACACCAGGCTGAATCCCTAAGCCCTAATGAACATTTTTCCTTTTTCATTCCTTCTCCCTAGAGCTAACTAAATTGTTGAGTCAAGAACCTAGCAATTACGTATCATTTAAATATTTTCAGTTTATATGCATTCGTCATTTGCAAGCGAGGACATGATTGCAGTAAACTTCCCAACAATGCTATGTAATTTTAATTACCAGAAATCCAACACGGTAGGTGAAACAATGCCGCCAGCATCTAAAACAACGCACTGAACACTGCTAACAATATTGGAATTAGAGGAACACAAGGTTTTAGTACAGGCTATGTGTGGGGGGTTTTTAAACAATGTATCTTTATGCACTCTGTATTTCATACGTAAAAGTTTATATTAAAAAAGAACAAAAAAACCTTGCCTAAAACTTTACATTCCTCGTCAGCATATATTCTCCAATAAACCTGAGAGTCTTAAATACAACACAGCGTCAAGAAGTTACTAGTTTTGAGGAGAATTCATATTACTCATTACTCAAAAATTTTGTAAAACTCAGCTGGACAAGATAATGAGCAACTGCAAAATAGTAAGACTAAAAAAACCCACCTGTGATACGATCTTTTCTTGTGCGGTTAAATAACTTACCTTAAAATAGGGTGAGTTAGTGATCACAACATACAGGGATATTGCAATCAATGTTTGTGAAGAAAGTCAGACATGCCTCAGGTTTCCAAAAATACTTACCAACAGTTATCAAATTAAATGCACATTTAGCAAGTCAGTGTAATCCTCATGAAACATTATCAATACTTATTTATCTCTAAAAATAAACAGTAAACTGCAGCAAGTGCCTTTGCAAAACCAAAATGCATAGCATTTAGAATACTAGACATGTGAAGTTAGTAAAAGCCATTTCAAAAGGAAGTGATCTCAAAAAGCATTAGCTTTTAGCTAATAATTTTCACTCTTACAAGTTTTAAAGTACTTCACACCGCATTAGTCTGAGAAGTAAAAGCCAATAATTTTTAAGATAAGTAGCACTATTGTATCTGGGAGAAAAAGTTGGCTACAAAATTCAAAAGCCTGTGAACCAAAATTGAACAGTGGGAAGGCTGACAAGGATGGGCTCTCTTTACTGTTAATTTTCTACTTCAAAACAATTATGCAGTAGCTTTCCACAAATAATCAGATCAGCAGGAGGACAAGACCCACCTGTTACATCAAGCCTGCAACACACATACAGAGTCAGCTTCTGTTTGAAATTCAGCCAGACACAGGCAATTAAATAGAATTGCTCTTGAAATGTCTGGGATAACGCTATTTTGGAGAATCTTACGAACTGCTGTGGGATATCAGGTTATTGCTTCGAATCAAGGTGATTCAGAGGTACAAACTACTGTAGTTTCTCTGAGGTCATTCCACACTTAAACAAAAGCAAGAGCAAGCTGCAATATTAATTTTCAAACAAGCACAGCTTGTTTTGATCAATATAATAATATTGATCAAAATTTGATGATACTTCAAATTCGTAATGTAAACTTCTCTAGGAAGTAATTACAATCAATATGAAAACATTAAATTTACAAGGCAAAGGTTAGTTGGATCAAAGGTAATTGAAAAACAGTCTTCCCAGATCTATATTTTCCAAACTTCGATTCTGTGAGATCTTCAAGATACTTTCATACCTTTATCCTTACATGTTTCAATCAAGTAAGCATCTCGCTCCAGAGAAGAGTAAAAGCCACCTCTACTTTCGGTGACTGTACGGCCTGCTTCAGCGAGAGATGCATCCTTCCCTGAACTTTTCATTCTATATCATCTATACATTAAAAGCCTGCGTACCACGAACATTTTAAACCGGTCTACAGAAATCTCCACCCTCTTCCTCTTACGCAAACTGGAATACTTTGATTTTCTTTCGTTAATGCTACCACTGGATAATCTATGTGGATTTCATACGAGTTTAAACCATCCGATCACTGTGACTCAAAACACTCTTCTTCAAAAGAATTTCAAGAAAACATTTTTCTACTCTTTTCTCAATAGCCAACTTAACGGTTAATCTGATGTTACAGCACAATCAAAATAAAGTGGCACAGCATGGGGGTATTAGTTCCAAGCTTTACAGAACTAGGGAACCTTGAGTACAGGCAATTATCAGACACTGAGGACAATAACAGTGCCTTCCTACATGCTCATTAACTCTATTTAGATAAATGAGTAATGTCAGTAATTTCCACAAGGAGGCATATATAACCTTCTTCAGAAAGCGGACATCTTGACTTACTCTCATTTCTCTTCACCCAGAGTTACATTTTCCTCAGGTCTCACTTCTTCATTTCCCCAGAAAGAGAAAAAGAAAATCTAAACAATTAACAGACTTTCAAAGGAGTCTGGTATCTGGTCTACTTTTCTATCATCATTAATTCTGTGCCTTTCATGCTTTAAATAATCTCCTTTCTTCTTAAAATCTTTCTCATTGAAGTTATATAAATACTTTTCTTTTAGCCATCCAAGCTATGTCAGAAACTAGTACTAGTTCATTCTGTTTTGCAGGTTTTTCTACATTTTACTTGCAAGTTTTATTCTGCATTTGTTCTGATATGACTCTCTTTGATACCATCCCTATTGATGCTACAGTATGCAAATTTCTGTTATCTCCTTCTAAAAATTTCAGATGTCTACATATTTCATTCTGGAAATACATTGATAGAACCCAGACCCTTGCACTTTTTTTTTTTTTTTTTTTGCAAAACTATAATATAATGCAACAGGATTAAGATTAGAGGTGACTTTTGGCCTCGGCAAAATAGATAACTGACATTTAGCAACTGACTGCTCAGGTGAAAGTAAAATATTTTCAGTATGTGATAATCTGACCACTTGCCTGTGCAAGAGGCAGCAATCAGCTGTGCAGCAACACATACTTTCTGAACACGGACAAACATCCGCAGCACAATATTCTGTTCCCACTTCTTCCATAACCTGACCCTTCATTTCCCACGTTTCTTCTTTATTTTGACAGCATCGTAATATCCCACCTGACTCCTGACCCCCACTCTAAATCTCCATTGGATCACCTACCTCCCATTACCCATCTTACTCTTGCAGACAACTTCTCTTTTTGCACAAGCATATTTTGCCTACACCTCTGAGAAGCCTTGAGACAGCTCTCAAAATGATGTCCTTTGGGACTATCCACTCTGTTTTCATACTGGTTAAGACAAACTGTTCCCAGAGAACTCCCAGGTAACTCTGTTTCCCAAGGAACATAGAAAGCAGCAATGAAAGGACTGTCGTCAACTTTTGGATAAGACTGAAAAATTAAACCCTAGAAATTGATACCCATTAAATAACTTATGGGGTGGGGAGGTCTTTATAAGAGGGTGGTATCCTAGTGAATTAATTTTGGATGTGTCTAATATTTCAGGGTTTATCTGAAGCTCAGGACACAAATCTATCAGAGTTGTCCGCAAGAACTGCTACAGTCAGATTCATCACCTTCAGATTAGAGTGCTTTGTAATTGTCACCTTCATCCTGATTCACCCACAGGCTAATAATGTACCATTAATACTTGCTTAATTACTTTCAATTAAAATTCTCAATATGTGCCCTGGTCATTCGACCCGGATAGTCGTGTGGTCAGAGTAACTCCACAATGGCTTTACCTGAAGACAGGCATCTGGGATACTTCATTGGGATTCTCCCCCAAACTCCCTGCCTTCCAAATGAGACTTGATCTGCAAAGGATGATACGAACTTGAATCTAGTGTGCCTTCCATGCTTATTACATTTCTGTTTGCGTTCATGCTGGAGCCCTCCATTCCTCATCCAACCTCAACTGTTCCCTGTATACAGTTGACTAACTACTCCTTTAAAATATATAATTAATCGCATGTATATTTACATTATGTAATATTTTATGTGCTGCCTTCCTTCCATTGAGACCACACAGAAAACACTATTAAGAGAAATGAGCCATAGTATTAAGTTATTCTGCATTAAAATGTTTGAGAAAAAAATCCTCCCCCTCAACAGCTCTACCAACAAGGTATCTCATACCTCAAGACCCTCTCCAGTTCTCAAAGATTTTTAAAACATAAGGAGAGTTGGGTCTTCCCTATCTCAGTCTGAAAACCTTCCCTCTGGAATTTCTGAAACAGTGCTGAATTGACACCCCTGGATATTAAACTGCTTCATCCTCAAAAGAGGTACAAGGAGAAAAAAAAAAATGTATCTTTCCTTAGAACTGTTCCTCCTGGTGAACTTGACGAAATCATCCTTACCAACGAAAATAAAGCTCAGCCCCCATGTGTCTTCCAGTTCTTGAACCATGCTAGCTGCTTGACTACTTCAGCGAGATTCTTCAGTTTCATTGGCAAACCTCTGGTATAGCATCGCTGCACAAAAGTAGAAGCCTCTGGAGACAGCAGATTTTTAGTTCTCAGTGAAGCGATTCTTATTTACTGCTTAGGAGTATTTCAGAACAGAGAGAATTTGTATATTCAGTATTATGCAGTCTCTCCATGACTGTCTCTGTACTACCTATGCTGCACGATTTCTAGTGTAGGTTTTATACTTTATTAAAATACCTTTTTAATGAAATGTTAAGTAACATATTTAAATTACAAATGTAAAAGATGAAATAAATTGTCAGGTTTTAATGTCAAATATAATGTAAATGTAAAAAGCATTACAACTGAAAATGCAATTTATTTAATTCTGATTTGAAAAAAAAAATATAGGAATATACAGCCAATTTATCCCTGCAGTTATAGCTATTGAAATATTACAAGATATTGTCAGATTGTAGACAGAAGTATCTACATACATATAATATTTATATGAAAACAGTCACAGTTGGAGAACTAGATAAAACATTTATCTTTTATTTGGAAAATTGCTGAAAATATCCTGGTGTTCTTCAGGACCGGTGAACAGTTATTTGCTATCTCAACCGCGGTGAGCTCCAGTTCTGATCTTATCTTTCTAGAATTTGACTTGCCTCAGATATTTAAGGCTATGTTTTGGAAAGACAATAGCATTTTCCCACCAGAAGACACATTTTCAGATTATGTTTTATGAATCAGATTGCAATGAGAGAAAAAACACCCTAAAGGTTAAAGTCTCCAAACGTCTATTTAGCCATGGGGTTTAACAGCACCAAGCTTTGGAGGATCACTTTCTTTAAATCAATTATGATCAATACAAGCCAGATGGCTAGCCTGTCACACTGGATAGAGCTGCCTGTATGATAAGGTCACTGCATCTGTCAGTGGGAAACTGCTGCAACGGCGTCACATCTACAACTCCCCACACTCACAGCCCATCTATTTGAAGAGATTGCATCGGGGATTAAGATGTGCAGTGAAGGAATTAGATGAGGTTACCACATTTGACAGCGTTTGTCAAATTATCTCTTACCACCTTTGCGGAAACATACAAGAAATAAAACTGCTATATTACCCCTTTAGTCAAAGAAATTTCTAACAATTTTCTCCCGTGAAGAGGTATTTTCTTTCCTTGTATTTTCAAACAACATTGTGACGTAATTTCTCACAGACAGTATAATTTTAATGCACACCATACTGTGTATCAGCTATCAGTAAAGTTATTGCCATAATTAAATGTCATCTCTTTGAAGAGGACAGAAATTGGAAGTTCCTGCTATATCATAACTGGTATTGTACAGCCACTTGTAAAATAATCTCTCCTGCTGCTCCAGAAACTCACTCTAGAATAGCAATGATTACCAAGCTACATTACTTCTGTCATCACTGCTACTGTATAGAAGGTGATACACACACTGTATCACTATGAGGAAAAAAAATTAAGAGGGAGTTAAACACATCTAAAACCAAGTACTAAAACAATCTGTCTTCAAGTAAGGTTTGAAAGTACCCAGGTGTTTTCTTAAGTGTTTAAATGTCAGGTTTGGTTATATATACCAAATTATACCACACTAAAATCTGCTGCTCTTTTTTTTTTCCTGATGGCCTCGCTTAAAAGTCTCACTCTGCTTTCCTAACATTGTAATTAAAAGTAACAGAAGTGTTATTAGTGTTAACAGACCCAACTAAAAAGAAACTGATGTATCTGGTTTTTCCCCCCTAAGACAGGGTTTAGAGTAAGTAGCTCTGTGTTGTTTAATAGCCTGAGTACTAATAAATAACTAACTACAGAAACACTTTTAAATATCCAAAGATTGTTTGAATGGGACACTTAGTTCAAAGGTTACATACAGTAGATTATGCAATAAAACTGTTTTCCATTCATGTTCTTTTTTTCAAAGAACAAAAGAAACAATGAAAACAAAAAATTAGAACTATACATCCTCTGGCATTAATAAATGTTCTAACCACATGTGAAGAAAATAAGCTACACTTCCTAAGTATATGCGTGTAATATTACTGTTTAAAAAATAAAGAAGTATTTCTCTGCTAAGCTAATCAAGAATGCTTTACGTGTGTTACCAACTGTCATATATTTATTCAGCTACGTGGTTTTAATAGAAATATAGAATACTTGCAACACAAAATTTCTCAGATTTTCAGATACTGTAAATTTATTAGATTCATAATACACATGACTGTTAAACTTTAAGACATAAAAACCATTGAGTTTTACAGGAAATGTGTGAGGTAGGAAAGGCTACTCATTGTTATGTCCTAAGCTCAAAGTCTACATTATTGTTTAAATCTTATTCTATGTTCAGCTGGTTTCTTCCTCGATAAACGAAAATAGCGTGTTCTTCAGGAAAACACATTCTGAGGGCCTACTTCTGAGCTCCCAGCAGAAGAACACTGACAAAACAATTTGTGATTTCCTGGACAAGTAGATCTCCATTTGGTAGTAAGAACATATAATCTACATTTTACCTACTAAAATGATAGGAGACTTATGCATCTTTTTCGACTTGTCTGTAGGAATTATAGAAACACTTTGGTTAAACTTCACAGAGTTGTTCATTTTTTTACTAATAATAATCTGCTATGAATTAGACCAGTGGTATTTTTCATTCAACTGACTTCCAACAAAGCTTAAATGTCTGGACGAAACGAAGAAAAGTCATCCAAGTAAACCAGAAAGTGTTTCAAGCTCTCTGGCAGTCAACAAAATGCCTTCTAATGCCTTAATAAGTCTATACCATTTTACTCACACTGCATTAAAAGAGGTATGAGGCGGTCAGAGTTTCACAATGAATAGGTAAAAAAATCAACCCTTTTATCACTGAAGCTCTATAGAATTCCAGAGCCCTGAGGCTTTATAATACAACATCCGAAGTTCTTGCCCAAATCTCTTTCCCAGTTCCTTGGTCTGACACCAGACTATTTAAAGAAAATCCTAGATACTGTCTGATTATTGCTGAACACATGTTTATTATATAGAATTAGCAGAGATATATCTGCTCATAAATAAAAGTAGAAGGCATAAAATTGCTTGTTGTCATAATACATACGTGCACACACTTTCAAATTTCTCAAGTCCCATGATCTGCGTTTCTATTTAAAAATTTCAAATTACCAGTTTTAAATGACAGAAAGACTTTCCACTGATACATCCTTCTAAATTTACAGCTTCCTGACGAGCTTGCATGCATCCATTAAATTAACAGACGAGTCAAAGGAGTCTTCATGTGAGCAGGGCAGAGGGAGAACAGATGATTAACAAAGTACTGAGGACACGAAACAGAGAATGTCTCACCAACATCTCCCTTCAAGCAAAGGCAGAGATCATAGGAAAGCACTGAAAGTATGCAGAGCATAGAAGTCACTCAGAGGAATTTATGAAAACTATAGCAGAATATACAACTCTGTTGTTAAATTCAGTAGAAAGGTTTTCCTTTGATTTCATGGCTTTGAAATGTAAACTCGGGTCGAAACAAAGTGGATAACGTGCTGAGGGCTCCACACAGCACAGGTCTTCTGCAGAAAGCACAAGAGACATGTTTGCCACTTACATGCAATAAGTGTGCTTAAGATCTGAAAACATGAAAAACACATTTCATGCTGATTTTTATTACCAAATAAAGCTTCTGGTTCATAGAATCACAACCACTGATTCTAGTTGATTTTGCTAAAGTTTTGATTTATCCTTCTCTCCCATCATTTTGGAAATACCTTAAAATAGCTACTTCACAAGTTGCTAAGCATGCATATAAATTTATTATTTCACTTCATATTTCCATTAATAAACAATGCAATATAAAGCAAGGATAAAGACAAATTTTTTCCATTTCTATATAGTTACCACTGACTAGCTCCATTCACCCTGAACTAAACACATTGTTTCCTTTGTTCTCCCATTTCTGCATTTTTTAAAAAAAGGAATAATAATATAATAGAGTGTTTATTTTTTTCCCCTCAGTAAAGAGTTTCAAATAACAGTCTAGGGCTACACAATGGTCAGAAGATATTAAGTGCTAGACAAATTGTCAGCATTAAGATACAGCACCTAACTAAAATGTAGAAATATGTTTTACTTCTCCAGTTTATGCTCAGAAAAAAATCTTAAAAGTATTTCCACTCTGCAGTAGGTATTAAACACCAAAAGCTTTTCAGAGGGAACCGCTATTCTTCTCAGAGTTGCTTTCCTAATATAGTTCTCTCCACAGGATTGAGAAATGAAGCAGGAATTTATGAAAAAAAAAAATCTCTGATACATGAACAAAGAAAAATGCTTCAGTACTCATTCACAGGTGGAGAGATGAGGTTCATACACAAAAGATAGTTTAACTTTTATTAAATGAAGAGGTTGGGGACACATAAGATATGCAGGAGAGACAGGAATGAAAAAGAAGATGGTATTTTCTAGAGTCAATAACCTTATTCCCTTACATTCAGCAGGTATAATCCTGAAACACTGCTTGATAAATAAGCAACTTAATCATATTAAAAGACTGACGGGATCTTGACGTTTCAGAAAGGCTATGGGACAAAGCAAGCAGCTTGATCTCAGTGAGACAATCTGAAGGTGGGCAAAGCACAGCACTCGGCGTCAAGGCAGAACACATCTCGGGAGGGGACTGCTTCCAACATTACTGAAGCGACTTCTCCACCCTCTGTCTTTCAGTTTTGCAATGTAAAAGGTGATTTACAAGCTGTAATTGAAATGCCAAAGGACTTTGGCAATACAGGGTATATTAGCACTACAGTGCTGAATGTGACCATAGCTTTAAACTTGCAAGCCTAGGTACAAATAATGGCATAGCCACAGGAGCACAAAGATGCTGTGATTTGAAAAATCTGTCAAGGAACTTGATGAAATACCCTGGTGGCTATCTTATGCAGAATATTGGGCTGCTATACCTATTTATGGCTAAACCAGCGCTGGTTTAAGTTAGCTACTTTAAAATTAGACCCAAAAAGCCTTTACAGGCTGTGACGCTGGTCAGATCCTATTTGTAGCATAGACATATCCTTATCTTCCCTTCCAATTGTATTTGGTAAACTAAGCATACAGGATGTCTTTGATACTCACCTTGCTGTATTTATTCATTTATCAGCTCTGTAGCTTCAACAGAGGCTTATTGGAAGACATACTGCACAGCTTTTTTGCTTTAAATACTGCTTTTTGCTTTTTTTGCTTTAAATACTGCTTTGTTTTGGCTCAGTCTGCAGAGAACACTAGTATGGTATTTCCTGAATGGCTGGCAGTTAAAAGTTTGGGTCCGGCTGATTCAGAAGACCTTCTTATCCCTATGCTTTTTGTAGGATGGATTTTTAAAGAGCAGCAGCTCTTCTGAGTGGTTTACTTTCCAGGAGAAAGGGATGTCAGCCTGTAATTGGAGTATGGAGCTTGACAAATACAATACTGAAAGATAAGAGGGAATGGGGGGAAGTAAACAGAATTATTATTCTTTCCTCTAATTGCCATTTGATGATGAGGAATATTAACCTAAATTATTCCTACTCCATTTAAGAGATATTTAGTATCTCAGTTACTAAGCCTAGCTGAGGCAGCCTAGTAGCTACCAACAAGCCCACACTATGCTTGCAATTTCACTGAATGCGGATTTCACAGCTAATTGGAGCCCAAACCCAAATACTAGAAAAAGAAATACAAACAAAAAGGAAATGCATAATATATCATTCTTGACCATTCCTTCAATACAAATAAAAAAATAATTGCATTTACAGAAAACCATCCAGCAATTAAGTTCTTCAGTATATTAACCTTTTGTTGCTTCATACTCCATGGATATAATTGGTTTTAACAAGCTTCTTGCTAAAGTCTGTTCATCTAAGAAAACGTTTGATGTCACTTTTTACTTTTGCAAAAGCTTCTGTTGTGCATCTCTGGCTAAAAGACAGATCAGTGTCTAATTTTAAGTATTGATGGCTTACTACCCCTTTTCTTCATCTTCATCAGCTTATACTTACCAGCTAAATAATTGATATGGCTTCACTAAAAAGGTAGTTGCTTTTTCAAAAATTTTCCTTACCTTTTATTTCAACAAAAAGTTGTTGTTTAATAACCAAAATCCTCAAACTATGGAATGTTTAGCAAAATTCTATAGATATTCAGGTACTAATTTGGGAGATTTGTTTCTTCAAACTCAGCACAGTGTAGAAGCACAAGAAATTTTTGAACAGAAAGCAGAGCTACTAGTTCTTTGACCAAAATAACCCCAAAATCAACCAACTTCTGTCAGGAGTTCCAGTGGCAATACCTAGCAGACACAAAGTGTACAGTACTATTTGGAAAGAGATTTTTTAAGTGAAGGACCAATGCCTAAGACACTTTCTCAAGGACATTACCAAGATCCTATGACATCTCTGGTCATTCACCTCAAAGAAGCTGTCTCGTTCTTACTGAGCTATTTAGTGCAAAATCTTGCTCTGATAAATGACTGTGCAATGATAAGAACAGCTTCCTCCCTTGTGCCTTATTCAGTTAGTAACAAAAGTAAGGTTAATAATTTCACTACAGTACAGTGTTGTCATGCTATATAAATCCCTTCCAGATGTTATTACTAACACCAGTGTGTCATGCCCTCAAAATATTTTTTATATATATATATCTACCTACACCCTTAGCACAAGCCTTTTAAGCACTCAAATTGGAGAAAGAACTTACTAGAAAAAATATTAATATGCATTTCAGACTGTATACCTAGATATCCACAAATTTCTGAGCAGGGGAAAGAGTTACAATTCTTAGAATTCCTGAGTGTACTCACATCATAGTCACACTTATTTGTAATGTGATACAAAAGCTATTCATTTTTATCTTCAACATAAATTGAAAAAGTACAATTACAATTCATCCAACTTAATATCAAGCAATATATTCACAGCAACCTTCTCTCACATCACATTTATTCATCAGAAGGGCTATTTTAATTTGAGGAGGCTGGCATTACTATTTTGGCATAACTGTGGGCTGAATCCGATCACTAGACAGCACACAAAATTCTATGGACAGAAATACCGTATTGCACAACCTATCCTAGCTACAAATCCCTGATCTACTTTTTCCTTCAAACATCTCCTGCAGCAGATACCATAAGCTGCCTTGCCAGCCACCCTACAACAAGCAGCACCTTAAAAGCTATTTCATTGCTGCTTCTACACCCGAGAAGCTTCACTGCATCCTGAACACAGTCCTACCTATGGACAATCTTTCTCCTGCTTCCTATTAAATATCAGCAGTTGCACACTTCACTAGTTAACAGTGGCTTTAGTGGAAGTGAAGTACACCATGAAGAAACAGCACCACAGTCCTATCTAGGAGAAATAATGGAGCATTATTTGTACACAAAGGTACATTTCAGCCGAGTTACCATTGCACAGCTAATAGAGCTAAAAAGAATTGATTGCAATTCCATTGCTTGGAATTGTAACTTTTTTTTTTTTTTACATGAGGAAATTTAAAGAAATGTAACCCAGAGGCAATCAGCACGAAAACCTTCTTTTAGCAGAGAGACCTAGCCAGAAAAGGAGCAAGAAAACACAAGATGTGCAGCTCTTATGTGTATGAACAACACATTCAAATTTGAAGCTGGGGCAGGGAGGGTGAGGAAATGCTTCTCTTTTTGTTATTGTTTTACAAGTTAAAACAGTACTTTGTAAACAAAGATGCAAGTTATGTCTCATAAAACTCACAATATAAATGATGCAAATAGAATGAACCAGAATAGGAAGTGTGAAGTTCTTGCTTACAGAAAAAAGTGGATTTCAACAATCCGTTAATCTATCATTGCATATGACAAGTCAAGCAATTTGCAACTGAACATGAGAAAAACTTGTACAGGTCACACCTGCTACTTACAACTTGTTGACATTCTTGCCCTGTTTCACAAATATACTGTCAAAACTTGAAAGTACAAGACAAATTTATGCAATTAAGTTTTTGTTTGGATTACTAAAACAAGCCGTAATTGAGTGCTCATGTTCTTTACTTCATTAATGACTATCTAATTGCAAAAACTTATCAGTATCTGTTGCTGGAGGGTTAGCAGTCAGTGATAGAAATACAGGTGTGAAATAACCCAATTTATGATATCAGATGATGTTAATGATTTCACACAGAGAAGTAAGGTCCCATGAAATACACTCTCAATTCCTATTACTACCTACTGACAATCACAGTTTTATGTCATGAAAAGATTACTATACTTATCTTCTCATTAGTAGCTAATTTCACTCATTCCTCTTGCTAAACTAATTATAAGAAATTTTTTCAGGCTGAAATGAATTAATAGGGCCCTTGGACCCCACCCATTTTTCTCATGATAAAATAATTAATAAGCACTTACACACAAAAATCAAAATAGTTGTGTTAACTAATTAGTAACACTAAGAACAATAAAACCTGTAATACATTAGAAGTAATAAAACCTCATTTTAGTGAGTAATAACCTTCATATTTGCCTAACTTGCAGTTCTATTATAACAAAATCAGAGAAATTAGAGCAAAATATGGATATAGTTACAAAACTTATTTCCTTTTCAAAATCTCAGTAGCTGTTCCTCAAAACGAAAAATGTTACTAACAGTGCACCCTTGAAGTCAGGAGCAAAACCAGTGTTTTGTTCAAGTTATTAATGATTTAGAGGGTTGATTAGAGAGTTGATGAATTTCACCGATTAAATTACATTGGTTTTGTCAGAAAAACAAATGGAGAATATTATAAAACTCCATAGATGTGGTGTAAAAGCAGGAAGACAAAACCTAGTATCTCTGAGTGTTATTTATCTCCTTCTGTAGCTCTAAGACTGTTCCTGTTACACTGCACCCACATTTAGTACACATGCCACCGCGCAGAGAAGACTGGCAAATACACAGTGATCAGGAAAGCGAGTCTTACAGAAAAATGTAATTTAGAACATGAGGTGGTTTTGCTACCAGCCAAAACAGCCAACAGCTAGTTGCCTAAGGCATTCTTTTGCAAGATGAGAAAACTCAAATTGATACACTAGGACTCAGAAAAGAACTGGATCAAATGGTATGGTCCATAAGTACCCAAACTGGTTTTGTATACTGGTTAACCTGTCCCTTTTGGTAAACCTTAAATAAAGTTTTGTGCCTCTCTTTACACTCAAGGAGAGGTTCGATTCATTTATGTTCCTGAGCCAGAGTAGCAACTGATACCATGATACCAGTAATTAAAGTAAAAAAGCAATAATGAAGAAAGTGTGATAAATCAGGCATCTACAGAACCTGAGGAAAAAAAAAAACCCAGACCTATCAGCTAACACAGACCAAGTGTCTCAGAACAGCACAACTGAAGGTACCAACACTCAAATGAAACGCACGACCGATACCTGACTGATAGCAGCTGCATTGCAACAATGGGTAAAGATGTCCTAAGCACATAGTCTGTAATAAAATTCTAGGATTTTTTTGTATGAAATTGCAAGTTATAGCTATTATTATTACTATATTATGCAAAGCATATCCGGAAATCACGATGCATTTCTGCTGCTTATCCCTGCTAAACACTATACAAATGGCTAGGTTCCTTTAAAAATCCTTCCCCTCCCACCTCTCACTGAAACTACTGAATGCGAAGTGACTGATTTGAGGGGTCTAAAACAGGAACACAGATTATTTGAAATTTCAATACAAATATGTGGTCTCGAAGAAAAAATCTAAATATTCATTTACAAATTAAAGGCACTGGAGGCACACAGCTGAAAATTAATGTCTCATTTAAAATTTTTTTATTATAACATAGTCTGTAAGTACAGCAGACTGTTTTTAACTTTCAAGAGCAGATTTTGATTTACCTGAACATCAGCACCTCAACATAAACATATTCTGGTTTAATTGCTTTATTGGAATGAAGCCCCTTCTAAGTCTTTTTAACCATAATTTTGTTCAGAGGATACTAGATTCGTCATCCCTCTGGATTTTAACGAACATAAAATGTTCCATAGAAGGCTGGTTTGGTTTTTTGGTTTTTCTTTCCAAAGGGCACCATACTCATTAATGTATTTTCATCTCTTCTTTAAAAATAAAAAAAACCTTCAAACCTCAATTCTCTGAAGACAAACAAAAAACTCCCACCAAAACACTATCTGACTTGAAATCATAAGCAGTATTTGCATTGGGAAAAAATGCCTGATAGCTTTCTTTTTAATCTCTCTTTACAAAGCTCTCTGAAGATCAAAGAGGTCTCGCTCAGACAGATGCATTCTCCTGCCAATGGCTAGCAGAAAGAATAGCCTTCAAGGAAACTGCTCAGTGAATCCCTAAGTAATCAGGCAGCAGAACAGAGTATAAAAACCTTCAAAAAGGTCAACGGACATGGAAAAAAAATATTGACTATTAACTATAAGGGTTTTTTTGTTTGGGTTTTTGTTTGTTTGTTTAACTCCGCTACCCCGGAGTTAAGCACTAACTGCAGAATTTAACCACATTTGGCAGTAATTTCTCTAAAATAAAGAAATGTGTTAATGAAAGTAACAACTGCTGAGAAAGAACAAGCAGAATTCAAATCACTGCACTGTTTCTGTTCAAGATATGCCTTTTGCTGCTTACTCCTAGCACTACTGCTTAAGCAAATATTTAAGGAACAGCAGCAAAAATCCCTCAGGATATTAAGAAATCAACTGAGCAGATGATTAACCTCACTATGCATTTAATATAAACAATTAAAAAATATACAGTGCTTCATAAGAATCAATTAAAATTGTCTTCTTGTAGTATAATGGGAATCTAACAAAGTCATTCTAATCACATATCCACTATCACAATCTGAATGGATCTTATTCTTCATTATCTCATACGCATTGCACTATCATTTTTCCTTAGGAGGCGCACATGTGTTGCTTACCTACCTTTCCACGCAGGATTTCCACGTAAGCATTTATGCAACCCTTGTGTCACGATTTTCTATGTATCTCAAACTTATCAAGCCAATGGCAATTGTACTGCGTTAATGGCCTGGTCACAGAGCGTAATTCTGAATCAATTCTGCATGCGCCATGAAGTTGAACCGAGCATGGACAATTGCCAAAATCTTTTTCTACAGAAACATAATTTCCAAATGGAACAAGAGAACCGGCGCAGTACAACCAAGCATGCAGAATGCTAGAATGAGTCCATGCCCTTCATATGGGGACAACAAATGACACTGAGATTATCCTTGAGAAGCTTATTAGCTTTCCCTGCATTGCATATATTACATGTTTATTCCTTAACTGAAATAATTTGCAAGTTTTCATTTTTTTACATAATTCTTTTCCCCAAAGTGAGTTCACACAACGTACATGCCTGTGATTTATTCTAAAGCTCTGTCATGATGAAAGGTGACCTTAAAGCTTCCAGATCAGCACAACAAGCACTGCAGTCATATTAGAACTAGACAGAGGAGAACTTCCAGCTTCTTCCCCCCACCGCTCTTTTCCTGATCAGATGTATTGTGAAGGGTCCTGCAGCAAGTTTTTCATTGAAACACCAGAATTACTTTTAAAGCATTGCAGTAATACCTGAATTATGAGCAGGAGTACTTTTTCTAGCACCATTTAAACTGATAAATGGGAGGAAACATCTCTACAGGATCCCTGACAGATCTCCTTGAAACTCTGTACTACAGATGTCAAATGAAGACAAAGCAAAATGCTTACTAAGAATTCCTGGGAGTTTTAGACTATTTTTTATGTAGGCCAAAACGTACTTGACGAGGCTGCAGTTCTATATATCAATCTTCAATTTAAAAAATACTCTATTACAACAGGTTTAAGTAAAGCTCCCTAAGGTGACCTCAACAACTCTAAAACAGTGGTTCCTCCCTTCATTCCACTGCCTATACGAGCTTTAGAGATGCACAAAGCATTAAGATAGTGCTCTTAATGAATCCCAACCACACAAACAGCTTACATGGCTTCTGTAAACTCTGGTCTTCAGATAGACCAGAAGATTTGACTGTCACAGTAGAATTCCGCCAGACTTCCATCTGGGAGCTTAACCAGAGGGCCAGGTCTCCTTTCTGGTTATACTATTAAATGAGAACGGTTCAAGGACCACAGCCCTGCAGGAAGGTGACACAGGCTGCCTCACATCCTCACTGAATCGACAACGCATTTCTGTGGAAGGGTTATGTTATGTAGTACTGGGCTCTGAATCTCTCTGGGCTTACTGTAGATGCTTTAAAATACACTTTTTCTGGGTATTTTTCTGGTCAAAGTGTGTGAAACCGTTTCAGAGTATTGCTTTTAGGACCTGGAAGACAATTCTTTTTTGCTTGCCTTAAGTTTGGGATAAGGACGTGATGTGAGGGTTTTCTGACCGTTGTATTGCATTTTGTTCTGTTGTGTCAGTGACTTGTGACAAACCAAGTCTGGCACAATGCAGCAAGGACATGGGGAGCAAAAGATTTAAACAAAAACCCTACTTGCAAGTATTAGTAGGGAAATCCAAAAAATTGTGTATGATGATACAGAATTAATGCAGAACTACTATTTATAACACATTACACTTTCATCATAGATGCACTCGTACATTTCAGAAAAGACCCAAAGTAAACATCATGCTTCACAATTAATTTTAATAGCAAGATCGACTTCATTACTGGAATAGCACTCAATCTCAAGTACGATCCACAAAGCGCAAACTCTACAGCTGCTAGGAAGACTGAAACATCTAGGTATGGTTCAGTCAGTTTAGAAAGGAAATCTCTTCATGTAGCATTCAGTGCTATTCAAAAATATTCCTTGTATCCAAGATGAAAACCAAGATAATATTCATTGTCTTCAGCGATATTTCACAGAATTTTCATTGGCTATGCACTACAGCACTGGGAAACCAGCAGGGGCTAACTATTTTAAAGGTTGTTATCAAGACTAACCAATGTTTTGAGCAAAAACAACCTGTACCATATGCACGGTTGACTTTGTTGTTCACTTTTTAATATCGTAACACCAGCTCTGCAAGACAGTTTGAAGCCCTGTTCATATGCCAGCAAAGAGAAATTAAAGCAGATGCTTAATGAGTATTCTCAAGTTTAGCAAGGACATCACTGATATTTATTTTACCTTCCGAACACTGTTGCCTAGCTGTAGCTGCCTCAGGGTGTGTAGCACTTGTTCTTTGACAGACTGGATGCCGTGAGCTTCAGAGGTATGACAGGCAAGAAAGTTGCCTTGAACTATTCCTGAAGTTTGAAGAAACTAACATGGCATCCAGCAGAATCTTTGAGAGTCTACCTTTTGTGTGGTTCTGGAGACTGCTAGTTTAAAATCATAAAATTTATACACGTACATGTGCCTCTCTGCTTTCTCCAGCTGCTGGATTCTCAATGCGTGTTTGCTGTAGGCCATGCCCCGTCCAAGCCACAGTGCTTTCTACCAATTCCATGCCTCAAACCCTGTGTCATTTGTCCTCCTGTGCTCCCCAATCCAGCCATTAATCCACAAAACATTTTCATAGCCCAGTATGAACCAGTCACAGTCACACAGCTCCTTCTCCCCCAAACTTGATAGCATTTACTCCATTACATCATATGTCAAGTAAGAATTAAACTTGCAAGAGAGAGCGCGCAAGTGTGAGAGAACAAGAACACACTAGAGAATGAGCATGAAAGAGCAAGAGCAAATGAAAGTGCATGAGCAATCTCAGGGAAAACCAAACGTAGCTAGATTAGGAAACAACTGGATGCAATTATCTCACTAAATAACTGATACAGGGCAGCTGATCTTTTGGGGCTATGAGACCATCCTAACCAGGATCAGTCACATGAGTATAGAAAGGAAGGCGGGGGGAAGCAAAAAGAAATCAGCAACAGCTCACACAAGCAAACAACAATCAAGATAGCAAGAGAAACCACAGGAGAGAAGCTCCTTGTCTCTTGCAGCTTGATGATTTCCTTCCGCATTCTAATACTGAACTAAGTCTTGAAGGAAAGGATGTCACAGACTTCAGCTAGGACAGCAATCCTTCCTGGGCTGGGAGAAAGGGCAAGAGACACGAGGAGCTTTCAGTATCTTATTTCAACACAGGAATTCAAATTCTCCTTCTGATAATATATCAAATCACTCACCTTCCTTAGCATAACACAAGGACATGAATTACTATTTCCCAGGGGACTGAGCTTCATTTACCTTCCAGTACTCCGTGCTCATGGCAGGTACTTGGGTCACTGTCAACTGAAAGTTATCTGTTGCCTGACCACCAGAGAAAGGAAGAGACATAAAAAAATAATTTGAAGAAGCACAGAAAAATATTCTCAAGAAAGTGGGATGACAGGCTGCTACTGAGTGAACTCCAAGTTGATGATCCACAATTTTTTCCCTTAGATTAACTTGTTTTATTTATGTTTTTGTTAAAAATAAAGTATGTTGCTAAATTACTCTGATTATTGTGATCCCATTACTGCTGAGTCAGTTGTCAGATCACAGTTCTTCTCGGATAAGCACAAATAAATAAATCAGGAATATATAAAGTAAATCAAAGAAAGGGAGCATAATATAGTATGAGAGTGAGATTTACTGTTCCTCCCTAGGAAAATTCTCTGCTGTGATTTTAAGGTGGCTACAAAATAAAGGAACTCGGGAGTTTTTCCATGATATTCTGTTTTAAAATTGCTCCAACAACGTAAAATATGACAAACTGGGTTTTTGAAAACTTGAACATTGGTAAGTTTGTACACATTATAACAAATCTAACAGTAGTTTGACTTCCAGTTACTTCCTTTTAAGTTTTATCAAATTGTCTTGATATTTTAAGAGTTCAGCTGTAATGTCATCTTGTCACATCAACATGCATTTCAAAATGTAGAGAAGTGAAAATTATTCAGTCCTTGGATCATACACATCTCAGCTTGCTTGATTAAACCTCTTTTCCAAACGTTTCCATGTTTTGCTCAATCTCCAGTGACTATTCCTCCAGTATGCTGGGTAACAGGACACAGCATGCCCTTAGGAAGTCTAAGGAAAACAAAACAAGGCCAAGAAAACCTCCAAAATAAAACACAACACACAAAATATTGAAATACTAAGGACAAAAACAACCAAAAAACAAAGCTACAAGCAATTGCAAACCCTTACCCCTCAGCATTCTTAACATATCACTCAACTCCTGAAACCCCAAAGAGTATATAGCAGTGTTTAGTCTTTGTGTAGGGAATACTTCATGGGGTGCAGAAAAAGCCAAGAGAAAAGCACATGCTAAGCAGCGACTTGTGTCATTTCTGAAAGGAACAAGAACAGCTAACAGCCACTGGTCTAGTAAATACATCAGATATTTATTTCAGGAAAATACCAAGTTTAAAAACTAGAATTTCAATTGCACATTTTAATCTGTCGTTGTGTGTTTGTCAATGACTACACTCAAATATTAATATATGCCACTTTACTAATACAAAAGAAACTATCAAGGTTTAATATTTCACAGTGGAAAAAAGCAGAAAAACAACACAAGGCAGTTCAATGAAATTAAGCTCCATAAATACATTACGACGAGTTTCTAATGACAGGCTGGAAGTCCAAGGGGTCATAACAGCCCCAATGAAATTGGCAATAATTCATTTGCACCAACTTGAATCCCTCCAGCTCATTTGAAGTTAGCATTTGTTAACTTTAAAACGTACAAAAAGCAAAATTTGTGGAGAACATACCACTGCCATAACAGTTCGGACCAAAGGTCAGGCTGCTCTCAGACCATGTCTGCCTGTGACGCTTTTTGTGAGCAGGCACTACAGCCCACCAGTCCCATAAGCGCCTGCATGCCTGGCTGCCATTATCAGCACTATTAATTTATCTTGAACAGCTTATTCACTCTTTATACCAGCCACTGCTACATGTGCAAGATGAATAACAGTAGGACTAAAGGATGAAGTAATTCCTTTTTCACTTCACTGTCATCTATAGCCTAGAACTCTGCAAGTCACAACTGCCTTCAATGTCACCATGCTTCTTCCTCATAATTCAAAAAAGATTAAATAATGTCCTGAGTCTGCTAGATAAATTGTGTACTTCTACAATGCATACACATTCATAAAAGGTAAGGATGTTTTTTCTTCTTTTTAATATGGTAACAAATATTCTCATGAATCACTGCTACACCTTACACAAAATCAACTGTAGTAATGATAGGCTTATTCCAAAATACAAAATACAGGCTTAATCAAGCCTGTATTCCGATTTTATACTACCTTATGGTCAAAAGAAGTGAGAGCCACTTGAGTTTAACTATGCATTCTTATGTATAGCCTAATGAATTCAGCATGCAACGTCAATAGTCAGAAAGTCAGTAAGACTCAACAAGAAACACTGAGTAACCTACATGTATCATAGTGCATAAAATACTTTAACCTATAATTTCTCATATTTTCAATACTGTGTATTAATTGTGTTTTTTCTAATTGATCAGAAATTGAAAGAAAATACATCCTGATTTATCCAATAACCATTTTAGTTAAAAAATTAGATTTAATTCTTCATAGTATACTACCTTGTCTGAGCCGCACGATGAGACACACGCACACTTCAAATCCACTCGAATTTTTCCTTCGTACATCTTGTAGCTAGAAATATTCCTTTGTAAGGAATCAAAGGCTTCCTAAAGATTAGTGAAGTCAGCACCAAGCTTTTGATTTGAAGATATTTACCTACTTATTAAAAAAGGCAAACAATACAACACATTGATCAACAGCAGGACACAATACATGCAAAGCCAGCTTGCTCATCACAGAAATAATACAAGTTTCTTAATACAAAAGTTGTCTCAGAAAAAAAGTCTTACGCAAAAGTCTTACTGGTGTTTCAACACCGATACAGCTAACAATATCTAATGTCCATAACATCTAGGGTCATTTTTTTCACTCTCCTTGTACACTTGAATTATGATATTTCATCCCACTTCCTAGGAAAAGGGCAAGATCTTATAACCTATCAAAAAAAGTCTAAGACACACATCTCTGTTTTGAACAAAACTAAATCCTGCCAAGTGTAAGACCTGTGCATCTCCACTGGGGTAATTCCAGTGAACTAGATAGTGTACTAAATACATTACATGTGATCTCTATGACGCTTACTTACTTTGTTTATTAAAAAAATAAAAAAATAAAAAAATAAAAAATCGGTGAGTATTTTTCCCCCCACCCTGTTCTTACTGTAGGTCATGGAGGGACCCCTCCATGGTGGGGTGACCCCAGACAGCAGCTAAGCACCCACACAGCCACTTACTTAATCCCCCGGCAACAGGATGAGGGAGAGAATGAAGCAGAAGTGAGAAAACTCACAGGTGAACGTAAAGACAGTCTAATAAGTGAACGAACTGGGGAGAGGGAACAAGCAAGCGATGCAAACACAACCACTCACCACCTCCCACAAGCAGACTGATGCCCCCCCCCAAGTCTCTAATCAACAACCACCTTGGAAGACAAAACCCCCCACATTGCGGGTTTTTTTAGGCTTAGGTTGTTTTATTTTTTTATTCCTGAGCATAACGTTTTCTGGGGTGGAGTGTCTCTTTGGCCAATACGGATGAGCTGTCCTGGCTGCATCCCAGCCTACAGAGTAAGAGGAAGGCTTGACACTGGGCAAGGACTGCTCAGCAACAGCCAAAACACTGGTGGGTTACCAACACCATTTCAGTCACAGATTCAAAACACAGCACCATATGGGCTACTACGAAGAAAGTTAACTCCATCCCACTTCCCAAAAGGATGGGGCATAAATTATTAAAATATAATACCAAAGATAAGAATAGATCTGTTTAAAATCCCCTTTCCATCCGCCTTCTCTATACAAATGCAGTATTTGCTGTGTATGCCACTTGTCGTAGCCAAATTCTATGAGAATTTCTTAAATCTGGAAAGAAAAATTCCTAAAGTAAAATCTTCTATGATTTTAGTAACAACCTCAAAGGCTAAAAATGCTTTAAAAACATCACTAATTCTTTCTGTTATCCTTCTCATTTTACTCTCCCTAGCAATGCAGATTTCAAATATTAACTTATTTCTGTATCCCAACGAAGACCAATAAAATTCTGTCTCATTCCCAGAGTAACCAAAATTTAACATTCACGCAAAAGAAATGTGAACACCACAGTCCTGAGTCAGGTACATCACATTTATGTTAAGCCATTAAAAAGCATTTACTATATTTATTTCTGCAAGTATCTTGCCTGCCTACATGCTTCAAAACTTTATGTTCCTATATGCAGGAAATATATGTAAATAGAGCATCCACTGTAAAATACTCATTTTCTGCACTTCTCATCTTTTCCTTGGTTGGAGGAAGAGAGAGGATTCTATCACCAGTTTGAGACAGAAATATTATATACACTGAGTTATCCTGAGGAATTAAAATCTCCCTTGGTTATCATATTCCAAAGCAAAACCTATTACACTTATTCTGCATATATTATGAAAGTTTGAAATCCCATCTGACAAGATTAAATTAAGCACATTCTTAGAAGACAGTTGTACAGGTAACGGAACGACTCATAAGGATGTTTAAAAATTCTTGAAGGGATACAGCTAAATTGTATTAAGATTTATTCAACAAACTCAGCACTAAAACAATACACTCCTGAACAGGAATCACGTTTTCTGACTAAAACAGTGGTTTCTCAAAAGCAAAGGAAATGTTGGGAAGCACCCAGTTTTTACAGTTCCTTTAGGATTTCCTTGCACACTGTCTAAATGGCATTATTCTGGAGCCATCTCACCGCAAGGACACAGATGCCACAATCAAACTGGTGTTATACGGACACAGATCCATACAACATCAGCTGTATTTTCATACCCTCATGTCCTCACATGCCGAGTGCCTCTACATTATTAACAAACACAGCACAGTTATTTCAAATAAAACATCCACAGCACTTTTATTTATCATTTTATATGCCAGGCAGGTTAGCAGGTGAGCACCTTGCTCTTGAGAAGTAGCTCAAACACCTTGGAGCCAGGAATTCTCTGTATAAGCAGGAACAAGAACATGTTCTACAAAGGCCATGAGAAAACTTACATATATGCAGGTTCTTCAATAGATGGGTCACCTGCTTTGTATGAAGACTGAATGACAATGCTGTATCCAAGTGATAAAACCGCAGCAAGCCTAATGCCATGCCACAGATAGAAACAATCAACCCAGGCAATGAATGTTATGAGGGATACAAGGGACTGGCAGTCAGACATGGAAAGCAGGATCCCAAAATAGGATAAAAATCTGAATAATTTTAGTGAGATTACACACACACAAGTGAGAGAGATGTGGTTAACAAACAGAATTTAGGGATGTGTTATTAAGTGAATGAAAATAAAATGGGAGTACATTGCATTATCCATAGAAATGCCAGAAACGATGACAGAAGTGCTTAGGTCACAACTACACTCCATGTGTCTACTGTCCAAAGTCAAGCAGATAAACCAAAAAAGCAACCAAACCAAACAAAAAAAACTCCTAGCTCTGAGAAAAGCATGTTCTACAACATAATCCTTTCAAGTAAAGAGTTCTAGAAGAGATCCTTCAAAACCCAACTGATGATTTCTCACTAATAATGAAGAAAAATCATGCCCTGATTCTTCTCTGCCCATTTAAAAAAGCCACAATTACATGTAACTGAACAATATAATTAAAATAATATCCTATATACAATGTTTTTGGAAAGACTTGGAGAATAGTTACATTAAACTTATTTCCACAATTATAACCAAAAATTAGCTTTAACCTGTGCGTAGAAGTCATCAACCAAACTGCCTGAATCCATAAAGCCAATCATTCACAGAAAACACTTTTGCTAAAGGCTGGTTAGTTTGACAATACTGCTGAGGTTTACAATTAAGTACTCTATTGCTTTAAACATGGTCACTGGTATATGTTAAATCATTTATGAACACACTTCAATGCCATTCAGTTTAGGATACTTTACCATTTTTAAAGAAATTTCATCAGAGATCTTAAATTGGAAGTATTGTTCGGGTAATATGGTTTCTTTCTTTTCCTCTGTCCACTCATTATGGAAGAACATCTTTTATCAGTATACAATGCATCAATAATTCTTTTTACCAGCTCTCAGAAGTACCATGTATTTGGTTTGTGGTTAAATGGCACCGAACAAATATACTAGAAAAGTCCGATTAGAAAGTGAAGTGAATTATTAAGGTATATTTGTAACCATTTTTATTATCTGCAAAATACACATATAAAATGCTAGTAACAAAACATACTAAAACATTTTACAAAGCTAATTTAGCAGTCAATCAGAGCAAAAAATATATTCTTCATAAGGTACTATAGTTACTTTTCATATTCTGAGTTCAAATCTCAGGAACAATTTCAGTATACGCATTCACAGCGTCTCAAAATATATCTTTTCTTTATGAACTGCATAATTTCAACCACTGCCAAGTAACAGAACATCCTTTTCAAATTAGAAAAGTGCATCTGGAAGAGAAAAGTGCTGCTATTTAACATAAAGTTCTGCATCTTCTCTCAGCAGAGCAGCATCATTAACTTACACAAGATCTGTAAAATTATTTTTACCCTATATAAGGTATTGGATTACAGAAACAGCGCACTGGCAACTGTACCTGCCAGGGAAGTTCTGCCAGGCTGGTTGCTTCGTCTTTATGTAAAGCATGGGGGGTTTTGTCACAGACATACTTGTTGCAATTTCTGAAATTCACATTTGTGCCTGTAGGTTATTACAAACTACGCGAACACTTGTGGGTATATATGCTTAATCTGAGTTTTCATTCAAATTAGTTTCACTAACTGTTAAAAAAACCCCAGAGTCCTAACGAGTTCTAATGGCTGTGTCTTTAAAAGTTGTTAATACCCTACTTTCTAAAGAAACTCTATTTTCTGTTTTAGCTATTTATTTTGCCATTCCTGGAAAGCAAAGTGAGTTTATTCTGAGAAATAACAATTTTCTTCCAGATTCAGAAACCGTATATGGATTATCTGTAACTATTACACAAGAAATTTTTTTTTTAATGTAAGCGTACTATAGATCTTTTCATCTTTCAAAACAATTTCACACTTGTTCACTCTAAAACAAATTCTGATAAAAACAAAATAATCAAACAATGGCAACACTCACTGATGTAAAGTTCAAAGCAAGAAATTACTTTTAGTTGTCTTATATCTGAATATTTATAGTTTTTAAACAAAAAAACAAAATAGTATCTCCAGCACTGATGCATCCTTTTCTTAGAAGCCAAAATGAAGTCGAGTTTTTAATTTAGTTCTTAAACAATCACACCAATAATGATAACAGATGCACCCTTTATCAAAGCAGAAAGGACATCCTGCTGTGCCAATTCATCAAGAACAGGAGGCTATTACAACACAGATAGTTTAAACCTGTTACGTTTAGTCTTGATTACACTAGTGGAACGTGAAAAGTGTCTCATCCTTCTGTACGGCTGGAGCCCTTTTTTGCTGCCTGCCTTTCCTTTTAGAGAGAAGCAACAAGGGAAAATTAAGGCTACTAGTTAGAGCATAGCCAGAAGGTGAAGGGATATGATTGTTGCTCTCTAGTTAGCACCTGGAAGACACTGGAGCACTATATCCAAATATAAGTACTATACCCAAGTATAAGCACTATATACCTTTAAAAAGTTCTAGACTGTGCTAGAAGCAGTAGCTGCAACACTTGTAAAATTCCTGAAAAAGTCAGAGTTGCTGACACAGTGAAATTAAATAGAGAATACATTGTTGGCTTCAATATCATAAAGTAGCTATGCCTTAACCTTTTGAACAGTCACTCCCAGAACACCAGCTAAATTAATGCTTTGGGGTGTGTATTACCTAGTACTTATGAAATGCATACGCAAACATTTTGGGTGTGCTTCCAGCAGCCACAAAGGTTAATAAGCTTGATCTTCAGTGGGATCATTAATAAACATTAGTTTTTCTGAAAGTGAAGGAGAAGGTTCTCCGGTTCCTGCCCAAAAATTCATTTGATATTTATCTTTTTAAGAAGAAAAACTAACAACTCCATTTCAGCAACGATAAATGTATTTGCCAACAAAAGAAATGAGAGAAGAGCAGTGGAAGACTAAATGTATTCAAAATCCAAACGTAGTTTTGTCCAGGCTTTTTGGCTCCATTTAGCAAGTATGATGGGAAGAAGTAAAACGCTTATTAATAGCGCAGAAAGCAAAAGGTCCCTTGAAAAAAATACTGGATGGAGTTAATTACTGAAAATGGAAAATGTCCGGTTGTTTATTGATTATACTACTGTATTTAAGAATACCCTTACACATAAAGTACCAGTCTGGGAAAGTGATATTGATTTTAGCTTGATAATTACAACCAGAATAGTCCTTTAGTAATACAAAGCTTTATTCAATAAAATATTTACCATCAAGTTCTCTGGGCCATATAGTACAATCAATTACCACCCATGATCTCTTATAGCGGCATTAACATTAACATGGACATTTGAAAAAGTTTGGTGGAGTTCCTTTGTTTGGGGTTTTTTGTTTTATTTTGTGCTTGGGGTTCTAGGGGCTGAGGGGTAGGGGGTTTGTTAATTCCTGGGGCAAATTCTTCTTATTTGCTTTAATAACTGAAAGTGTGAATACTGCAAAAAAATGTAGAAACTACCAAAATACTAGTCATTTTCCTCATCACGGCAGATGAGCACAATTACATATTCCAAGCTTCCTACCTGCTTTCAGTAAGTAATCAGCTTCAAAAATGCGAGAGACACTTCCAAGTTCTTTTGAGATTAAAAGGTACAATTAACATATTAAATATTATTTCCCAGTAGCGTACATTACAATGCCTTTAAATAATATTGCACTCGGTACAGTGGTCTAGGTATATAAAAACAAGAGAAGTACAGATACACACGTAAACAAATGTGAAATTTTATAGATATTTATTCCTATGACAAAGTACTTTTTCTGAAACAACAGTTGGTAAGCTAAGTAGAATGCACTAAAAATGAATGATTGATAATTCAACTAAACACTACCTTTTCCTTATCATCATTTGCTTTATGATTACGTGTAATTAGAGATGACTTTCAATCAATTTAAATAAATCTGCAGCCACTTAATGAAAAATAGTCTGAGAACATTTCTCAGTCACCATTTCTCATCAAAGAGGGTCAGCAGGCCATTAGAATACTAAATCTCAATGGCTATAAAACAGTACTCAGGATAAGAAAGAATATTTTATTTTTATCTAGCATACAGACAATGAAATGAAAATATACTCAGTATATTAATTCCCATTCAAAATTGAAAATAAGTTTAAAATAATGTATTCTAAGATAAGCTTTTCCAGTCTAGAATGTATGCATGGGTCCAAATAATCATTTCTTAGATACTATTTGCCAGAGTTCAGACATTGTCAGTTACCATGAATCTCTTTGGCAATAAAATATAACAAGTTTTTTCACTCAAGAATAGATGTCTAGATTAAATATTAATGCTCTTTATACAATGTAATTAACGTACAATGCCTCGTGAAAACATAAGATGCTGACATATTCGCTCCAAAAATACATACATTGTCTTAAGAAGCTAAAACTCTTTGTTAACCCTCCCCTCCTTAAATCACTTCACTCCTCTAACAGGGAAACGTGATGTTGCAGAAATAAAGAAAGCAAAGATAGCCACGAGAGCATTTGTACCATGCTGGTCTGTTCCAGTATACTAGAGAAAAATGTAGTTGCATCTTTAAAACCAAACATTGTAGTCAAACATGCTCCTGAAATTTATATCAAGAAAACAACTGGAGCTTTGTCACTCCTCAAAAGTCTACTGTATACATTGTTAAAATTGAAACTTTAAATCTTTAAAAAAGGTAATATTATGAAGTCTGTCACTTGCTGTCACCATAGGAGTAATTTTAACTTTTACCAGAACATTGTTGGAACCCTGATTTCTACCCTCAGGAAAAATAAATATCATTTGTGACAGAAACTAATATTTCTAAGTCAAAACCATTTTCCAAAGTAATTGCATGAGGTAATATCAGTATGTTTTATTTTATAATATACATCACTTGGCAAAGATCAAATTGGAATGGCAAAAGAAGTTTCTTACATCTTTTAAATTTATTCAGCATACTGACGATTTCCCTGATTATGTACTAAGATCAAATGCTGGTGATGGCTACGTAGAGGTCTTTATCTGTGGTACAGGAAAATCTCTCAACTCTAATGGTTCTGTTCAATATTCTCTGCAAGTAAGCGTTTACAAGTAGAAATGGGGAACTATGAATCTACAAATTGGAAACGAACACCAAATATTTTGTAGAAAACTGGCACAATAATTTTCACCTCTATTTTGTTTCATAAATGCTAGCAAGAGTCCTTCAAGAGAGTATCTGAACATCATTTTTATGGTACCAACAGAACCAAAAGCTACTGAGAGAAGCATTTACCTTTCCAAGGTCTTTATAAGTTTAACATATTACATTACTTCTAAAATTACTAGGAATTTTGCATTTAACAGACATTTTGAATTTGAATTAGTACTTTTAAAAAGATCACACAGCAAAGTTTAGAAAAAAACCTATAGTACAATAGCATTCCGGTGTTGTAGAAGTACCCATTAAATACTCCGTTAACTAGAAACAAACCAGAATTTGTAACCTGTACTTGGGTTACTTCACTGTTGACAAGAATCCAGCCAGGATTTTTCAATATTTGTGCCCAAGCTCAAGAAATCATACCAAAAATATACCTTCACTCCTTCAAATACTTATGTATTTTGAATAACCAAGATCGATCATCTTGAAGTGAAGTATGTACATAAGATGAACAAATGCAAAAGTGGTGATGTCTATGATTTCAGTTCAGAATTTCAGTTGAGGTGAATTTTCAGTGCGCTGCATCTTTTAAAATCCAGTCACTCAGACAACTGTATCTTTATTTCAGTGTTAAATGTAGACCAGAATATATTTATATGAACATTATAATTTACCTCCATAATGTTTGCTTCTAAGATGCTACACAGTCAAAATTTCAAAAGTGCTACTCCTGTTATATCTACCAGCCCTGTATTTTATACAAAAAAGAATAGCTGTATTTTGTGTTTCCATGTGTTCATAAATTATTCCAGAAAAGATGAAAGACAGTACCCCTCTAAGATGCTAGATCAGTCAAGTTCTCATTTCTTAACATGACTATTCTTCATCAAAAAAACCCAAACAAACCCAAAACAAAGAGATTGCTGTAAAATATCCTATTGGATCAGCAATTAGAAACAAAACCAAAAGACATACAGACCCTTACCACATCTCCAAGTAGAAGCCAAAAGGCAGAACATCTCCATCTTTCTTTTCAGCTTTCAATGGAGGACTTTTTACCATTTAACCCATTCTCAGAACAGCTGCTAGGTTTGTCTTACAAGACGCAGAAGCAAGCTCGCTCAATATGAAGTAACTGGAAGTCCAGTAACCAGGTCCTTTGGGATGACAAAACCCGTGAAGGGATCAGTTTACAGCAAGGGAGAAGTGCATAGGCTACCAACTTCCCCATCACTGTGAGAGCGGCACAGGTAAGTCTCATTTTATCAGCTATTTTATACAGGTTTCAGGTACTACAGCAGTACAGGATAAAGAAAAGTTCAGTACCTCTGGAGCAGTTTCACCACACTCTTTCAGTGCTGGGCCAAGAGATATGAAAAGACACGATTAGCATCTGAATCACCTTTTCAATTTAACAGCCAAACATACCAAGCAATCTTCCTACACTCTTGGTAGCAGTTTGGTATCATCTTTGCAACAGCAGTGCAGTTTTGAAACGGCACTTGCAACTTGACTGCTTCCTTGCTAATGCTTCTGGCAAGCCATAAAGGTATAAGCAGGTTCAGACAGAGGATGGAAAATTCTCTGTGAGGAATGCAAGCAGATAACTGCTTCCATGGCTTCTGTTTGTCTGAAAATCTACTGCAAAGTCTAAAAACTCCAGGCTCAGGTATTACTGCTTTGGGGGGCTCAGATGACTCTTCTCTGGTTCTTATGCAATTAGCAAGAATCTTCACAAGATCATAATGTGTTCTTGTATTTAACAAAAACATCCAGATCAAAGTTCAGAGGTTATTACTTCCAACAGACTTCCGTTTTTCCAGAAGATCCACATCAATGGATACAGGCTAGAACAGGACAAAAACAATGACCTTATCAATTATTTTTATCTATCTTCTCATTTTTGTAGCCTGCACTAATCTTCTCCAGATATTCTACTAGACAATGCATTTTAACACGGCTGTTTATTTTGCCTCATGTCCAGTAAACAAGACAGAATATTAAAACGACTACAGAGGATATCTCTGCATGGACAGGTATTCCACCTGTGTTCGGAGCCAAATATAAACCAGTTCCAGTTCAGAGCCATACAGGCAGATTAAGGCAGTGCAGACTTTCAGCAGGTGTTGTTAGCCCAGATACAGCGAAACACTAACACAGTATTTATGTGTTATTCCACACAAATTCTGGACACACAATAGAGGGACAAATGACTGCACGAGAACCTACGTGTTCTCTTAGACATAAGAATTGTCACACAGCTAATATTGAATAAAACAGCTAGGTTTGCTTCCACAGTTTAAATGATATCATTATGATGATAGTTATTTTAGCCTTGTGTATCCTTGCTCTTGGAGATTGTTGCTTTCTTTTCCCTTCACCTGCTGGTTCCACATGAAATCTTCTTTTGTAGTCAGGGGTATATATACGGAAGTTAAAATAAATTTTATTACGTATTAGAAACTACAAAATTCTTAAAGAAAAGTCATCTCCAAACCTACATTCAGCTAATAACATTTAAGAATAATTCCAGAGAACCTGATAACTTGATTGAATGAGTTCATTTCCACTGTTCCTTATCTTGACTTTAACCATAAAAGAACATGTCTTACTATGACAAGAACAGCTCTCGCACCTTGAAGCTTTTGTAACTCTTCTTTCAATCACCATCATTCTTTAATATGTCCTATCATATTTGCCTGAGGCAATACAGTATTAAACTACCATTTACAAAGTTTGAGTCTGCCATGTGTATTGTACTCCTTGCCTGCACTAATGTGAATATTTTACTGACGAAATCACATGCTGTATAGGGTTCAAATGATCAAATTATACAACAATATCAAGTATCAGTATTCTGGACATAGTAAGGATAGAGAATATTTATCCTGGAAACTTGAAAAGAAAAAGCGACAGAGAAGGTTGGCTGAGAACAAACATAACAGAGGTGCTATGTTGATCTTTTTTTAACTCCTTACAATCCAATCAAAAAAAATACTAATTTTCTATATTAAAAATGTTAGTTGAGCTGTTGCTTAGTCTACCAATGTTTGGATCATGCATCAAGAGTCTACGAGATATAGTTTACCAGCTTCTGCCATGGTCTCCACAGTAAGTTTGTGGAGTTTCATAAAACAGATTCAGCTAGTACACAGAACTTAGTCTTGTTATTTGAATGCATCGCAGTACACTGTAATCTGTCTGTTTTCAAATGTATTAGATTAACATTTATCTCTTTAAGCACACAGCTTATCTGTCAAAAAAATCCTCTACAGTGTCTGGAGCTACGTCTCCAAACAGAGTGTCCTAGTTCCGCACAGACTGTTATTTAGTGTCCCAATTTTCCTCGCTTTGATAAAGAAGAAAACTATTCAGTTGTGACAAGTTGATTAACAACAATCAGCATTATTTTCAGAAAAAACAGATCAGCTATTCCCAGAAAAACTGCAAAACTATTCTCGCCTATTTTTGGCGTGGCAGAAAAGTACATCAATTCCAAATATGAATGGCAGTGATAAAGTCAAAGCACAATTAAAGTAGGGTTACTCGTATAAGAATTACACCTGCTAGCAAGTACTTTCATGCTAAAATGCTTGACTTGACCCCAAAATTGTACTTTGAAAGATGAAATATTTTCTACAGATTCTAAAGCTTTCATTTCAAAATAAATCTTTCCAACCTTATAACTGCAAAAATAATCTCCAAAAACTAGGTTGAAGCTGTTTCACTATATTAGCAACAGTAAAAAATGTACACTTGACTTTGCCTTTCCTATTACTATTCTGTTCTACCATATTTATGTGTAACACAAGCCAACCAACATCAGGAACACTGCCTGTTCTCATCTACCTATTTATGTTTGTTTTTATTGTTGCGTCATGAATTATTAGGTTGATTTTGACTTCTACATTCCCATACAACTCCACTGCTTTTTCAATTAATCCTAGAACAGGATTGAAAAGATGTGCTGCTTCACAATAAATCTGTTTCAAAAGGGTATAGTCCTGCACTCTCATGTGGTTTTCTATCGAGCTGGTAACTGTGGAGTTTCTCCAGTCAAAACTGGATATTAAAGAACAAAAGGAATCATATCTAAACTCCTGGAATTGCTGTAGACATAATCATCTGCCCACAGAGGTAAGGTTACAGTATCGGAATAGATATATTTTTGAACACTTGAATTATGTAATATTTTCTTAATATTAGATTGTTACATATTAGATTGCTGTATATTATATATTATTATTATTATTAGACTAGGGCTGCTGTTGTTGAAAAATTACAATATTATTAATAATAAACTAAGGAATATGCAGCATATTATATATGTTTATGAAATTATCTATTCGGATTTATATTTGGGCTATTGTTATCAACCTACATTATGCCATAACCTTTGTGAAGGCTAATGAATTCTTATTTACCACAGCATTCCTGACTCTAGGTTGAAACACCAAAGGATTCTATGACAGAAGAAAACCAAAACCCACCCTGCAGGTAGCTTCAGGTAGGAGCAGAAGATTGACTTCCTACACCTTACGGTTTAATAGTATTGTTCTGCTATATCACGAAAAAACAGGTAAGTCTTGACTATCATGACTATATACATCATGTTCTTCTATGAACAGCATTCCAAGAAATTTTGTTTTAATTACAGTAATTTATTGTTCAATAATTTGCAAGCAAATTTCAGAAACATTACACATCGGTGACTTACATCTCAAATAGATGTACTGCATCTTAAGCAGAAACAAAGAGTGATTGTATAAAGATATTTTTTCCTTTAAGATGGGGAATTTACTGAGGGATTAAGTACACTAACAGCAACAACGAACGCTTGATGCAAAATTTTCAGCTATGTCCCTGTTACTCAGCAGGAGATAACTTTCTTCTTCAGAAAACATTGTTTTCTACCACTTGCGTACATTTCCAGTGGATTCATAGAATGCATGGTACGCATTCAAAAACTTTTGCAAAGTGTAGAAAGGGATTAGATCTGATCACCATTAGAAGTAACACAATGTGTTCAAACTGGGAGGCCTTAATTTTTGAAAACAAGCAACATAAGCTTATTAATAAGCTAAAAACTTTTGTTGAGCACACAGAGGTCTATTTCTGTATCCAAGCCCAAAGAACAAAACTAATGACAGTACCATTGCATTTACCTTTTTTTTTTTCCTACAGTGATGGGGTTTTTCCCCTCAGGAGTTGATTGTATGTAATACTTACATGGCAAAAAACACATTATTTGAGGACGTTACAAAAAAGACAACCAACGGACTCAAAAAAGTACTTAGTAATTAACAACGATGCTGTACACAGATATCATTGAGAAGTGGAACCCACCCATTCCAGATAAGCATGCTGTAGATACAAAAAGTTTTTCTTAAAGGTATCCTATATCCTGAACACCCCTCATAGCCCTGTTTGTATTCAGAACACTCAACACATAACACTACAGTAATTCAAAGCAATATTATTCAGGTTATATTTCAGATTATTATGATTAAATATAAATAGGTCAGTTCTACTCTGCTTCTTCACTGACGGAAATTTTGGAAGCCAATTTTTATTTGATTATATATAGAAGTCACATCTTCAAACATCAAGACACTCTTTGAGTATTAGCGTCATAAACAGACCTCAAAAATTCAAAACCAAAAATGAAAAGCCAGTATGTGAATTTGTGCTGAAAAGCTGGAACCATATGCAATCCTAAACCACAGCAGAAAGAAGACAGCTTATCATATTGCTTTGTCCACATTAAAAAGTGACAAAATAATACAATCTTGCTGGTAAGCCATTATCTTAAATATAATTCTAAAATATCCCAGTTAAGTATAAACAGAAATGATACAGCACTGGTACTGGAATGTTTTAAGAAAGTTATGACACCAAACTGAATACAAAGTGCCTGAACACAAACTGACTATACTTGTCATTAACCAGGACGACAAATTCTCCATATGAGTGATCACCATAATGCAGTTTTAGCTTAGACGTCACAATCAATGCCTTATTCTATAAATTAAAGTTACACAATCAATTTGACTAAGAGTTCCTATTAACTTTCTTAATCGCACATGCTCCAAAACACTTGCAAAGAATATTTTTATTTTTGATCATCACATCTCAAAGGAGTAGTCACAGTAAGTGTGACAAGATTTTCTATAAAAGCAACTGTGAAAGGACAACAGGACACAATATAGCTAATCCTGCACAAAACATAAAGGTTAAACAAATTCATATGTAAGAGAAATAACGCAGCTCCATAAAACAAGATGTAAAACTTGTACTGTATTCATAGCACTAGTTTTTACTAAATAAGTGAAAAATTTTATCTTAAAAACAAATCCAAAAACACTTGATGAATTTCTTATGAAGAAACTAAAAGTACACTGATACAAACCATCTCAGGTTCTATGATGCCAGAACTCTTGTCATAGCCTTGAGGCACAAAACTTGTAATTACTACTTCAAATATAATCACAGATTATCTGGTCTCACCAATAACAAATTGCACAATCTTGAAACACAAGTAGCTGATGCAAACCAAAAAGTAGTTACATTAACTGTAACAAAACTACTAAATAAAGTTGAGGAAGCTCCCACCTGTCTACTTACCACTGCCTGCCTTTCCCTATTAACAACATCAAAAAACATTTTGGTTGTGGGGTTTTTTTAATAAATGCAAGTTCTACAAAGGATAAAAATATGTTTTTTCCAGTAATACTTTCTCTCATAGAATCATAGAATCATAGAATCATAGAATGGTAGAATGGTAGGGGTTGGAAGGGACCTCTAGAGATCATCTAGTCCAACCCCCCTGCTAAAGCAGGTTAGCCTAGAGCAGGTTGCACAGGAATGCATCCAGGCGGGTTTTGAATATCTCCAGAGAAGGAGACTCCACAACCTCTCTGGGCAGCCTGTTCCAGGGCTCTGTTACCCTCACAGTAAAGAAGTTCCTCCTCATGTTCAGGTGGAACTTCCTGTGTTCCAGTTTGTGCTCTCATCTAAATCCAATACAAATGAGAAAACTAATATCACGTTATGGACTTAATAAAAAAAGTTTTTAATTGAACTTCTTCTACATTTGCTTGCAAAACTGGGGCTGAAGTCTCTTGCGAGTTGAAACACCTTGAATACTTTCAATACTGAGAATGCACACGAATAAGATAAATATAATTTAAACTGACAATAAACCTGAACAAACAGGGTTTTGCATTATTAGTGTCATGCATTTGATCTCTCGGTGCCACTGGAGTTTTCCCCTTACTCTCCTTTCGGGGGGAAGGAAATTAAAAACACAAATAAAGGAACAATCCATTCTTTTCCATCTATCTAGATACTTCTTTTCCTACTGGAAACCTAAAATGCCCGGTCTCAGTGTGAAACCTCTTAAAGTACTAGTAAGAGAACACTCTTTAAAGAAGAAAAAATATAAAAATTATAAATGGGTAAGTCAGCATTACTACTTCCCTCAGTCACCATATACTCTAGAATTTATAGCTACTCACAAGCAACCAGTTGCAAAATCAGTTTCCATAAACGACAGGAAAATGAGAAGCACCACATAAACCAAACTAAAATGGAAAAAAAAAGGTTCCAGGTCGGACATTTTCATCCTTTAGATTTGAAGTGTTAAAAGACATTGCCTGGAATTAGTAACAAGCCAAAGATTACAAACCGCCGGTAGCATTTGTGGCAGAAGCAAATCAAGACACGGGATGGGAGTTTCTTTCTACAAAAGAAAACAACACTCCATCACAGAAGAAATGGGCATTGCACACTGCCTGGAAGGCAGGTACCAGACACAACTTCCTTTTTTTTTTTAATTTTCATTCTTTTAAGCATAAAGACTCTCAAACAAGCATTCTGTGGGAAAACCAACTGACAGTGAGTTATAGCACAGCCGGACCACACACCAGAATTCCTTTTATCTGACTTCAGCCATCTCCATTGCCATGTTTCTCCTCAAATATCAATTTCCTGAAGCCTCCTGTTTTCCAGAAAGAAAGAGGATATGAAGAGCGAACAATATGAAAGAGGTTTTGAAAAGAAATCTCTTACCATGAAACAGAAAGAGGAGACAGAGGAAAAAATATTAATGCTTTACAATATTTATTATATTTATTTTTAAGAAATAGGCAACATTATCTGTGGCGCACGAGCAGAAAAATCGAGTAGTAATGGAATGCAGAACACCCGGCTGTGAAAAAAAGAGAAGCATATGCTTTAACAGAACATGTTGGAGTGGTTAGAGAGAGAAAGGATCAAAGATCATGTAGCAGCACTGTCTTCGTTTCCCCAGGATGATATTTTTCTACTCAGTACATTGCAGATTTAACGTACTCCAAGCACAAAACTTCCAGAGGAGGCTTCAGAGAGCTGCTTCATTTGCTTAGAAAAGGGGAGTACCTGATCCATGTGACAGTGCAGAGCTTAAGAATTAATTTTTTCATGAGATTATTAAAGACCACGAAAAATACATCAGTCTTTTTCTACAAGGACAACCATAACCATCAGTTTTTTAAACTGTTTTTCAAATGTCATAGCATGTTAAACATACCTGGTCAGATTTCCCAGTCTCAGGGGGCACAGCAAACTGAAAGGCTGGTGTGGGAAACAGTTACCATTTTCTGTCCACTGCGTAGCCTCACTCAGAAGTTATAGCATTTTAGAGACAACATTGAGTCAGCTGTCAGATGGAGTGCAACAGACTTCAAAAAACATTTTCACTTTATTCATGATCATCTTTACCCGCCAAATACAGCCTGCATCAAAGCTGCCAGGATGCAGGTGGTATTTACACCAGCAAGTTTATACTCCAATTCTGGAATTTTAGGCAGACTTTTCTCCCTTCACAGCTCCAGAGCAATCCAGTAAGGGGCCTCCCATCACTATTTCAAGCTTCCTTTATTTTAAAGAAGTGAACTGTTCTTGCTATTTATTCCTATTTAGGCTCTAATTCAATACTTTACCAAGAGAACCATGCAACCATAATGAAATTCAGTGGAAAGTTAAATACAAACAAAAACAAACACAGAAGGTTAACTTCCACGACCAAGGTATGACCCCCCCACAATGCTAAAAGTGAGAGGGCAGAATCACTTTAAGATCTCTCTTAATGAATACTACAAGTGTGTGGAGCATTCTTGAGACTAATTCCTAACTACATAGAAAGCAGATTTTCTACATATTTATATACTACGCCTGTTAATCTGTACTTAATAGACTATCATCTTTGTTTACCTTGTGATAGGTCAGCTATCATTAACTTTCTGACACTTTTAAAGTAGCAGAAATTCAGTCATCTCCTGTCTTATATTTTTATCTAAATAATGTGGTTTCTGTTCTTAACAAGGTATGTTCAGCTGAGCAATATTTCAGCTTAACAGTTTGGGGAAAACAAGATTCATAGGCACTGCAGTGAGATGCCTGCACCCAAGTACGATGACATTCAGTATAAGTCTAAATTATTTATATATGCTTGACAATACCATGTGGAATCTACTGACTTGTGAGAATGCAGTAGTGTTATACATGAATTGTTTTAAATACTCCTATTTTTTTAATCTATTTTAGTCATAATGGTACCCTCTAAAGTGATTTATAAAAGAAATTATATGACATTTTAATCATCACTGGCAATGCCTTTCTAATCTGGCAATCAAAGCACCCACTCAACCACCAACTCACATAAAATACACTCATGCAACACAAAGTACACTGGTTCTTCCATAGCTTCCTGTCTAAGAGCAAGACTTGCTAGCATGTAGTCTACCAAATTCAAAAGTTCCTTTCTCTATTAATCCTGTTAGTAACATGTATCAAATATTACGTATCAAATATTCATCTAAAAAACCACAGACGAATGGTATGCAAGACTGGAGATTCTGAGTTTTACTAGTGACACAAGACTAAGAAGAGTCGGTTCTGACTGTCATTAATCTCTAGTTTTGGTTGAATTGTTTTATTTTCTTTTCCCCTCTGTTTATTTCCACAGAACATTGGAGGATTAGCTCAAGCTTATAAACCATTTTAAACAAAAAGGGATTTCCCTATAATTGCTTAGTAATACAATTACTGATGGGTTCCTTCTGAACTGAAGGAAAAGAATTCTTTTGAACAAGTTTGCTCTTTTACAGCATGCTTGTTCTGATGATAGTTTTTTATGGCCCAGTAACAATGAGAAAAGCTTTTAAATTGGCTTTACCATTTATGTTACTATTAAGAACTTTATATGTAATGTATAACTCCTTGGGGTCCAATCTAGTTGTCTTTCTCACTCAAAGAAAAATAAAGAATATTTTGGGAAAAAAAAATGTTTAAAAGGTTTATGGCGGGCAGAAAACAAACAAAAAATTCCAATCAACCACCAAGCTTTGCTATAACATGCAGAAATCAAAATTCTCAAATGAAGAGTTTTTCTAAGGCATTTTCACAGGCAGATTGTTTTTTCCACTTGCTTAAACAGGATAACAACATTTTTGTCTGAAACTCTACCTCAACCTATGTGCTTAGAAAAAGAAGCAGTAGACTACTACTAACATTAAGGTACATTTCACTGCGTAATGAGGGCAGAAGAGTAGCTCTCCATCTACTTCATCAGTAATCTTGGCAGCCACAACCCTAAGTTTGTGCTAAACATAATTTGCATGAAGACTCTTCTGTAAAAATGTGACGAAGCTGCATTGCAAAAATAAAGTCATACAGAACTGCAGTTCTTCCTCATTTTTGAAAAGAAAAAAAAAACCCAAACAGATTCTACCTCATGACACAGAATAATGTATTTACTAATTTAGCATACATCAAAAAAGAAAAAAAGAAAAGAGAAAAGGGGAGATAAAAGGACTTCTGTGCTTTAGGATCTTACCAATTTATTAGAATAGTTTGTTAGTTAATACAAAACAGAGTAGAAAAGCACAAAGAAAACCAATACTCATATCAAGTGGCCTTGGTCTATTCTCTCCAATAAGGATTACAAAACAACAGTATGTGAGTGAAACCAAGAGTACTTGGAAAAATGAATCTCGGCAACCTCTTCCAGAGACTCACCTTTTTTATTGCAATTGCTTTTAAGCCACACAAATGGCATGAACTTCTTCAGATGAAATGAAGAAGAAAAGATATTGCAACAACATGAATGGCAAAGGTGCTCCAAACTTCCACATTCTCATCCCACACAATAAGTAGTGTGAAAGATAAAATACACTCTCAAATCAAATAGATCTATCGTTTCCAACAGAATTTGAAGCCTAAGCAAACACACAAGATAAATACCAGGTTGTCAAGACTTGTAATAAAACTAAAATACACTAAAATAGAAAGGAAGAAAAAACACAGGAAACATTCACTAGGAACTAAGAGTTTCAGCTGCATCCAAAAAATGATTACTGCTCTAACAGGAACTAATGAGTTTCAAATAAAAACACAGAAAGAACATAAAGGTATTGAAACCATCTGCAATGTCATGCCCTTTAGCACCCCGGTCCTGGCATTTCATCAAGCAAAAAAGTAAACAGGCAGTCTAGGTGGTCCCCATTAGCTCTGTTTGTTTAAAATTCACGAAGTTCAAAAAGTCAATTCAATGTACTCAGACTTCAAAAATTATAAACTTAGTAGTGAAGTAATTGATAAGACAAATACTGAAATACTCACTGATAGTATAATTTAACATTTAATAGAGACATACCCAATTTTTACATTACTGGTACCTTTTTCCTGGTACTAACATGCAAGGTCTCCCTTGTTCACCGCACAGATGCAGGGCTGTTGCTCACTTGACTTCAGTCAAGTACAAATCCTCTACTTTAAGCAGATCAACTGCATGCAATACTACTGAGTTCCTACCTTACAAATTTAAAGATCTTTAATTACTTTTGAGCCAATTCATGACTTCCAAAGCTACAAATAAATGCTTAGACAATCCGTAAACTAAGAACTACTTTAGGGTTAAAATTTTATAGAGCCTTCATGCACTGTTGACAAGCAAGAGATTTCAGCTAGAGGTTGATTTATGCTCTTCTGCACTTGTCATTTCCTTCCTGCAACATCAGCTCATTGCATGCACACGCTTGCCTTACAAAATTATTGCTATGTTAACTTCTAATTAGATATAAGCTAATGTTCTTCTAACACAGGTATGAAGACACATTAAGGCATTCAGTGCAATTTTTACTTTTTTCACCTCTATTTCCTTCACCAGTTGATGACTATCTCTTTCTTCCCTATCGCGGACTATCAGCATCCTAACTTTGTAAAATGTCTGGATACCTCACCAATTAGAGAAAAAAAAATCTTTTATTCTATTTCTTCCACCCCATAGCTGGAATTCCAGGCATCCATAACCAAAAGAACAGAAAGCCTATCTGGAACAGCACCTGTTTTCCCCACTGTCTCATTGCAGGACACTGGGAAGGGGGAAATGTGCCAGCTCAGTGCCTCACTCAGTGTGCACACCGTTAAGACCTGGGATCTATGCCCACATATTAGTTTTTTCAAGAGAATTTAAGGCTGTGCAACTCAAAGTTCTTGTCTTCAGCTCTTGCTTCCATTTCTAGATCTTCTAGCAAGCTGAAAGGAATCTGAATTCTGAACAAACATTCACACACCTCGGGTGAATTTTTCAAACCAACCTATGTGGTCTGTCTAGAATGAAGTATTTTAGTGTTCTTATGGAATGGAAAACTGAAATGCACACGTGTATTAGCAGTATTGTCCTCCTCCAAACTCAGTCCTGGATTTCATGTCTTTCACTATACTGGAAGGGCAAGTATTTAATAGGATTTTCTGACATATCAGTTCTTTGTTTCCAAGTTGAATCGCAGTGAATTCAAGTGAATTCCCTCTGCTGGCTGACAAAAGCCAAAAGTTAATGTCTGGTAACTGTCTTCCTTAGATAACTCCATTCAAATGTTAATAGTTCTTTGCAATTCACTCAATTCATTTGGACTTGGATATCTCACCTGACCAGCACTTTTTACTGCTGCATTCTACTTCCCTTTCTTCCCGCACAAAATTGCCTGAGCCCTACTCAGTTGACACTGAATACGTAAAAAACATACATATTTTTCATTACATAGGAATTCCTCACATCATCGGTACAGGAATACGAGTTTTTCTTTCCAGGTTACTGAGCAGACTATTTCTCCAAGTCTGCAATTTGGAAAAACACAAGCTACCTGATAAATTCCCAGACATCCAGCAACAGTGCACTTTTGTTTTGTTTTTAAACTAACTGTTGTAAAATTTTTACAAAATTCAACCTAAAAAATGGAATTGATTTTTTTTTTCTGAAGTGACATCCCATTCTACAGGCAAAACAAAATACAAAAGAAGTGCAAAAAAATTAGTTTGCTTCCACAGAGACCAACAGATTTACTATAAAACAGCAGGAGCAATGTCACGGCAGTAGAACCAAGCTGTCTTGCTCCATCAAAAGGCACGTCTAATTGACATTGATCCACCATAGTGCACCAAGAGTCCAGGCAGTATTAGATATTTCTCTCTCTGAGCTGGCTGTACATATTCAGCAGAATTCTATACAAACAAGGCACATTCAAAAAACAGAGATTGTGATTACCCGTGAATTGTCTGCCTCTCTTTACAGTTGTTTGTGGAAGTTGCAGCGGAGTGTAGACATGTTTGAGGAAACAGGTGTCATTAAAACTAACAACGAAGTTTCTACTTAACAAAGTTACATGTTGGCTTATTGTAACCACAATTTTCAAATTGTGTTTTCCTCCCTCAGCTGTCTGCTCTACTCATTTGTGCTGCTAGCAGAGACAGGCTTTGACAGATACATAGAATCTAATTCCACTTAAGAGCCTCTTACTACATCACTCATTACTTCATTTATTTTTAAAACAAGTACTGTACCTCACTGTATGGTAGGAAAGTAAACATATTAAGAAACAGAAAAGCAGAATAGGAATGAGATGACTGACCTGCTCTCCTCTAGTGCTAGCAGATGTTTGCACGCCACACTTTAAGTACTAGGTTTTTATTTTTTGCCATTTAAAAAAAGAAGCTACAAAGCAGGTAGCATATTATCGAGGAGCAGTAGTGAGATCAACTTAGGTACAAGCAGAATTACACTCGAATGGATTCCACATGCATTCCAAATCAATGTGGCTACATCAGCATCCAGAACATAA
>VZSC01008938.1:353672-370444 GCA_013398225.1 Steatornis caripensis
AAATTTCTGACATCTGTAACTCTGGACAGCAAATGGAGTTGACAAATGGATCTGATGGCAAATATTATGTGACTCCATAATTAAGGAGATACCGAAGTTTGCACTGAAAACTGCACTGGGATAACAGTGAATTTTCCACTGACTGCCATACTAGACAGCTATTTTTCAGTTATGTGAAGTACATGCAAGTTCAATCATTAAAAACCCCTGCAATCTGACTTAGTATTGTTCTTCCCCTATTCCATATAGGTGCAAAGCAGGATCAAACACCGTGAATCACTCTAATTCTCCATCTTTGACAAATAAGCAAAGAACAGTTGAATATTTACCTTAATCATACTAAGTAATGACCAAAATCAGTTTCATGAATACTCTATAAAAAATAATTATGAGAACTTATAAAAACTGTTCACCACCAGTTTATTAATTAAAAATAATTGTTAGTTTTAATTACTCAAAAAAAAAATGAGAACAAGTATTTAAGTAATTCAATTCCTCACTGACTATGATATAAATACAAACAGAACTTGCTTTCTATACCTGAGGAGATCCATTTTCCTCATTATTTCTGTAACCTATGTTATCAGCACATACAATTCTCCACCACAGACAAGGAACTTTGTCCCACTGTGTAAAAACAGGAGAACAAAATATAATCAGCAAAGAGCATACTAAAAAATTCCAAGAATTTCTTTTTAGATCCATTTTTAAAGATGCAAATTCAGTAACCCTTGAGTGCATACTTTAATATGTGATTAAGTCCATCTGTTAAGCAAAGCTTTTCATGAAATGCTTAAGTCCAGTTGATTTCCCTGGGACACAGGCATCATTAGACACAGTCCCAACGCAAGTTCAGCTTTGCACATATTGTCATGGGTGATACTGAGGCACACAAAGGAACAGACCTTCAGCACAGGACTCTAATTTGGGCTATGATACAGGCTCCAGATGCTCTTGTACAGCAGTTTGCTTCCTCAGACAGGTAGGACTGTAGAGCTGGAAAGTAGCCACAATGCTACAGCAGGAACAGTGCTGAAGGGCAAGGAAAAGGGAAGCAGGGACTAATTTGGAAAGTTTATGTGCCTTTAGCTCCTCGATAATTCCAAAGCTGGTCTTAAGAACAAATTTAAATAATAACGTGAACTGGGCAATAGTCCTTCTGAGTCTATAAAAAACCCCAAACGTGCTATGAACAGTCACTTTTCTGTCCCATTTTTGGATTTCACCATTCAATTTGACATTCCTAAACTGTAATCACAGATTATCTAGTTATAAAAGCATCTTCAGTGAGTACTATTTACATATAGAAAAAACTCTCAGCTACAGAATCCTGATTCCTCTCTGTCTCTACTACCTGTAATAACTCTACTGGAGTTGGGTAATCAGAATTCAGCAAACTAAGAATACAATCAAAGCTACTCTACATTATGCTTTGTGCAAACACAATAACCAAATACTGCAAGTCAAAATTCTGCTATATTATAATCAGTATAATTGTAATTATATTTTTTTCTAAAATAAAAACTTTGTAGGACGTGCATTCTTAGCCTCCTCTGGGCATCTCTGGGGGGAAAACGTGCACTTTTCTTAAGAGTACAGCTGATAATAAGGAAAAATTAGGATTCCAAGGTATCAGTCAAATTTATTCCACATTTCTTGGAACATCCAGCATAATCCACTAAACAGATTGTTGTAGGTCTAAGTTTTGAACTTTCCAAGTTCTATATTTAAAGGCCAGATCACAAAGGAAATGGCTTAAGAATAGAAATAATCCATTTTATTCCTTTAGAAATAAGAATCATCATCATGAACTATCCCCATATTAAAGAATACACTTCAATCTACTCTGCCTTCACAGGGCATATTCTTGTTTCACTTGAAGAAATATAATCACATTTTTATGTATGACCTTTACAGCCTCATTGTCACAACTCAATAACAACTTCCTGGTCGTTTCTTTCCACATAATATTCAACCTTACTTCAGGAAAATCATAATAGAAAAGTTCCAAAATATTATATAAACAAAGGCAATTCTGCCTAATGTTTAATTTAGGCTTTTCCACCTCTCAAATTAATAGTAGATTTGACTTCTATGCAGTTGAACATACGGAAAGCATAGGAAGATTAAGACACTGAAAACACTCTAATTTTAAGGGCATTAGCAATATAGCCACCATGTTATGTCAAACACTACTCTTAAGTTACAGCTAACTGATATTTAATTATCACAAAAGATTTTGTTCTTGTGTATATTAGCTTATCAGAGGTTGACAGTTCTAAGGGCTTTCACAATGTTCAAATCATCTTTTTAAATGAAAAGTAAATCTGTGATTCTCCACAAAAATCATGAGTAAAAACTAGTTTGAGCTACCGTTAAGTTTTTTCATCACTGCTGCAATCAAAAAATGATCTGTCCTTTTCAATACTGCCCTATACTTAGAGTTTTCACATTTGACCAGAAAGACAGCGTGAAAAAGACGTTGTTAATCTTATTCACTGATAATTTCTAGTTTGCATGATATGTACTGCAGTCTTGTGAAACAGCTTACAGAATATGTCATTTACTGAAGGAACCTATGGTATTTAAAATAAGGATAAGGTTCCACATACCTTTTGCTCAGTAGCAATGCTGACTTAAGGGTTTTCCATTCCCCCTACTCTACTACACATCCTTGTCCCCATTCTGCCCTTCACTTGTACTGCACAACTGTTTGTAGGGCCGTAAGGCTGCACTGTGAATGTGACTGGGGAACTAATTCAGGTTGGGAAAAGAGGGAGGGGAAAAAAAAAAGAAATAAATGAGGGAATGATTAAATCAAATCAGCTTCCTGATTCAGTTCAGAGCGTACTCCCAGAAACAGCTATAGGAACACATCCAAAGGGACAACGTGAGAAGGTGAGTAAGGGTAGGCATAAGCAGAATAGATAGAAATATCATAAGCAAATACTACTGCTGAATCCAGCTTATGGTAAAATTACCAATTAAAACACTGACAAACATTCCAGAAATTCTTCATTTCAAACTTCCAGTATTTTAATTAGATTTTTCTTTCTTCTCCAGATTATTCATTTAAAAAAATAAAATCAGTATTTTTGCCATTTATACTTGCCAGTAAAAAAAAAAATAACACCCACCATTCTCATCCCTCTCAAATAAAGTACCTGTGCATGTGCATCATGTGAACAACAAAGGGGTAGTAGAAAGGAAGATTTCTTAAAGGCATCTAATCTTTTATATTCATTTCTTATTTGTCTTCCTTCCATAACTTAAGACCACCTCCCATCCATCCCAAATTATTAAAACCACATAGAATTTATTACAATGTATGGGAAGCTTTCACCAAGTTTCTGTCCTTGACCAAAATCACTGTTATCACACTATCGTTTATCTATTTTACTATCTAGAGTGGATTGACATTTTCAGTGAATACTAATATTTAAGTAATAAAAAATAATTACAGAATATGATTAGAATTTGCTATGAAAGCAGTAGTGTGAAACATAATATTTTAATATCTAGAAGGTCAAAACTATGCCAAGCACTACAGAGGTATTAACGTATTTTATCATGGTTTTATTGTGTATTTCTATGCATTAATTACAAAAACCTTGCGCAGCTCTAACTGTGGCTTCTGTAACTATTAAATTCAGTAATGCAAACACCATCCTTTCAAAAAAACCCATACTTAATGAAACAATTAAAAACAAATGTTCAATAGAAAAGGCAAAGTTATAACAACACAGAACACCCTGTGCTTCACCCTTCAAATTTCGAAAACAAGGCGTTGTCAAGGCTGCTATAATATGTACCATACAAAAATTTCAGATTACGGTTGATTAGGACCACTAAAAATTAACACTAACAAAAATGGCCTTCAAAGAGCAGCAATAAATCAGGGGTCACTGCAGAAATACAAGAAACAAGCCATAAACAAACCCTGAAAGTTTTTAAGTATGTTTCTTTCCCCAGACCTGACTAGTGTTCACGCAGTATGTGCTTACTGATCTGTCTACTTGAAGGCTCAGACCAAACATTTCCATAGAAGTACTAGTTCATAGTTAACTATTGTATCTCTACAGAGATTACAGAGCACAGCTGGCTCAGTTAAGCTACACAGATTCTTCAGGCATCTGCTACACAAAACATACTCAATAATTTCAAAGCTTCCTAGAAATTCTGAACTTGCTCAGTATGCAAGACTCAAATATAGACAGAAGACCATCAAATAGTTTTCTAAAATATTGGACTGTCTACATAGCAAATACTGCAGTTGCACAAAGGGTCCAGTGGTGTCCAAAAGTAAATTTAGTTTTTTCAGTGAGCACAGTTAACACATGTGGGATTGTCTAGTACGTAGCAGTCCAACTCTGATTACCAAGCAGTGTAACTGTGTCCAGAAATACTGGGAAAACGCAAGAGACATACGCACATATATGGACACACACAAAAATGTTTGCGTGTGTGTTTACTTTTCCATGTATGTGAAAAATATAGGAAGAGAAACAGGAGGACGAGCAGAGAAATCCTGACCATGCATAGCCTTGTATTTACACCAGCAAGGCTTTTATCCTCCACAGTTAATATAATAAATTGAATTTATGCTTACCTGCCAGTTTGTTTTCTGAGAATTAGTACCTGCTCAAGAGCTGAATGAAGTCCCTTCAAGGCCACAGAGCAGTCAGTATGTCTAAACAAGGGTAAAGGAACCCAGAGAGAGTGTTCATCTAAATTTAGTATCACTATGAATACGTAATTTAGTACATCACATAGTAAAACTGAAGAACTAAAACTTGTAGTTAACTTTGTTTCCAAAAATAATTTAGAAGCTGCATACATAATCATGTGAAGATGACACCTGGCTCTATAGCAGAAGATACTAATTTGAGAAAAATCAATGAGATTACATTGAAAAACTGGACACAGACATAAAACTAATGATTAATTTTTGTGCTGTCCTTCCTATGAGTGTCTATTAAGTTTTTTTTCCTCATTTATTTATGGATTTAGCAACACCATAGCAAAATTCTGCCTTTGGGATCTATTAAACATGTAGCTACATTTCTGTATAAAATTTGCTATTGTACTAAGAGCGTTACATAGAAGATGTAATGGGACTCCCTGGTGGAAGTGATGGGTGTCAGAAAGACCAACAAACACAAAGTTTGAACAGCACACGGAATGTAGCTTCAATGACAGACATAGATCAACTTGGATAAAACTCAACCACTTCATATTTTTAAGGGTACTTCTGCAAATAAATACTCAGAAATGTTAAGACCACACTTTTAGAAAGCTAAAGTGCATTAAATCATGAATAAATACTTCCTTCCATAAATAACGAGGCCCAAAGAGGAATAGGGAACAGGAAAACAAAGCATGACTGTGGAATACATAAGAACACTGTTAGTTTTCATCTAGCTAACAAAGGAAAACAATCAGTGGCAATACGGTGACACAGGCTACTTGGATTCCATTAAATTACTTGAAGACAATGAAAAGAACAGGAACTACACAGATTTTCTCTGGAAAATTAAATCGCTTCTGTGTTATAAGTAGAATAGTCTGGAAACAGGAAAAACAGAGTTACCTATTCTAAAAAGGAGTATATGAAATCAATACACTCACTATTGTGGGGCAGAAAATATGAGTGTAGAAAAGTTTTGCTCAGGGCTAGTGTCCTCTGATACAAGTCAGGACACTGTACCACAGCCCGTGACTCAAGCACCAGGCTCACTGGTGTAAACAGAGAATTAAAACCACAACAGCGGCTTCCAGCCCAACTCCCTTGGTGAGGAACCGTGGCAACTACGTTATTAAACAGCCCCTTCTCCCTTCCCTTGATGACTGTCTCCCTTCCTCTTGCTCCTTTATCATTACCCCAGACGTCCTGCTAGTGCTGTACACTAGCATCACCGTAGTATCCAATTCCTTGAAATAGTAGAGACAACAGAAATTTAAATCTAAATTGTTTGGAGAATTATAAAATTAAATTAGACGTTTATTCCATAGAATAAACATTGGCTGAGACGATCTCCGATGTAACACACAAATTTTGGAAAAAAGTTTCAAAACATTCACAAGATTTTTCCAAGTATCAAGAACAACAGTGAGGTTTTCTATGACATTCCGCAACTGAACTTAAACAAGTATTGAAACAGAGGAGAGCAGTAGTTCTGACAAGAGATGGATATGAAAGAAAGGAAAATTCCATAGTCAAGAACTGCAGAGTAGATTAATGTGTTGATACTTAATACTGAAACAAGCAACAAGCGAATTCTGTTTTCATAAATCCATGAGGCGCAAAAGGCAGAATTATTCAGTACAGCAAATACTTGGTGAAAGATACCACTGTTGTTAGTAAGGGTTAAACAGCATACAACCCATGATCTAAACTTTTCAGGAGCACACACTGATGCATACAGACACTTGTCCAAAACACAAGGAATTATTTATACAACCTGAATTAACTGCTAACAGTTGAAAATTGAGCGTTTCACACACTGGAGGTCAGAAACATTGTGTAAATATTTTCAGTCAGCTGAAGGGCAACAGGAGGGCAGGCACATCACCCTACAACTTCACTAAAAAGCATCGTATTACAGGCTCAAGAGATTATTACAAGTGGTGGGGGGCTGGGGAAGGTTTTTTGGTTTGTTTTAAACATTTGAAAGGGAAGATCTGACACTATAAAATTGGAAAATACCCTACAAGAAAAGAAACCAATTGAGATCTTGCCTTTGCATATTTAAAGTGCCATTTTTCAAGTCTCTACAAAACTTAAATTCACTGGGGAGAGAAACAAGCATTGCTTAGACCTCATTAGAAAAGTATTTCAAGAATGAACAATGTCTTTTTTTGTTTTTTTAATACCATAGCAGAAATTTAAATTACAGACTGTAACAGTCTTTTTTTACCTTAAAGAAATAAGGAAAGGATTAGGGTCCTACTAAAATGGCTGTTGTTAGGTGTTACTATAATTAAAACTGAAGCATCAACTATACAGGCATTTGCCTGGGAAAATAACAGGTCAATGATTTACTATAGGCATTTTATTCTATGGAATATAACAGTATCATTTGTAGTATTTTTTTTAATTACAAAGGACTAAATTGCATTTTACAGCTGTCTGGCTATCACTTTTTAGTTGACCAGACAAACCAATATAATACAATCAATTTTCACACAGTTGTATGTTGATTTTTAAGACCCAAAATAAGACTTAACAGAATACAGAAAGGTCAAAGACTGTCATCTTATGTTTTGTTGCTTGTATTGATGATTGAAAGGTTAAGATGGTAAGATCAAAATACAACAGGTATATTGGCCTCAGATTTTTCAAACTTATCAAAATACATACTCCTTTCACATTTTTGAAGTAATAAAGTCAACAGTGTAATCTGATGTACCTCTAAGGATCATTCCTTAAGCTGGTACTGCAAACTGGATGGACTGACTTACAGAATCACTTTGCAAGTAAAGAGTTACAAATTAGCATGATACAGATAATATCTAATAATTTTACTGTATTTCAAATTGGACAATGAAAATTTTCTTCCAGTAAACACTCTGTGAAGTGTTTTGCTGAAAGGTAATATATTCTGAACTTAAGTTTATCCCATGACCTTTTAGTTTGCCTACATCTGCTCCTTGCATTACCTCCATTTTCTTTGTGCTACATATAACCAGATCTGATCCTCACCCTGTCTTGCTGCCTTTCGCCCTTGTCCACTTCACAACGAAATGCATACTCATGTATTACTGACATCTACAATATCATTATTTTCACTTATGTTTTCAGCATACTATCAGGTAGAACACTTGCTAAGCAACAATGACTCTGCACAAGAGTCAAAAATAATTTCATTCTCAATCTCTTAAGATTGAAAAAAGTAAAAATATGCAAAATATTTATATATAAAACATAAAAAATTTCTTATAAAGTAGTACTAGTCTTCCTTTGAAGACTGATAGATGGTGTTTTGAGTGTCAGTAAATCATAAGCAGCAATAATTCAATGATATTTTTAACATACATTTTTTCATCACATTATTATTGAGTTAGGACTACGAGTGAAGAAAAATGAGAGCTAAGTTTGGAAAATCCACTCGCTGTAGATTTTGAAGTAAGCTCTTATACCTTTGAAATATGATTCCCTCCCCCTGCCCTCAACCCTAGCCCTAAGATCCATTTTTTAATCACATATTGCCAACTAATGTTATGTAAACCTCTGAGGACCCTGGATCAGTGCTATCATAGCCTCTTCACTGTCCTTGTAGTTGATGAAATTTATTCATTTATATATATTCATAAATGTAAAGAATGCTAAGGCAGAAACCTTATTTCATTATTATCTTAGAATACAAAGTACAATGCCAGCAGGTAGTAATCAGCAACTTCATACTCCTATGAATCCTTAACTACTTCACTCTAGAACAAACACTTCTAACAATTTGTTTACTGCAATTGTACCAAATTCAAATATCGGTCCCCTTTCTTGCATCTTTAAACCACTTCAGGAGATAAGTTTTCATTTAATTTACACCAACATAAAACTAAATGACTTAAACGAGGAAAAATGTTTATCATTTACTCTGTAGCACCTTCAAATAACTACAGATTCATATAATATCAGAGGGCTTCAATAAAGTATTATAGCCCCGTCAATCCCAAGACATCTTTATAGATTCATCACACTTTATGTTTAGAGGCCAGCAGAATTCATAACTCCTAAATCAGGTGAGATACTATAACTTATGAAGTCAAGATATTCCACTGCGTCTGGGACTCCTTGTTGACAGATGCTGGTTTTGTGTGTTCTACTGAGGTTCTGAGCTTCTACTTGGCACAAACGAGTCTAATGAAATTCTGCAATTGAGAATCTAAGCCTGTGTGGTACTGAACTAATAGAACGGAACAAATAGTGGGTGAAACAAGTATAGAATTTTCAGGCAGCTTTCCAGTGTTTCTATTGATGAAAAATACATTTTGTGGACTATTCTCTCCCTCATTGTACACTCAAACACTTCAGAAAGGAAAACGACTTGGCCTAGCAAGATTGTTCCCTACTTGGCAAATTTCTCCTTTCTACTTCACTACTTCTAGGGATTGCTCTGATTGCAAGAACAAAGCACTCAGCGTAGGTGAATAGATTCACTGCCTGAAAATGAAGTGCCTTCAAGATCTCCCTTTTGTTAAGACACTTTGCTGCCGAAGTCTCATGATTCCTTCTCAGGCATGAATTAATTTCCTTGTCACATCGCACTCTTCAGGCAAAATCTTTCTCTCCACAAATATCATTGAATCTTTTGCTCAGGTTTAACAGTTTAATCTAATTTTGTTACTTGAATAAAACAAGTGTTTTTGTTTTGAAACCTGTGATAATTTTAATATTAACTAATAAAATCAGGTTTTTGCCACAAACTACTCATTCAAAACTTAATTTTGCACTACTGCTCTCAAATAAATAAAAGGCTTTTCAAAAAAGCAGGGAGGAAACTCTCTCTAATTTTGAACCTTGCCTAGGCTTCTGATTTGCCGCATCTCATTTTAGTTTTTGTTGGCTTTTCCCTAGACTGCTTGCACACAATTTTTTTTTTAAAGCAGAAGCTAAGTCTGATGAAACCCAAGGAAGGGCAACATGCAGCATTCAGATTCATTACTTAGAGACAAATCAGAATACTGCATAGATAATTGAGAAATGTACATCCTCAAAGAACACTACCACAAGCTATTCTTCCAGGGAATACCTCAGAGCAACATTCACTTACTCATCCAGCGCCTCCAGCATTCAGCATAAAACTTCAGAAGCAAGTATTAGGGACCAGGAGCCAGTAAAACCAAAGCCCTATTAGAATTGACATTTTCAATTACTCCAGTGGTATTTTCTAATGTGTCTAGCTTCTCCACAAGATGTTTTCATTGGATTTTTTTTTCCAAGCAGCTGTATTTTTAAGAGGTCTACCGTTGCTCAGAAACAGCCTTGCCTTTAGGATTAACATTTCAGAAGACAAGCTGAAGTAGGAAAATTTTCTCCCCAAAAGCATTTCTCTGTATAATGTCAAAACTCTAAAAATTTAGCACAAAATGACATTTGCACACAATAGTAAGGTCTACCTCATTTACCAAAGCGAAACCTCAATAATTGGGAAACTATGGATTTCTCTACTTTCTTATCCCTCACTGAAAGTTAAGGGGGGGGAGGGGGAGGAGAGAAGAGAAAACACGCTTATGGCAAAACTGAAAAAAGTCAACATTCCCAGGTAACAAAACTCTTGACATTTGAGTTTTTATTTTTTAAGACCCAGGTTTTAGATAAAAAATTTGGTCTATCTGCTGTTTAACATATCTGATGTTTAACTTTTTGGATCTTCTTAAAAGCAACCCATAGCTGGCCAATTTGATAAATAAAAGAATGTTGAATGTACACATTGCAGATTACAACTTCCATTAACTTATGCTAACATGAAATGAAAATAAGTATTTTTCTTACAATGTAGCTGAGCCTTGAGTTGACGCTATTCTTTTTCAAGACTCCTATTTTTAGATGTATTCAATGAAAACCATCCTAGGACAAGAACTCTCCCTTGCCCAAGGGGTCGCTATTTGTGCACGGTGAAAATGTGGCATATTTTCACCTGTTTCATTTCTTTAATTAAAAAAAAAAATCTAACTCCCTTTACACTTACCAATACTGGTCTATTTACAACAAAGAAGTTAGTTCTTCATCTCTAGACGCTCCAAGAGTCCTAAATAAAGTAGCACAAAAAAAGGACATATAATATTAAATTACACAAATAAAGGGAAAACATCTATTTGACAGCCTGGTTACAGAAAAATTAAGGTGCTGAAGAGATCTTTCGTTAGTGCATTGTCAATTAAGAGAGTTAGCTGAAAGACATCACATTGGCTTGGTTGAAGGTCGAGCCTTCTTCCTGGAGGGTATGGGGTTTTTTAGCTTTACTGCTAATTGACTTGCCAGTACAGTCATGAAGTAAACTACATTTTTCTCTCATTCAGAAGTATACGAAAAGTTTTTCTAAGCAACAGTCTTAATTCCACATTGTGTTCAGATGTGAAAAAAACAGATTTAAATTCTGTTTCGCAATACAATCAACCACCAACTGCTGCCACAATACTTGACCTTTATGAAAAAACAGAAGACATACAAGTATCAAAATACTGCAATTTGACATTTTAACATATATCCTATTGATTATTTTTAACTAAAGGTCTGAAAGAAAAAGTGTCCTCATTTCTAATTGGTTGCTAATTGGATTAGGAACTGCATCAAAACAAAGTAACTCAAGAAGAGTGTTCAATTTCTTTGGATAAAGCAAAGGGTAAGCCCTGAGAATGGGGTCTCAAAGTTAAGAAACAGGTGCTTACTGAAAAGGTACCCACCCAGATACAGGCATTCACAACATCAAGGAACGATTTTCCCACACCGAAGAGAAAACACAAATCTCCTGTGTCCCAATCTTAAGAAAAACAAATGAACCCACCCCACCACCTCTCTCCTGATTCCAACCAAAGCTTTGTAGGTAACCAAACAGCAAAACTTAGGACCAGTTCTCAGCTTTCGCTATTTAAGAACATACAAGTGTTTCTTCTTAATAATTTGGACAGATCAAAGAAATCAAAATTGAGAGACGCATGGTAACAACCATACAGCAAAATAAGGTAAAATCACGGCTTGTAATAGGGAACACTTCTTGAAAACAAGTAGAAGTCTAGAGAGCAAAGAGTCTACAAAGATAATCTAGAAAGAAGATGCCTGCTCTTTCTTACAAATACAATATACTCCGTAATTGCTAAAGACGCCAAAATTATTCTTCCAGGTACAGAAAGCTATGCCAACACAAATGTCTATAAACTTTGCTGCCCCAACTTATTTCACTAGGAAAGTGGTCTAAACTCTACTCCAAAAGCAATGAAATGGCTCCTGTGTTTGCAGCATTGGAGCATAAAAATCATGGTGTAAGTCTTAAATGAAAAAAATACATAAATTAATAATACTACCTGGTGTCACTCCATCTGACTTTTTATTTTACTGTAGACCAAGGCCAGGAGCGAAAAGCTCAAGTATAAGTGAGTTGACAGAATCTGATCTTGAGTTTGAGAAAAACTGACTGAAAACAAGAGAGGAATATATAAGGCTGGCTGCTGGTTCCTACTACCAACAGTTAAATTCAGAGAATGCTACCATAACATGCCAACAAGCAGTTTGCAGAAATAATTTGTGCAACAAAAAATGAGTGTGTCGGCCAAAAATAACGTGAAGTTGGTTGTTTAAATAAAACAGACAAGCAGCAATGGCCAAAATAAGAAAAGCTTCGCCAATTGTTGAAGTCATTTAAGACTATAAGGCTATCTGAAAATAAAATTATGTTCTATGATGTTTGATACTACATTAAATTATATTTTACTCATAGTCACAAGTTTCTCCAGTATTCTGAATGGGACAATGCATGGTTGCTCCTATATATTCCAGAAAGAATATAATCACATTCAAAATGCAAACATTTTGACTTGAAATATGTGCCAGCGGAACAAATCTATTAGTATTTATAATGTGTCTTACATTAAACACACAGTTATAACTAACATAATCAATTAAAATTGGAAATGAGCTGATGGAACTCTTTGGATTAATTTTCTACTAAAGTAAATTAAAAATATGCAAATTAAAAAGGTATAGTAACTGCTGTGGTTACAGTGTAAAAAACAATCACTTATATTTACCTCAATATAAGACACAGGTCATATTTCCTGGGGCAATTTTTTACTGTATTGCAGAAAAAGATCCAAGAACAGGATTCACCCTCCCTGGGCATCCTTCTCTCCTCCTGTACTTTGTACACAAATGGAGTACTAGACACTGCAGCAAGAACTGCAAGAACTGGAATGACTATAGAGTATTTGCATAGTCTCAGAGCTACACGACTTCTCCCATTCCAATGCTATGCAAGCAAATCTTCAAGTTTGTTTTGGAGCAGAATACTCTCCACTTGAAAAAAATAAATCGAAGATGTAAATTTTTAAAAAGCTAATTTATCAAGGTGAAATAACCAAAAGGATATTAAGGATGCAGCTGCTACAGGTATAACTGCACAGGTGCACCATTTGTGCTTAGCAAAGGAGAGAAATTTTAGTAAGATATTTCTAAAACAAATTTTAGAAAACACTCATAACTGAAGGTTATGAAGTTCTGGTTGGGATTGGTGCCACTCAGAGTAAGAGATGCACTGGTAAAAAAAAAATTAGTAAAATATTATAGTATGTGTAAATGCAAAGCTGAAATGTGGGCAGTTTCCAAGTGAACCCCAGCCTCAGGAGCCTGTGCTCATTCACTTTCTTCAAAACTCGGGAATTTAGATTATCCAAGAGCTGGCTGCACAATCCCAGGGCTACACCTCACACATGACGCAGCTGGGACATCTGAACCACCCAAAAGCTACAAGACTGACTCCTCTGCCATAAAGTCAAGAGAGTATAAGAAGAGATGTAAAGTAAGCACTACAGAACAGCTTTAACAATATAGAATGTTTTTAATATTTAAAAAATTTGCTAGTTTTCATATTCTCCCCCTGCCATCTTCAATTAATACCACATTTCAATTCATATACTGTTAATTCTTAGATAGTACTATACACCCTGTTAGCGAGCCTACAAGAATCCAGAAACCAAAAAACCACAATGAAAGGATAGAAAACTTAAATGAAACATTAAACCTAGGTATTAGCGAGGATGACATTTAAATTAACAAAAATAATGCTAAAACTAGAAAATACGCTTCTATGTTCTGCAATGTTCATATTTTCTGTAAATAAGGCTTTACTAACTAGATTTTTTTAATTTGTCCTTCAAGAAAACTTTATTGCATATATATGTAATGTAATTTAAGCTTGTATCCAAATCATTATTTGATTAGACAATAAACCCTCCTCCCTCATACTAACAGTAAACAACATTTATATAAGATTATTTTGCAATGTTTCCACACCGTACTAATTTTTTTAAACATTTCAAATTTAGGCTTTACTGTGAAATAACCCTGAAGTGCTAGCTGTAGCTATTTTTTTTTCCAAGCTTCACAACAGCTTCAGTTTTCCTTCGCTATTTGGCTCAAAAAAATTTTCCAAACTGACTTAAGCAGTACGAGTCAAAGATTTACACTTTCAAATAATTGAACACTGAAATCAAATAAAGTATCAACTTTCTTCTTCAGTAACATAATTCTTTATTTTAAAAGTCCAGGGGTTAAGTTTAGATTAGAAACACTTGAAAATGTAAATAAATAAATAAAATGCATGACATGAGTGTCTGAACACAAAAATAACTTACCCATCCTGTGAAGTCTATCTTTCAAAAATCTGAATTAACATGCAATTGCTACAGGAGATACATAAAGAATGGAAATTTAATAGGCTAATATATGGAATTCTTATTACTGTGCTAGTTGTCTGGTAATAAGACTGATACCTACTCAAATGAAATGAAAACCAAGGAAGCATGACCGCAACACCACCCACCTCTAACCACTCTCACATTTTATTCTGACTTCTGAAGTTTTGTCTCCTTGGGGAAAAAACAGATTCCTAGTATTTTCCAAGCTGTTATTCATTGACCAATACTAATAAACCAGTCATTTAAGAGATGAAATTAACATATGCATAGAGAAGAACCACAAGTATGAAGTGAAGTTACTACTTGTGATACAGTAAGTTATCCCATGGTCTCAAAAATGTGAAGCTATAGTTGCATAAAATTCAGTTATTACTGCAGAATTTGTAAATGTTCTGAAATATCCCAGAATAAATAAAGTGAAAATTAGACTAATAATTTAGGAAACCATTGGCAACAAAAACCTGGAAGTATGTGACAAAGTATCAAGGTTACTCTCTCAAAACAGAGAAATCAGAAATTAGGACATGATATTGATGTTTCTTCTTACGACAGCAGACAGATTTTTTTTGTTTGTTTTTTAAAGTCCAGCCACGTGCAGAAAAACAGAACCACAGTGGCTCACTTCTCACTTACTCTTTAATAATTTCATGTAGACTTCTTGGAAGCAATGAGAAAAAGTACCTGAAAAGGGCACTAAAATGTTCATTTATGAAACGTTGTCATTCGTTCAAGATTTATTCTCCTAAACAATAAACCAAGTACTGTTGTTTTTAAGGCAAATCATTCTATGTAAGAAGGATACTTTTCTATGCATAAGGTGAGGAACTCGGACTCAGTAGCACACTCCGAGGGCACTGCAGCTAGCTTATTTTCAACCAAAATGAGTGGATGTTAAAAAATGGGAACAAGTGTTATCTATTGATTTTTTCAACTGTTGCATACAAAATCCTTTTCTGAACCACTAAACCTTGCATCAATCTCTGCTTGAATGTTTTTCCTCTCTTATTCTATTTCACAAATAAAGACAAACAATAACTGCTTATTCTGTCTGCAGTATCTCAGACTTCCTTTCTTAAAAAACTAAATTTCCCTTCTACACCTGTTAGTCTACACCTCTATTATCTAAATAAAGGCCCACCTAAAAATCCAGATGAGAAAACTGCTTTCTTATTTTCAAAACCAGAAAAAAAAGATAACATTCATTTGAATGGGCACAGAATAGTATCTGAAGTTTATTTTAAAACTTTAATTCTTTGAAATTCTTTGACCTTTGCTTTTAAATTACTACATTACAAAGAAAACTAAATCCTGACCCTCAGAGGTAACTTCTGTAATTCTTAACATTCTTTTTCCAAGATCACAAGTTTTTAGGTCTATTTCCTAAAGTAGCTATTTTTAGACAACAGACTTCTAGACATCTTTGCCTTGATAAAGTACATAAAACAATTAATTCAAACATCAGAAAATAAACCTACTTATAGCCCATGCACAAACCAGTTTTGCAGCAAGTTACTAACCACTTCTCTTAAATATATATTAGCATCTTCACGATGCTGCAACTCATACATACTGGACCTCAGGCAAATTCGTTTTTTTCATGCTTCATTATCTACACAACCACATGTTAAACACCAGCTGATCAACTGCATTATATTTCTAAACACCGTATACAAAAAGACAAAAAGTTTGAAAACTTAGATTTTAAAAACTGAATATTTTTCAGTAATTAGATCAAAACTGCCGTTTTGTTTTTCTTTTCAAACGGACAGTTGTGGGGAAGTGGAGGGAGAAGACTGACAGACATTTCTCTATCCCTTAGGGGTTAACATTTGTATAGCTGTCTCTCTTTGTTGGCACAATCCAATTTGAAAAGAAAGAACCATCTGCCCAGCTGTCTGGAATCAAGCCCTGTCTGATAATTCCCATGTTGAAAAATAACATTTCACAAAATCCATGCACTAAGGAAACTGATTTATTTTTTGTACACCTAACAACTAGGTTATCAAGTAACACCTGTGGAAGCCATACAAAACACTGAAACTTTGATTTTGGTTTGAAGTTCTGATGTTTTTCTTTACTCGTCTATGGCATACTATTTTTTAGGAGCTGCAAGTTTTGCAATTTGACTCATGAAACAGAGCAATGACACTAGAAAGACTCTGTTAACGCAGTTGTTCCTGTTTGCTTGATTACTACCAGCACTACTATGAATGCTCCCAAGGAACAACTGATACAAGAACAATATTTTAATAACAATTCTGGTGTATAAAAATTAATTCAATAAAAAGTGTATAAAGTAGTAGTAATAACGTGTTACAGAATCATTATCAGAGAACTCTATTCTTGGGTAAATAACTCAAAAG
>VZSC01008938.1:370598-398252 GCA_013398225.1 Steatornis caripensis
CTTGGGTAAATAACTTAAAAGAATCGGTGTCATTAGGTTTTCTCCAAACATTACAATTATCATTCAAGACGAATTCAAGAGAGGGCAGAGAAGACTAAATTACTTAAATGTTCCTAAATATCTTTAAACAAATGGCTTTGTTTCTATTATTTTTTAATCTTCACATTTCAGCTTGGGTTTTAGTATTTTTAGAAAGAGGAGATGAGAAAAAATGTTTTCTTATGTAGCAGAGAATATTTGGGCATAGTGGATCCAATCAACTCCCTTGCCTTCTGAAGATCTCAAACAGCAGTTGTACGACGCCCAGCTATTCTCAGCTTTTACAATTCACTAAGTTTAAGACTGAACTAAGGCTACTTTTTGGCCTTTTTAAAACTCAATAGCAAGCAATGTTTTCCAGATTTCAGAAAAGAAAAATCCACAGAGACATACAGCTTAGCTCTTAAACTAACCTTGTCACATAGGCCTGTACTTGAGGCAGTGTTTTCTATTGTTTCAATTATCATTAAGCAGGGTACTAATGGCTCCCTCACTCAGTCTGAATGACCAAATGATACAGTCATAACCTTATGACTGCAAAGGTTATGAAACTAGGAAAACGGCATGCAACTGTGTTGCAACTCTGTATTAGTACTTTAGGATACCTCATGTATTCTGAGGTGAATTAAGTTTAGAATCAAATAATACTGAAGAAGTTAATCAGTTTAAGTATCAGAAATCAAAACTTCCATAAATGGGATATTACATTCACATACCAATTCAGAAAACTGTACGCAATCTAGTTAAAAGGCTATTGCAAGATTTTTTTTTTCTTTTCTGCTTGTTAGAGTGAACAGATTTAGATATGTCTTTTCCTACTGATTTTTAAATCTTTATATCAGGATTGGACACATTACATATTCTTAGATTTCTGCATTCAGAAGCTATGTCATCACACTCAGTGTCAGTCAGAGGGAACTAAGATATTTATTAAATTACGATAAATTCATTTTCTTTCCAAGTGGATGCTTGTTCAAACCAAAGAGGGTGTACTGCTGCCCCCTTTGCCCACACGGCTGGGCAACTCTCCTTGCCAGTTTGTTTCTGGCAGGGGAAAGTAACTGTTGAGATAAGTCAGATATGTTTGTGAGGCAATTTTCTTTATTTGTAAGAAGCATATACATACCAAATACCTTTTCCTTGAGCAGAACAGGAAGGAATTGGAAGCAGCAATTTCCTTGCATAGCATTTCTGTCTCTCTAATGGAAATTAGCTTTTTCCTAGTAACTTCCTTCCAGGGATACAGCCATATTGCTTCTGTGACTACTTCCCTCTTGTACCCATGATTTCCATTTTCTTTTACACACAAAACTGCAACAATCCAAGAACTTTTGCAATGACCATTTCAAGAAATCTTTCCAATACACAGAGTTTGGGTAGCATACGCCCATCAACCTCCTCATACAAATGGGCTAAGGAGAGAGATTACTGCTTCCAGCTGGGAAAGGCTCAGCTTCTCTTCCAGCACCGCCAAAACACTGTGTCTTCAATATACCCATTAACTCCATGAGATAATTGAGAACTACTAATATCATACAAACATATGTATAACCATTTCTGTGATTTAATAGCACAATTAACCCGTCGTCCCATTTTTCTTCAGAACCGCCTTGAAATTTGGAAGTTGTAAACTTCACTTTTATTCAGTGATTAGTCAAACCGGAATGAAAACCATCACAACACTTCGCTATGTAAGATTTTTCCACTCATCAGATCAATTCTTAAATTGAAATGAACTAAAAATGCAGTCATAATTTAACAACAAAAATAATAATAAGTAACATTTTAAAAATCACCTAAACTGTTTGCCTACAGACCAGGAATAAACAGCAGTGACAGCCACGGGGCAGGGGGGGAAGTAAAAAGCAGCAATAAAGCTATTTATCCCTTTTATTTCTTTGCCATCCAAATAATGGATATTTTGAGCAGGATTCATCTCAATAAATAAATAAATGAGAGAGAAAGCAAAAAGTTATTTGTTTTTTGAAGAGCCTTGATATAGATTAGCTAATTCTCCATCTGAACCCTGGAACAAAGTGTTGGGAGGCATTAGTTTAAGGAAAAACATTAGCCTGATTGCATTCCTTAAATTGGAGATTTCTTTTTTTCCAAAAATGGTAACATCTCGTACATATAAAACCATCATCCTTACAACTACTAATTGTAGACAACTAAACAGACAGTAGGTATGAAAAGTGAGTTTTCACCAAGTTTTCTACCATGGAAGTTTCATTTAGTGCTTATTACAACACGCTGTCCCACCCAGTTTGAGAGGGTACTTACTCTGTTAGCAGAAACTTAACATGCAGTATGAAAAATATCCCAGAACTATGAACCAAATCTCTTTCCTTATCTTTCCCTCTCCTTTAAATTACAAGCTATTATGCTATTCTAGACTATTTCTTCTCATCTTCACCTCTGTATCCTTCCTATTGCAACACGCTTTCATCTGCTCCTCTCCATCTTCAAGCAGCAAGTGGAAATTTTAGTACTGAAATATTTAATTTTCCTGCTCCAACACTCTGTGCTCTGCCCTCTGATTTCTACAGCAGCAACATGCTCAGATTTGTATGCATGAAAAATTCAGGATATAACCTTACCACACCACATGAAAAGGGAGACCACTCTCCTCTCTTTGACATGATAATTAAATAAGAGAAATGTAACTGCACTGCTCCCAAGTGCAACACTATTATATATCATCATATATCTAAGACTAATTCTTCACTTGAGTGGATACCAGGCTAAATTCAGACAAAATATAGTAGGTTAGCTTTTGCACTTCATTAATACTGTCAGCTTCACTCTTAATGTCCAGTACATAAAAGATAGGAAGCTTCTGAGTTTAAAAAACAAAGAAACCCACCACCACACCACAAAGCAAACCCACTAGATGACAAAAGAGATTAAAAAAAAAAAGAGAGAAAACCCCTTAAAATCCAGACTTTGAGGACCTCATGAAAAATTCCCTCTACCAAGATAAAGGCAAACTAAACTATCTATTATATATTAAACAGGGTAAGTCTTGTAGGGGAGGGTCCTGCCAGCAGGCTAAATTACTCAGCCCCCTTCTCCAAAAGCTGTGTAACTAATCTATTACTACTGTTAACAAAATACTGTTTCATTCTGCAGTAGCTGAAATGCTACATTCTATCACCTACTAGGAGTAGCTAGAGTTAAGTGCTTCAGAGAGGAAAAACTCTCCTAATTTGTACCGGCACAAGAGAAAAGGCAAGGCAGGAGGGGGTGGGGGGTGGAGGACGAGTGGAGATTTCTATTCAACCACTTAACATCCAAAAAATGACAAATTTTAGTACAAGGCAGGAGGTAGGTAATCAGCTTGGATACTCGGTGAATACTTCAAGACCACAGGATATTTAGAAAAACAGACACACTGGATAAAAGCATAGTTTCTCACGGTTGCTTCTCTTTTCTTACGATTTGTTCTCTTAAAATTACGGCTTTGATGTCCTTCTCTAACAAAATCTTTTCTAAACTAATTGAACTGAACTTCCAAGTACAACAGCAGCTTTGCTCATTTTGACACCACTGGGCAGGTAAATAAACCGTGCTGTATGTCCTTCATTGCTTCTTCCAGACAGCAGAGATCCACGAAGGATAATACAAAAGACAAGTTCCAATAAAACCCTGACCCTGTTCAAGTTACCAGGACTTTAGCTGTATATTGAACGCAGTAGAGGACCTGGCATGAAATACTGCCTTCCTTGAAATGTAAAGACCATTTTCTGGGATCAGTTTCTCTCAAGAAGGTAACTGGAAAGCCAACAAGTTGTTAGTTATCCAAAAAAGCTTTGTGCAATTCTTAGCTCATCGAATCCGTCAACAGCGTAAACATCTCTCCTCTACAAATCAACCACATGTTTTTATGGCAAAAATCAAACGGATTATGATAATCTTGCATTATTTGTTGGATTAGTCTATACTGCTCTCGGACTCAAGGGAGAAGAAAAATCCACTTCGCAACTGGAAAAAGACTTTTTAAACATTGTCTTAGGAGACCTCTTTCAAAGTCTACGCTCCTACTCGTACATCAAACTCCATAAAATCGCTCATCTTCCTAACTTGAAACACGCTCAGCCTTACACAACGTGTTCAAAGCACTTGTGCTGTTCGCTGTACAGCTCCCAACCAAAACGCTCTTCCGTGAGCACACGAGAGGACCCTGCGGTCGTTTGGGCCGGACCAAAGCAGCCTCTGGTACTCAGCCCTCCACGGGCGCTGCCACCGATGACCAAGCTGCCAGGGCGCTGACCCCGCAGCCGCCTCGCGGCGTGGCCGCCGAGCCTCCGCGCGCGCGCCGCCCGGCCCCCGCTCCAGCCCGGGAGCGGCCCCGCAGCTCCGCGCGCAGCCACCGCCCGCCTTGCCCTCTGGCGCCCTCTGCCGGCCCTCCCGAGGCTGTCAGGCGGCGATTTCTCCCTGCCCACGCCTCCCGCACCCCACGCGTGCTCTGGGTCGAGGGCGACGTGGGCTTTCCCCTTCGGGCACTCATCATGTTACTGCCTCACCACATTCGACTTTACATTCTTCAGGTTTCCTTCAACTGGCTGAGCTCCAGCACTGGCTCTTCATTTTCTTCTGGCAACTTCAGAACTTTGCGACGCCTGTAGCGGCACTACTCTGTGTCGACAGAGCCCGATCCCCGCTTGGACCCTGCAGACCTGCCACGAGTGGCAGATACTTTAACACCGTTCTCTTCCAGACCTCCAAACCTGTAGCCGTTCTGATATACAGCATACTAACTCCAGAAGAGTTGAAAATTTAAGCAGAAAATAACTTCACAGTTTAAAAGAAGTCACTCTGAAAAGAGTATGTGAAATACGAGTATGTAAACAACCAGTGACGGACCATTTGTCAGTTCCCTTGCACCTCCATCCTACTCTTGAGTGTTCTCCAGAATTTAGGATTCCAAACTTCTTACCTTGGGCCTCTGACCTTCTGACTTCTCCTGAAAAGCAGACTCCAGTCCCTCTCCAAATTGCTTATCTGACAAAAGTATTACCTCCTATTTAACAAGAAATAATAATAATAAAAAATAATCCCATCCCATTCTAAAAAACAACACTTCTACTCTTTTGCTCCATTTCAGTTTTTAACACCACTCTGATACCTTTTTTCCTCCTCCAACATAAATTCTTCTTCCTCCCTGCAGATAAAACACATCCAAACAGTCGTCTTCCAAATTAAATATCTTTAGCATTTCCTTGGGAGAAAAACCAAACCCTACAAGTCAAAGCAACAAAAAAAAGTTATTTTACTTGAGCCACACGTAGTATTTCATTAAACACTGAAATCTCCTATGTTCTCCACACTTAAATATATTTACTTTACAGCTGACCTGCAAGCATTCAGTTTTGCAGAAGGCAATGCTTAATGCAACTACCACGAAGCAAATGAGACAGAAGCTAGATTTCAGGCTCTGAGAACTGAAACTTTACATCTCAATTTTACCTTGAGGAGTAAGATAACAGTGTTTCCTCCCCAGCTGAACAGCCCTCAGGTATACTGAAGGGGATGCTGGGGTGTGTCTGATACTCAGCAAACGAGTTCAGAACTGAAGATTTCTAATTAGACATCCCTGAAAAATGACTGACCTAAGACATGAGAATATACCAAGAACCCATCAGACTCAAAAGAATCAGGTCTGAAAGGAGCATAAAACTTCACCGCCATCTCTGACTGAAGGCTGCAAAAGTGCAAATGCCTGCAGAAAGTTGTTCTCTTACGGGTTTTTTTTCTTGTGTGTTGGGTTGGGGTTTTTTTCTAATGAAGGTCCTAATTGCTAACTCTTTGCCAGCACTCTTCTGACTTTCCAAATGGTTTCCCAAAACTTGGCTAAGTCATCTGTTGAGGATACAGTTTGGGTGTTTGTTTACTTCACTAACAAAGGATAGCTCAGTTCAGTTCTTTTCAAATTTCAATGCAAGAAGCATAGGCTCATGAACACCACGAAACAGAAAAGGATTATGTATAGCAGGTGTCTGAAATACCATCTACTTCAGCAATCTGGAGTCCTGGTAGCAGCAAAAGCAACTGGACTCTGAACTCAAGAAAATTCTGTCTTTACAGCTTGGATAGTTAAATAGTGAACAGCTTGACAATGGAATCTCTGGAATCTCCCTTACTGAAGTGCTTAGAAAACAGATTAAATAAATATCTGTCAGGAATTGTGTTGGTATGATTGATCCTGCCATAGCCCAGGAGAATATACTGTTGAACCTTTTTTGAATTTCCTTCCAGCCCCCTGCTTTTTTCTTCTGAGTCAGTGAATTGCAGCATCTGCATCATTTTAAAAGATAAACTAACTAAAATAAAAACACACTCAAGCATAGTTAATTCAGTCATGAAGGAGCAGATGATCATAAAAAGCTCACAGCAATGGTAGGGAAGAGTTAGACAGGAAGACTGCGATTTCAACAAGGCGAGATGGGCTGACAGGCAAGGGGCTCAAGAAGCAGGTGTGAGAAGACGGAAAGGTGTACTGGTGCCAGGAAATCATATCAGAGCCAGAGCGCTGTGTTTGCTGTTCCTGCCACTGATGAAAAAGGACAAGAACAAGAGTATTGGCTGCCAGTGTTAAGAAAGTCTCTTTACCATAGCGCTCATCCAGGCACAGGATACTGAATGTGTAGCCGTGTCATGCAGCAGCCAGGGCTGGCTGCTCCTAAAGGGAGAACAAACCAGGACCCAAGCACGGGGGGGTTCCCTCCCCATGCAGGGTGCAGTCCCACAGCACTTGAACACAGCAGGGAGAAGGACATGCTGGTAATGTAATCCATGGATGGTCCCAGACAAGCCACAAGACAGCGATACCCAGGTAGAGCAGCCAGAGGCAAAGAAAACCAGGGACAGAGGCAGCACTAGACAGAAGTTGTAAGGCACGCCTGAGGAGCCCATCTAGGATAGAAGCCACCTACCACACGGGCCTGAGATCTATCCAGGAGGCAGGGCGGGACGCAGGCAGCCCTATAACAGCTCAGGCAAGGACAAAACAGCCAGCCCTGAGTTTAAATGGAGCTCCTGGGCCCAGGGGCAGAGGGTGTGGGCGGAAAGCCCTGGTGAGGACAGTTAGGGAAATTAAGACCTAGTGTCCTCAAGGCCCTGACAGCACACCTGAGATTCTCAGTAGCTACTATCAACAAGGAGTAGTAAATGTTAGGTGTAAGGTTAGCTGGAGCTAAAGGTTAACAAAGGGTAGGTTTGAAATCCTACTTCTCCAAGACTCAAATTCCTGTCTACAATGTGGAATCATTTGCTTATACATACATGCCTGAAAATCCTTCTTGATCAAAGCTCACATAGGCTAATAAATTCACAGGCATTGTCCTGTGACCATCCATCCTGACATGCTGCTAACACAGGCCTCGGCATGGTTTTGGTGATATACCAATTATTTGTCTCCCAAAACGTGCCTGGACATGCTTTCTGTTTAGTCTACCAAGGGCTATTTCCAACATACAGACTGGACGTACCTACCTTGTTTTGATAGGTAAAAAAAGTTAACATATGGATTCTATTGTATTATATAAATTGTATCATGTTCCACACAGCCTATGTTTCTACCATGCCAAATGGTGTCAGCGCAGAGAACAGGCCTGGTCCATTTTGTTTACCAGCAGAGATGTGCAATTAGATTCCATAATTGTCTCTCAGCACAGAAAACTAGTTGCACTGCTGTTTCCAAAGACTCAGTACCTTTCTCTCCAGGATATGAAATTTGGGTTCATGATTTGGGTAAATGATTCTCATTTAGGTTGGAAAAGACCCTTATCAGCCATGTCCCCCAGCACAAGGAGTTCAAATCTGAAATTCTAGTATCCCATTCCCCGAAAAGTGCCTGTGACACGAGGCCACAGGCCAAGGCTGGAAGTCCATTATCCAGTTGAAGCTGTCCCTCACACATACTTATAAACAGAGAAGGGTCAGTGGTCAAAAAGTAAAGGGCAAAAGCATAAACACACAAACATGAGGTATCCTGACTTTAGCATACTCAGCAGGAAATTCTTGAGGGAGGAGCCTTAGGTTCCTATGCCTGCCTCTAATATTGTTTATATTTTTTCCCTCTATTTTAAATTGTACACATGATCCTGAGGGTAGGGATAAGGTCATGGAACTTCCCACTTTAACCGAATGTACCTGCATTAAGCTCTCTGCTATTACTGCTAGATTATTCCAAGTTAGCTGAGAGAGCTTTCCAATTTAGAAATGTTATCTCTGCACAGCTCTGTAAAACGGGCAACAGAGGTAGACCAACAGACAGTTAGAATACACTAAATTTCAGAAAAGAAGATAAAAAGACAAATCTCCTTCCATGTAAACAGCAGCACGGTGGCAAAATTATTTTTTTTTCCTGGAGCTTTTCTTAGTTCATTTAGTTCAAATTTTTTATTCATTGGCTCTATACTGGTAAAACCTACAAAATTTGAATTTATCATTTAATTTTGCTTCATTTTCTAAGACAATACTGTGCTTACATGTAGCTAAGCCTTGAATGACAGATTAAGGAACAACTTCAATTGATCTTTTAAACTTGTTTTGTGATTTTTTTTATTTCTTAGCACTGCTCCATCCCCCTAAGAAAATAATCTTAATTACTTCTAAGTTAAATATCTTTTTTTATATAAAACTACTCAAAGTACAAACATATGTTTAACTGAGCTTTGCTCTTTTATTCACAAGTATTTATCTGCAGTTTTTCCATCAGACTGAACGGGCCCAAAAGAAATGCTGTCTGAGAAAGAACAAACATACAATTAACACAATCTACAAGTCCTCTTTAAACAGCTGCCCACTTATAATACAGATGAATACCCCGGATACTTCTCAAAAGTCTTAGAAGCGTCCTGCCACTGATTTTCCTTGCCAATTGTACATTTTTATGTAACAGTAACTAGGTTGATGTCAAAGAACTGAAACCAAATTATATACCATATGTCATACCAGAAGCAGCTCATAAAGATTAGCATATTTATAAGACAAAAAATGCATTTTAAGTAATGCAAATATGAAAAAAAATTTGTAAAAGCATTTTTTCCAAAATCAATTTCAAGTATGCTTTCTACTTTACTTTTGCAAGATCAAAGCAATTAATTTCCATCCTGTAGGAAAGATCTTGAAGAGAGTAACATCTGATATTGTGCAAAATGTCAAGAATCAATAATTTATCCTTTCAAACTGTAATGCTAGGGTCTAAACAATAATGCACTTGGTCCAAGATAAGATGGAGAAGTCAGTCAATTTGGTAACAGTCATAATGGCCTAAAACATTCCAAATTGAAAACCATGTAGGACAAGGACTGAATATATAACTCAAAGTTTCTAACTAAAATCTGGTATTTTTGACATGAGCCTCCTTTTGCACATTTCTAATTGCGTGTCTCAGTTCATTTAGTCAAACTTTTTAAACTTTCTTAAACACCGTTTAAAAACCTGAAAAGTAATGCTAATTGAAGATGAACAATTAAAAGCATGTGTTTTCAGCAAAAGACCAATATGCAAATTAAAATGTTATTACAAACAAAACTAATGGATAATTAGGAAACTATACTTACCTTTACATGTTCATTAACTCTCAAAACAGCAATAAAGTCAGAATAATATCTGTCTACCTCCCGGACACATGGTTCTCTACAAAGTTGATGGGTTTACATGTACTTTAATGCATTCCACATGGATTTTGTTACATTGTCTTTGTCGATAATATATAATTTAGCTAACCTAACCAAACGTCAATATCAAAATAGCTTGCCAGAGGAATCTATATGCTAGTTAAATATGTATTTTGTCTAGTAGGAATATAATTTGTTACACAAGAATCCTCACAAAAAATAGTTACAATTCTCTGACAAAGTTTTCAAAATGTGAAATCTAACTAAAAATAACTTTAGATTAATAATTAAAAGTACAATTCAATAAAATTCTATAAAACTCCTTTTGATTATGAGAGTGATTTTTCCAATTACTGTGGCATTCATTTTAAGAAACCAAAGCCGTAAGTAGCAAATTTTTATACTATTAACATCGTCACATGAACTAGTCAATATAATAAAGTTTCTAGTAAACTCTGATCAAACCATCTTCAAAGGTTTGGTTCTTCTGTCTTTATAATTTTCTCCAGTTAGACTGAGAGTAATCTCATCTTCATATACACTTTATGATGCACTACTAATAATCTGTAATAGAATTAATAAGTTAGTTTCCAGGAAGTAAGCAGTACAGCTACAAGAGTATTTTTGTTGCACACTTCTTTCAACCTACTACTCATAGCTAAGAAAGGACTTAAATTTCCCTAAACAGCTGTTCAGTAATACAGAAACATGCTTATTAAATCTAGCTTTCTTCCCTAAAATTGTCATATTGTCAAATTGATAAAAAAGTGAGTGAATGATAGATATTTGCAGTATCAATGCAATATTGATGCTGTTCAAGTGCTTAACCAGCACTTGCTCAGATTATTTTGCCTTAAAAGAGTTTGCATAGGTTAATTGCTCAGAATTTAATAAACAATTCTGTGGATGATGCATGAAGAGAAATAGGATCCAAGATGGTCAAATGGCCATGAAGACACTGAAGAAGATAAATGAAGAAGGATTCTCTAATCCTATCTGCCACTCTAATCACAGTAATCAACTATTCTATCTCCAGTCTTATAAACAACACAGATCAGAGGGGATCCAGGAGGTGATACTTGGTAAGCAAATACCCTTTTCAAAAAAGTGATGGAATGTTCCATACTTCAGTACCACAACACTAATCCTTGTTTGATGTACAGACTCTTGTGGCTTACATGCAAGCCCAAAGGTTCGATGTTCATTTTGATAAACAGGTTAGACTAACTGGGAATCTGAGATGTTGAAGGGTGAGAGAGACATAACCACATAGGCTTCAGGATTACAGCAGAGCTCTATCCTTCTGGAGTCCCCAGGGATTGTTGCTCTATGAAAACCCTCTGCAAGAGCCAGCAGCTTTTAGCTCATTTTCCTATTGAACTTTTTTCCCCTGTAACTTACAGTTTGTGAGATATGTATTCTATCCTCTGTTCAGATGGACAGTATAGATAGATAAGAACTAAAGAAAGATACTTCATCTTCCAATGTGGAAAAAGCCATTTATGCAGTATCTCTTTTGTCTCCCACACAGGACGTCCTTTCTGCTAATACAAGTCCCTGCACTAGCTACAAAAGGAAAAAAAAACCCAAACAAGAACTCAACAACAACAAAACAACTCTCAACCAAAGGCAGGCGAAAAAAGGAGCAGGGGTAAGGGAAAGCTCTGAGAATATGGGATGCTGTTTTTTATAGGAAAGAGTTTCTAAAGAAAGTAGAAAAATACATTAGGAAATAAGGTAAACTGAATTCTATCAGTGATTTTTAAAATCATGGCAATTAGAGGAAATCCTTTTGCTTAACTTACTTGCATTTTTTTGGGCTGTGAAACACTTAAAAGCAGGATAAACCTACATATTTGAGTTACTGACAACACATATTTCCTTTGGATCTAGTGAAAGGAAAGGACAGAGTTTAGAATATATACTGCCTTCTTATGACTGGGGATCTACACATCTGGAATAGCCAAGTACAGTAAAATGCAACTCACAATTCACTATTGCAGTTTCTGTCTAGAATATCTTCATAAGCAACTACATTTAAGACTTACGACTTGGAAAAAATATCTACTTTTAATAAATAGCTCACACATGCTCCAGTAGAAAACTGAAGATTATGGCGGTCTTTCACTAACTTGGTGAGCCATCAAACTGCTCTCTGCACCTTGCTAAGCAACATTAGTCAAAATGTACTAAATTTTTTTTGCTTACTATACACACGAAGATACAGTTTCATGTCTTTGTCTTTTCCTGGTTCAAATAAAATTTCTGTTTTAAAAAACCTTTCATGGTTTAAAAACTTTTCAAGGTTTTGATCTTCTGAACAAGATGATTCCATTTATTTTTCTTAATCCTCTCATATAGGGCCAAAATAAAACATTTAAAAAAAAATCCAAACCACAAAACCAAAAACAAAACATGGGACTCCTTGCCTTTATTATCAGCTGCTATGAAAACTGTATATCCCAATAGTCAAGCATTTGCATGATAAAATCCTTACATTTAAACTGACTTTTTACCTGGAAAGGGCATTACTTCCATCACCAATCTGAGTGAGTGGACATACTAAGTTTTCAGTTCCTGAAACCTGCTGAAGCACATGCTTTTTCACACACAAAATCCCCCACATTTACTTATGCGCAAAAAATTAGATCAGAGCGACGGTAAGAGGCGAGCAATTTACACACTTACATTAAAGAACTTCACTGGAATTAATCCGTATAACTTCAGTAATAATTACTAGTAAACTCTACCGTATACATTAATTCCTCTACCAAAAGTTTTAAAACTGTGCCAACACAACTGGAGCTTTTAAATGCCTAAAGGAAAACTATTAAGGATTTTATAATAGCAATACAAATGGTTAAAGCTTATAACCCTTCAAAATATTTTAAGGTAAAAATCATCATGTCAGAGAATGTGTCTAACATATAAGCTTTACTGAATATAGGCTAAAATTAAAATCATCTACTTTTAAACATCATGCTATTATATTAGTAAAATTACATTAGTCATCATGTTCAACCAAGCCATGTAAATGTTAACCTTCCTTTTTATTATATTAGTTCAGATGGTCATTAGTTTCTTCCTACCAAAAGGATTCATCATAATCAGCCTAATAACTTGTGCAAGTTCTAAAATGCAGATGTGTACTATAGAAGGAAAAGAAAAAAAGACCTTTTTGTCCTACATGACTATGTAATAATGCACTTCATTTTTTTTTTCCCCACAAATGTAAAACCACATTTAATAAATGATCAATAGTGATGACAGACATCCTTTACCAAGGACTCAAACAGCAAAATTTTCAAAGAGCTTGAAACCTGTTTGCCTTTTTCAAAGATGGTACGTCTGAAAGAACTGAACTTTGTTTTCGACAGAACTCCTGCACGCAAAGCGATATGAAAAAACATGACTAAGTAATTGAATAACCACAAGTGTTTTGACTCTAACATGATTACATTTCACAATGCAGATTTATGAGATTTGAGATCTCCATTTAACATCATGCAATTTCATACAGTTTCTCTCAGTCAATATACAAGGTACAAAATGAAACTACATTTAGATAGTCATAAACACAAATTATGCTTAGAAATCTAAAGATCAGCAACATATGCATTTAAATCACAAAAAATTAATTTTATACCCCCTCCAGTAAATTACAGCATCACAAGATACTGATATTAATGTCTCTATCTGAAACAAAAAAGAAATATTCCACCCTGTTGTATGTCATTTGGCTTAATAACAGCATTTTAATGTTTATTAGGGTCACAACACTTTAGATAATTACTTCAATATCATTGTTTTCACATAGTTTTAGACAACTAAGAAAGATTATAAAGGAATATTACGTGTATAACAGCAATAACTATGATCTAAATGTGAAGCTAAAATTCTTTAAATGCATTCCAATTATTCTCTAATATAAAGAAAATAAATAGCTAGATAATTCTTTTTTGGCGGTGAAGTTTGAAAGGTCTATATAATTAAATATGCATTGACTGCACATAGTGGAATGAGCTTTTTAAAATTCAAACACTGTACAAAGTTTAAAATTTCGACTTAAAATATCAGAAGCATTTTTAAATGAATTTTCATAAATTTTTGTGAAACGGGAACAAATAAACTTCATAAAAAGGAGGAGGCCTCCAAAATGAGTGTTTTAAAAACTGAGAGATTGTTAGGCGGCCTTAGTTAAGGCTGGGCACTGTTCATACTATTTCTGTAGCTTACCTCCATGGGTTTTTTTGCTTTGCTTTATCACCCCATTACTTCTGCCAGCAGAATTGAGAGGAGCAGGTGAAGGCAAGTGAGTAGGGGAGAAGGAACTAAGTATGGAAATTATTCCTAGAACAGTATTTTCCTTCTTACACTGCACCCTGAGCGTCACAGTTCTGAACACTATAAGGGTGCAATTATTTAACTCTATGCCAAATGACACAAAACATTCTTTCAGATATGTTAAAATAACCTGTTAAAAAAGAATTATTAAAAACAGGGCAGATGCATTAAAATGTAATTTTGGAAAATATAATTATGCAAAGCACTAATATGCCTAATAATAATATGTTAATTTAAAACTTCCTTCTATGTAGATGTAATACTTCGTCTACGAAAATCAGAAAAGTAAAAGAACTTCTGACCAGCATCAGTAACACGACTTCAGAGGGCTTGAACATACTGAAGGTTTCAAAAATCCCCAATGTATCAATCACTATGGACAGTTCTTCATATGTACAGTACATGCTACTTGTCACCTTACTACATGAGCTCTGAAGAGCTATGTCTTGTGTTTTATTTGCCTTGATGCAGCATCTGACCAAGCAGTTTATTCGGCATGTAGACACTTTTCCAGAATTTTAGGGCAGCTGAGACTGTTGGATGTCTGGAAAAGTGACCGAGAGCTGTAAGTATGTATGAAATCGGCATTTGCCTTTCATACAGAATCTAAGATTTGACTGACTTATGAGAAACCTGTATCTGGCAGCTCTAGAAGTGGTTCTGAGAGCTCTTTCAGTTAAGGCATTCATGTCCTTACAACAGCACTATATCTAGTCTTGTAATAAAACAAACAATATCAAACATATAAACATATTCTTTCTTTCGCAAGTTAGATAATATCCACTGTCTTTGTCATGTGTTAACAGTTCCAAAAGAACTCTTCTGGTAAACACACAGATATGGATATTAATTAAATTCAACTGAACTGTGAGTGACAACTAGATGCATTGCACATGTCCAACACCGACACTCACTAATTGGTTATAAAAAATGTGCAGTATCCCATAATTTACCGAAGCACCAATGCATAATTCCTTCATGCTGCAATGAATTTCAAGTAAAGATGAGCAGTTATGCCATTATTTCTAGTAGAGAGACAGCTAACACTTACTCCACTATAGTGAACATCTGCACAAAAGCTGGCTTATCAGTATTTATAATGTCCAGCAGCTCTATAGAAAGATATTTAGAACACTAAGAATTGAATTGTTGAAGGAATTGTTCTTATATGTGAGAACATTTGTTCACATGTGTGGAAATGCAAAAATACTCAGCACTTCATTTTTTATATACCATATTAAAACTTTGATCTCATTTGTATTAAACCATCAGGGCGGATATTAAATAATATCACTGAACATTTATTAGCCTAATAACTCTTTTTGACCAGACTGCACAAGCACAAACTGACAGTTACTCTTTTCTTTTGTTTGCCAAGTCAGCAGAGTGATCAAGAGGAGCTAAGCTTTTTGTTATTACCCAGCTGCACTAGCACATGATGATTGAAAACTTCTGGGGATCTAACTTTAGCTCAGATCAGAAAACACCTTAGCGGAGAGGTTCTTCCCAAGCTGAAGAGTTTACATGGGCACAGATGTAACTGAGCCACAGAATAAAACTAGAAGATTAAAAGTACCGTTGCCTAATTCACCTGCCACCAATTCATACTGACAAATCATTTCCCTGTACTACTGTACTCACCAATGGATGGAAGCTTTTGTGTTTTGTCATTTGTAAGTATAGAAAAATAACTCTGGCTTACTGATCCTTGATTTATTAACTATCACAATGAAACTAACCATTTAAAGGGCAATGAAAACACACTACTACTTAGTGAGAGTAAACTCAAAGAATATCCTTCCTTCGTTGAGCCCATTTGGACTCAGCCATTTCAGGGAAGCCATCACTGTTTCTGAGGTAATTTTAAAAGCTCTATCTGCCTACAGCTTCCTCTGCTGTCAGTTTTTAGTTTCATTTGCCTGTGTTTTAGTTGTCCTTTAGTTGTGTTTATGTCTCTTCTCACTGACTGCCAAGTTATAGAGGAAATTGCCTATAGAAAGGAAATACTAAAACAAATTTATTCAGCATACTGTCAAACGTATAAAATAAATTGAAATAATCTTTATATCTCTAGTAGTCAAAGAGCATTTAGGGTGAAAGTGATACCACATTTGTTGGTGAAAGCTATCTTGCAGGCATCAGGCTCCCAGTCTGCATTCTTACAGATGAAAAGTATCCAACTCTGCCTGAGAGATTAGGATGGACCAATTGCAGAGCCATCTCATATTTTCTTACTGGCTGGTCCACTGATTTTTTTTTTTTTTATAGCGGAGCTCGACAATTTGAAAATGTCACAAATTTAAGTTTTACATCTAACCTGGATTTCTGTAACAGAATTAACATTTGCATTCTTCAAATTTTAACAGGCACAGCAGTTAACATTAAAGATTTTTATTGACACCAGTATGCCATAAATATGTCTGTTCGGGTTTTGGGTGGCAGAAGACGTAGCTATATCCAGTATACAAAAGCTGAAAATTATACTCATAAGAAACCTGAATGGGATTGACAAGGCATCATTTCAATTAGGATACATTTACATAGTGAATGTAACGTTGAATTATCAGCCCTTAAAACTTTTGAGTTTGACATGACTCTCATTAACTCAGAATTCTCAACTGAAAATTCCGAAAAATATGTATAAATATTCGACCCATTAAATGCTAATAATAAATCATATATAATGAAAATAATTAAATCTGAGGAAGATTTCTATCAACACTACTACAGATGAACTTAAAATAAAGTTGTTAGGTACTACATAAATGACTTTGAGATAAGTTTTCAAAATGCACAGGTATGAAATCTGCCTTGCTCTGTTATTCATTGCTACTTCACACTTGTGGATAAATGAGAGATCTATCTTCAGAGTTACCTGAAGCCTTTCTGCAGATAACTTCATTAAACAGCAGAATCACAGCCTATTTTGTTAACTGAATTAAGGTAGAATCAATTAAAGTATTCTCCCATTTCCATGAACAAAAAAGTTTTAGAGTGTAATTTTAGCGTTGTTGTATGCATAACGAGCACTAGCATGATTAGGCTCTGTGAACAGGAAACACCTTCTCTCAATATATAAATTTCAAGAGGTTACTATATAAAATATGTATTCTTTTCAAGAGGAAAAAAACTCCAAAGATCTCTCAGTAGTCCTTAAAAACCAAGAATTTTGCACACTAGTTCCAAGAGAGAATATAGCACAGAACTTAAAAAAAAACCAAACATGTTTAAGATAACTAGAAAGAACATTATTTTCTTTTTAAAATGTTTTTTGAAAAATTATGGTTGCACATGCCAATGCGGGAAATTAATTTAAAAATAACCCACATATTTTTATCCATTTAAGACACATCCAGTGTTGTTCATGATAAAGAAATAACTAGCTATTTTAAACAAAAAAAATCTAAAGGGAAATGGGAAATTGATTGATAGCATTTACCTTAAGTGTTTGAAGTGGACTGTATTAAAATGGTTTTAAAAAGTAACTTCAGTCACTCCCTCTTCAAAAACAAGTCTAACTCTCCATGGCAATAAAAACAGCAAAAGGAGAAACACGAGTTACTATTCTTGATTTCTTGCCTCTTAGTCTTATCTAACATTTTTTTTAAAAACAATGCCTGTGATAATCAACTATTAAACAATCTTTCTGATTATCTATTGTGAACAAGGTCTTCCAGCACAATAAAAGCCCTGCTTCAGATAATAGGAATGTCCTAGAAAAGCTATTCTGTGTTCAGTTAGAGGATAACTAAGGAATCTTCTACATTTTGCATGTAGAATCAGGGGTTTTAAACCATCACCCCAGTCTTTTACTTGCAGCAGGCATTACTTGAATTACAATAGCACCTAGGAGCCATAATCAGAGACCAGAATCACAGTGTGGTAGAGGCTCTACCAACCTGGGACAAAAAGATAAAGCAAATACAGGACAACAGCAAGACACACAGATGGGCGTACATGCGAACAATCAGACAGTCTTCACATAGGACAGCAGTACTTCCAGTGCATTATGAACTGAGCTACTGTAAAAGTATTTTTATGCATCAGAGGAAAAAAAGAAAAAAAAAAAGAGGGCTTGAAGACTTTAAAGGACATATTTGTTCATGGACAAAGAGTTTCTCCTAAGCAAGGCAGACAGCAGGGAACAAAACATAAGGATGCTATTTTGCAAATGTTACATCAGCAAGATAAGTTAGAATCAGAGTTTATTCAGCCTCTTGATACTGAAGCAAAGAAAACAGTCCTGAACAATCTGCAAGAAAAGTTAGTTGTACCTCTATATGCACAGATTCAAGAGGACTTAAATACCCTAATCAGTACACACATTTAGAAACACTGACAGAGAACTGCCCTCACCTCCTCCCACCCGCTTCAATAATACAGCAGTTTGTCACTTGCCATGTGTTCCATGTTATGATAAATGTATTATCTTTGAACTGCATGTATGGCATAGCACCATATATTTCTTTTCCAAACGCCACTTACCATTTAGTTATTTCAGAAGTATTTAGTCATGAATGTCCTTTGCACTTCTTGACAGATAAGAAATAAGAAACAAGAGACATTCCAACGTGCAAGGAAAATTGCAATGACTGTGTCAATGACTGACTCTGTATTCAACACAAATGTTAGGTGAGCAAACAGTACCCGTATAACAAAACGCATTTTTTCTAAATGTCTGAACATTCGAAGTATTTGCATTATATTTCTATTACTTTCTTAGTGTCTTCCCTTAAAAGGTAGCATAGGTACTGAGTAGGTACTGAGACGGATTCAATGCCAAAAATACTTACCAAAGCCACAACATTCTCAGCTAATAAATACACAAAGTTAGACAAATATGAATCTGAGGATGGTACTGTCTACCAGATCTTCTCATTCTTTGTGTAATAAAGAGTTAAAAACTCTTCAATTTCAGCCAGGAATCAATGTGGGACTATTTTGGCAACATTTACTGGAGCTATGTATCATTATTCTCTACTTTGTGGTCCAAGAGGGCTATGCCGAACAAATTATTTTCCAGATAACTTGTTAGATCTAGGAGTTTATTAGAAAAATATATGGCTTATGGCTTGAAAGACCATAAAGTGGTTTAAAGAGACCTAAGTGACAACGATTTATCTACCGGATTCAACTTTCTCTTCAGGCTGCCGCAACAGAGTGTGGAAATGTGAAAAACAGGATTAAAGATTCCAGTTATCTGCTTAAAAACCGCAACTGCTTTATCATTTATCAAGAATGCCACTTTAGAAGTTATCTGGATGGTGTGACATAAGATTGTACAGTCCACTTCCACATTTTGCATACTGTTAAAGACTTCCTTTTATTGGAGTTGTTGGCGCTCATACCAGCATTTTTACCTGCTGAAGCTGCATATTAGATAGAAACATTAAAAAGTGGAATTTACAACTTAAGGTACAAAGTTTCTTTTTTAAAGAAAATATTATTCCCATTATAGGTTTCATACAAATATGAAATATGAATATCACTTAACTTAGCACTTACCTTACAAGCTTAGGTTAGGAAGACTTTCTTTAGGAAGACTCCATCTAACAGACGGAGAAAATCACTGAAGTTCACGAGTCTTTCAGAGAAGAAATCCAAAGTCAAGTTTTCTAAACCACCCCTTTAAAGGCACTAACCTTTCTATTTTCCACCCAGGGAACAGCAGCCTCCAAATGTTTGTAGGAAGTTAGGCAGTGTACATTCCTTTGTGTTTTGTCTGAGTCTGAAAACTCTCTAACAATTTAAACTGATCTTAGCGACCGCAGAGCCACGGCCCCTGGTCACACATTCCCATCACCTCCTCTGTGTTCTTTCCTGATGCTTGTGTGACCCCAGTTTCATCAAGTTCAGGGAGCTAAAACAGCTAAAACCTAAGTTTAAAAACACTTCCCTTTCAAAGCCTAGATCTACATTTTAATATTCGTGAGGCAGTTGTTTGTATTACACTTCAGGGGCATTTCATGGATAAAACATATGATTAGCAGTAGACTAGTATATATTCTAGTAATATACTTACTATTTTTCATAGCAAGGGCAGAACAAAAAATAACTCTTAGTAAACCAAAAATACTAATGCTGTAGATACATTATACAAATAGCCGAGAATTTGTATAATGAATAGATCTTACAAAAACAATCATATATATTGAAATGTAATTAAGTGAGTATGCACGTTAAAATAAAAGCTTCTTCCCTTCTCAGCCATGTAAACCCTTGAACTCAGACCTGTAAGTGCTACATGAACCAATTCCTACAGAAACTACTGGAAGTTCCAGGGCTGTGACAATGTCCATAAAAAGGAATTTCAAGTTTTACTTAGATGGAAAAAAAAATCATCGCATCTGTTTAACACTTATTTATAACCGATAAACTGATAAAACAATACACTTCCCTTAAGAAAGCATGCCAACTACTACACATCTCCAGTTTAATAAATTTAACTAGGCTACATGTGAGGCCATTTATCAAAAGAGTCCTAGGGAATGAAAATTATGAAATTGTCTGAAATAGTCTGTAACAAGACCAACATCAGCACAGGCAGAAATAACTCTGGAAACCCCAACTTCTTCCAGAACAGACCTTTCATGGAGTTATATTTTTGTTCTTCATGAGCTATATGGGTGGTGAAGGGTCATCTTTGAGGCACATGGAGAGAAGAGTCTTTATTCACTAGGATATACTCACTCAATAGTCAGAAACAGAAACCAAGTCTCACCAATCACCTGCTTTCCAGTTGTTAACAGCTAAGTAGTCTAATCCAATGCCACAGTATTAGCTGCTAACCGTTTTTCGTACAAGTCTTCTTGTGCTGAATTTAAAAGATTTGAAGTAAATAAAAGACGGAGCCAAGAAAACAATATACTGAAAAACTGATCAGTGAGCAGTATTCAGTCTTATTTCTGACTAAAGGAGACAGTAAAATAATATGTATCAATGTAAACTTAAGCATAATGCACAGGCACAAAGAATTCAGATGAAAGATGCACAAGCTACCTTAGTTCTGGCATTTTCTGATCTCTGCACAAATCTTATAAAAATTATTCTAGCTTATATGTTAAAACTTCAAGAAAACACAGTTTTGGAAAGCCCAACAAATCATCAATGTGTTTATTAAAAACTATTTAAATACATGTTATGTATGTATATACGCAGAGGGAGGAATAAAGATTATTTCTGTGATGAACTTGGCATGAGCAAGATTCTGCTCCATGAGCAATCTGCCTCTAGTCTGCCCACAGTCTCATTACAGCAAAAAGGTCCAAATGATCCAACCAACTAGTCCATTCAGAATGTGATGTTCAGGTAAAGCTGTATATGAAGTTGCTAAAAGCATGAAAACTTTTTATTTGAATCAAGAGTGCATTCAAGACTGGTACGTATGTGTTGGTCAAAAAAAATCCCCAAGCAATACAAAAGCCCAAGCCCCTCACTTAAAAGCATCCTAACAATTCATTTCAAGATTGTTTATTAAAAATTCCATCGCTTGTTCAATCAGACAATCTTTAAAATATTAGCCAATACTTGTCTTTGTTATTCAAAATACATGACTGTGCACAGAGATGACGGAACCTTCCAGAACAACCTTTCAAGGACTGTGAACCATGGACACAGAATCCCTTCCATTCTTCTTGAGTGATGTGAAAGTCACACAGCATAACTCTGAGACTGAATGGCCACAACCTCTCTCTCTGTACCTAGGCCATTCCTAGTCTAAGCATCTTCTGGTAATGCACGCAAACAACGTTGATAAACACCTATTACATGTGGTCATCCTTCACCTCTAATAGCACTATTACACTGCACTCTCAAGAAACTATCTGAAACACTGTACGTAAAGTGTTAAGAGATATGTATACGTATCTCTTTGAACTTGCTTTGAGAAGTCTTGAGAATAAGTCAATTTTCAGCAAAATGTAACCATATAAATGAAACGTACGTTTGCCATAGTAGAGCGTTAGGAGTCACGCGATGAGGCCACAGAAAAAGCCAACTCTCTCCACCCTATTTCTATTTAGTCTACGCTTGTATCTACTCCTCCAAATCATTTTTTTAATTATTTTAATTATATACACAAAGAATGCACCTGTTTAAAAACTAGCACATACTTAAAACATTCATCTAAAGAAAGGGAACACAAGAGGTAAATCCAATACAAATTAATGAGTTTCCAATAAACAGTAACAGAATCTTTTGGAATTAGAAATGCATCATTCTACATTTAATTCAAAATGCTTTTCACTCTCTAATAACTATTGCCCTCACATTTAGCCATCTCTCTGTCCTTCCAACCACTAAACACTCTGTGAAAGTTGCTCATCATCCCTGCATGTAATACAGTTTGAAATTTGCTTAAGAACACTTCCTACATAGTTGTAAGTTACACGAGATCAAATATCCGAATTGCAAAAAGTGTGCCCAGAAACATTTTCTTCTATCTTCCAAGTCACAGCTTCTGTCAAAGCGTAATAGATATCAATATCACCTTAAATGCACATTCAGGTACATGTAGAATTCTGAATTACACATTTGATCAAGGAGTATAAAAAGATTACAGTCCCATTGCTGTAAAACTAAGAAAAATCAGACAAGCTTCTCTTTCTTAATATTTAAAGACACCCATCTCCTCCTGGAGAAGCTTAAAGCTTTGCGCTGCTTTTATCTATTTTAAAATCATTCTGAACAACAGCCATTAATCCAAAGAAGTATATTTTCTAAGTATTCATTCACTCTTCAACAAAAGTAAGTCATTGGTAGGTACCAGAATCCATTAAGAAGCATGTAGAGTAGCCTCTAGCAACTTCCAACATATATAAATAAGCAGAATTTTTCTATTTTCATACAAATATTCTGGTATTTTAGCAAACATTTCATACCTCAACAAGCATCAGTGTTTGTTAATCTCACACAAAACTAATAAAGTCCAATATTGCAACAAGCTCAAGAGGACTGGGCCCAGCGTCAGACCACTGAGCCACAGGTCACTGGTAGGGTAATGTTCTTCTAAGTACAGTCATTAGTTAACCCTATCGAAATGATTCACTTCTACCACCTTGCAAATTCTAGTTTGATAATTACAGTAATTATCAACTAGCATCTCATCACTACTAGATGACGGCCAATGACTTGAGGCTAACTAGCACCTAATATTCAAAACTAACAAAAATTAAGCGAAAAGAGGCTCATGGTGGAAGCCAGCAGGCATAAAGAACTGAGTAAACAAAGAAATGTACAACAGTTTTCAGGCTCTAACAGGTTAATTTTCCTGACAAGCTTCCCATTCACAGATGGGCCAATGCGGTAACCACACACATAGTCTGAAGGGGCTGCAGATCTGCAGCCATTGCGGAAGTGAGAGCACCACTCTAGGCAATGCTCATGCTACAGCTCACAACTTTTGCCACCTGAATGTTTCTTCCACCCAGAAAATCACTCCCATAATGAGAAGGTCTGCGTTACCAATACTAAGGTTCGAAGGGAATGCTTTATTATTCAGTACAATAAACCACAGTATGTTTTGTAATAATTAAATTAACTTTGAAAAGGAAAAAGAAATCAAATAAATCTTTATATCTAATTATGTAACACAACTACCAAAAGACAGAAAAGCTGAAGAACTAAGTACAAAATGAATTTACGGGTGGTTTTATCTACAGTTCACCTCTACGTCTGCTTTTACGTGGAAGATCATTCAAGTCTAGAGGATACTCAACCAACCTGCTGCAGTTGAAAACCTTTTCTTCCCTTCACCTTACAGTACAAGATACTTAATCCCAATGACTTTATCTAATATGTTTCCTATGAACTAAGAACCTGCATTTCAGTATGCCTGAAATATCTTACTTCAAATATGGTCAAATAGTTATTATAGAAACATTAGCTGGTTATAGCATAATGTTATGATTCATTCAAAACAGCCATGGCCCATATATTCAGAATGTTCAAATTTTTTATCGCATTAAAATATTGGAGTCACGTAATTCTCTCACGCGTATGACCATATCACTGCATCAAAAACTTTCTGTGGCTGTAGCAGAACTTCCCTTTTCATGAAGGACTTTTATAAAAATTGTCATCTTCTCTCTAAAGTAAATTTGTGCGTAAAAACGATGAATGTATTAGAATTCAGAGTGCAAAAGGAACTGTAAGTTATAAATGAATACAAATTTTGTGAAAACCTAATAGAAGTACTCTGCATTAAGACCTCCATGCTGGTTTATGTGTCAAAGAATTTTTAGAGGACTAACTGTAATTTGCATTTGCCGCGTTATATAAAAATAAAAACATATTTTGTTTCTGCATTACATAATTGTTTTATCTTTCATTGTGTAATGAAACTATGTATCCTAAATGTATCTAAATGTATCCTAAACTCCATACTTCTATGTGCACCAGTGTTTCTCAGAAATACTTCATCTTATTCTCTTTGCTTCCCCTCCCCCTCTTAAGCGCTGACGGGTAAAACTAACTGGGTAAAACTAACTTGGTTGACTTTTCTTTAGGATAGTTTGTAAACACTACGTAACTCCCTGAGATACACATTACCTAAAAGTGATACTACTGCAAATGTTTAGTAATCTGAAACATGCTTTGGAGAAAAATTTCTATACTATGTGCTAAACAAAAGTTTCAATTCACTTTTTAATCCACTAAGACAGCTAGTTTACTACTAAACCACAGAAAACTGTTTTACTCAGCACCTAAATTGATTTCTGAATCACTGCCACTTAAACCAGCCTAATACAAAAAATTTTTGCATCTTTCCTGTAAACAGCAAGAATCATCAGCATTTGCCTTCCAAAACGAAGCATCATGTTGGCATCTATCAACAACAACTACCAAAATAAAATAGACAGAGACATGAATTTTAATTTGCAGAGAGAATTATTTCAGGTATGACTTGTTTCAGAACAACAATACCCTGTTAGGGCTTGCAGGCCGCAGCATAAGTAGTTTGGGAATTGTAATGACAGCACAAACAAAGCACTGAAAAAGGTTTATGAGGGTGGAGTCCATTTTTAAACACTGAATTAAAACTCTTCTGTATCCTGCGGCACCAAACTTTCAGAGGATGCAGTAGTAAACCCTGAGCAGACAAACTATAGCAGTCTTGGCTCCTCTTCCTCCACACACAAGCCCATCCGGTTATTAAAACTGAATGCACCGTTGTTCCCTATGAAATACTTGAAAACAAAGAACTAAAACACAAAGACCATTCCCCTTCATAGAGTATTAACTTCCGCTTTTAATAACTAACACATCGTCCCACACGATACAGTTCTACATTGTTCAACACATACCACTTCAGTCAGACAATGCACACAGCAATAAAACTCAACCCAGCAAAGAAAGTGAAAGCTGCGTTTGTTCAGCATGATACTTGGCGCAGCCAACTGTAATGCTTCTGCCTGCCATTTATTGTTTACTCTGTCAAAGGATTATTAAGAATTAAGCTACATTTGGCAATTTTTTGAGCAGGGAATTTACATGCAAAGTGACTGACACTTGATATTTAAAGTCTATTGGTCGACTCTGACCCTTCGTTCACAAGTGACTCATTTGACTGCAAGGATCTCTGATGTGGAATTGCTCAGATACGAATCAATTGCAGTTTTTGTCTCGGGTAAATGTTACTTGGCAATCCAAAAGAAACGAACAATGCTTGAACCGAGGTTCACATACAATAGTACTCACATGTTTAAAGAATTCCTTTTACATGCCTGATTTAGTTCTAGTCGGAGGATTTATGAGTCCCCTTCTCCTAATAACTTACCTCAGTGCACAGTGGTTTTAAACACACACACACACAACCAGCGATTAACTCTTTTGCTGCCTAAAAGAACAGAAACGTACGGACGTATTCAAGCAAATAAAAAAAGCAGGTTTGGTCCCGACAGAGCTATTGATTCTCTCTGGGAGGTGGGGATAGGGGAAGGATAAGACGAGAAAGGGAAAGAAACATGTAGGTACAGTTTGCAAATCCCTGCTCCATAAAGAAACGATTGTGTGTAAGAAACGACCATTCCTACATGAAATCAGCTCAGTGCCAATTCCGCAGTTTACCTCTGATAAGGATAAAGTAAAAGGGTTTCTCTGTACCCGCGAAAGATTCCCTTCCTCTCAGAAGGCAGATGCAGCATTTCTATAAACAAAAATGTCTCTAGCCCTACCTTGTGCCAGTGCTTGCAACATGTGGAGCTGAAGCAACAGAAACGCCCACCATCCCCGAGAGAAGATGAAACAGAAGTTTAACTTTATCACCATTCCGCCTCGGCTGCTATTCCTTCGGGCAATAATTTCTCGATCCACCTTCCTCTCAACCGTTATTGCCTCACTGATCCCCATCCGATCCGACTGCCTGCCACTCCTGACAGCGCTTTGGTCATTGCTCTTTCCGCACCCCGAGGCCAGGCTCTCTTTGGAGGGCTGGAAACACCGCCCGCTGCCTTCACCCCGGAGTTTTTGGGGAAGAGAAGCCCCCACCTCACTGGAACGGCGGACTCTTTGATTTGTGCTCACTTTGCCTGCAACCCGAAAGCAGCACTCCGTGTGCCTCCCGGTATGGTAATTGCCACCTAAGTCAATGTTTCTTGTGGAGGCATTGATTGCACCAAAACAACCAGTCAGAAATGTGAAACACATGTTTCTGCACTGTCACATCCAACGCCTTCAACAGAGAGCGAGTAAGTTTATGGGCGTCAGTATTTCAGTAAATCCAGATCCTTCAGCACATCGCTAACACAAACAGAGAAAGACTGATCCATCTTAGCCACCAGCAGACAATCCAAAGAGTACCTTTCATACCGCAACGATGATGGAAACTGTTACCCCTGCGATTTTCATGAAGCGTGGTGAGTTTTCCAGCGTGTGTCCCATTCTCCTGTAAAAAGCTTGCGATGGAAGTGTTAAATTCTCGTAGAAGGAAAAAAAAAAGCGTCAAGAAAAAAAAACCTAATTGAAAGTATCTCTCTATTCCTTGCGCTAAGGATTTATTTCAGACAATTTCAAGATTAGCCATGCAGACAGGGTAGTCTCCAGATATCCCCGCAAAGCTCTGCATAGTTTATATTAATCCGATTTTCCTCTGGATACAAATCTCTACCGCCAATACAAGGGTTTGAAGGGTCCTCGAGCAGGTAAATTGAGCAGCTCTGGCTGCGACTCCGGCTCGCTGTGCAGCCAGTCAGCCACAGGCCAGCGGCTGTGGCACTTGAACTCTCACGTTCAGCTGGAGGTAGGGAAAACCTCAGTTGATCATTATCTCCCTCCTCCTCCTCCTCGAAGATCGGTGCTGATCTCTTTCTTGCAGGGAGACCACGACAAAAATCACCTCTAACGCGTAGAGCGCTCTTCCTCTGGCCGGCTACGGACGCAGCAACGAAACAAACCCTCAGTTGGATGGCGTCCGGGGCGGGGGGAGGCAAAATCTCTCGAAACAAACGGCAACAAGGTGAAATCCTTCCAGCTTTGCTTAGATGGACTCCTGCTTTCCTTGTTTATGCAGCCCAAGGATCCTGGTTCTTCCTCTGAGCGTCTCTGCCTCACAGAAGCTGTAAACACAAGAGGGAAAGCGCTATCACCACAGCGGCGGCAATAAAACCCTGCTGCAGTTGAAAACCTTTTCTTCCCAGATCGGAAGAGC
>VZSC01008938.1:398349-476640 GCA_013398225.1 Steatornis caripensis
CCCCGCGGGGGGGGGGGGGGGGGGGGGGGGGGGGGGGGGGGGGGGAGCGCCGAAGGTTTTACATTTCAACAATGCATCGGGTATTGTTTCAGCCCCGCCTTCCGTAAAGGGAAAAGTTTCGTGGGAGATTCCCTCCCCGCCACCCCAGCCCCCTCCCGCCGCCTTTTTAAAAAAGGAAGAATACGAGTAGTTATAAAAGTAGTACACCGAGGGTAAACGCAAGTTAAAAACAAAGCACCTAAGCGCGAAGTTGATCAAANGCCGGCTCTGCACAGGCGCCAGAGGAGCCCCCGCCCCGCACACACACGCACCGCCGCCACCACCACACGCACTGCCAGGCCGCCAGCGCGGGACCTGCCCGCAGCCGCCTCCACCGCTCCTCCCCCACCCCCTCCGGTAGCACCGCCTCCAGCCGGGCCGCTGATTGGGCGGCAGAGCGCCCGGGGCGGGGCGGGCGCAGGAGCCGCGCTCGCGCAAGGCGGGAGAGACGTTGTCCCGCGTGCCTGCGCTGCCTTAACGGCCGGCCGCGTGCAAGCCTGGGGGGAGCATCTCTCCGGCGCGTGCACGCGCGCGCTCGCCTGGCGGGACGTTCTCCCGCGTCCCCGCGCTCGCTGCGCCCCCTAGGCCTGTGAGGCGCCGCTGCTTCTGCTTCGGCGGCGGTGGCTGCTGCTGCCAGGGGGCACGCCAGGCACGCCCGGGAGGGCTGGGGGGCGGCGGCTCCAGCCTGTGCGTTCCCGGCAGCTATCCTTGTTAGCAGCGAGCAAGGGAGAGAGCAGGTACGTGACAACGCCGGGGAGCCCGGAGGTGCACGTTAACCGCCCCCCCTTCCCCTTCCTGCTCTTCGTATTGTGGTAATTCAGCCTGCGAGGCTGGCAGAACGGCGAAGTTTCTGAGCTGGGTTTGGTGTTACTCGATGAGTTCGGCGAGTGTTGGAGCTGGAGGGGGGCAGCCAGCTTCTGCTCTCTTTTCCTTTTCGACAAGCTGTCTCACGATGGAGTCATGCAGGCAAACATAGTAAATTAGCACATCGAATGCAAGGTCACTTTTTTGTGTGGTGAACGGCTGGCATTATGGGTTTCTGACTGAGGCATTTTATTCAAGAAAGCACCTTTTTCTTCTGCCTTTGTTATTTTATCGCATAAAAAAGTTAAAGCGTCTTCACTGTTTCCACACCACCCCAGTACAGGTGAACAGCNAAGTTAAAAACAAAGCACCTAAGCGCGAAGTTGATCAAAGAGAAATCTTGCCGGCTTCCCCCACCCAAACACAGCCTGAACTTTTCTCGCCTCCTCCAGCACAAGCGCGGTTTTAACCCTCCCCTGGCAGCCGCCTCGCCCGCCGCCCCTCCCCGGCGCCTACCTCGCCGCCCCCGCCCCCCTCTCACCTCCCTGAAGCCCGGCAGACACACTCCCCGCCTCGGCGGCCGCGNCCTTAACGGCCGGCCGCGTGCAAGCCTGGGGGGAGCATCTCTCCGGCGCGTGCACGCGCGCGCTCGCCTGGCGGGACGTTCTCCCGCGTCCCCGCGCTCGCTGCGCCCCCTAGGCCTGTGAGGCGCCGCTGCTTCTGCTTCGGCGGCGGTGGCTGCTGCTGCCAGGGGGCACGCCAGGCACGCCCGGGAGGGCTGGGGGGCGGCGGCTCCAGCCTGTGCGTTCCCGGCAGCTATCCTTGTTAGCAGCGAGCAAGGGAGAGAGCAGGTACGTGACAACGCCGGGGAGCCCGGAGGTGCACGTTAACCGCCCCCCCTTCCCCTTCCTGCTCTTCGTATTGTGGTAATTCAGCCTGCGAGGCTGGCAGAACGGCGAAGTTTCTGAGCTGGGTTTGGTGTTACTCGATGAGTTCGGCGAGTGTTGGAGCTGGAGGGGGGCAGCCAGCTTCTGCTCTCTTCTCCTTTTCGACAAGCTGTCTCACGATGGAGTCATGCAGGCAAACATAGTAAATTAGCACATCGAATGCAAGGTCACTTTTTTGTGTGGTGAACGGCTGGCATTATGGGTTTCTGACTGAGGCATTTTATTCAAGAAAGCACCTTTTTCTCCTGCCTTTGTTATTTTATCGCATAAAAAAGTTAAAGCGTCTTCACTGTTTCCACACCACCCCAGTACAGGTGAACAGCTTTTGCTGGTTCCCTGGCAGCATCTGCCGTGCGCGTGCAACGCGTGCTCCTCAGCCACACCTTCTCCCATCCAAGCCATCAAACCCATGCAAACTCGTGGTCTGTTTTTCCCCTTGACCCTCCCTTTGTTATCTCACAGGTGAATCTTGTCTGCCAAATTCTCACCTACAGTGGTGCCTGCTTCTTCTAGGTTCTAACAAGTTGTGAAGGCTTATGACATCCATTTTCTGCCCGCCCTTCTTCCCTGCATGTGAAAGCTTGTTGCTCCTGTGCTCAAGAAGTTATACCTAAATTCTTCTCTTGCTCTGTCACCTTTTCCTGGTAATTAAAAGATATGAGCTGTACTTCAACAGTCGTCTCTTCCTTGTGGTCAATAGGGTGTAAGCAGCGATTCTATTGTATCTCTCACGTCACGCTTTCCTTTTTTTGTGTGTAGACCACATGAATAATTATCTACAGATATCAGGACCCAGTGCTTATGATTTTCCCTTCAATATGTCCGTTTTGAGAACAATGCAAAGCAAACCCAGATTGTTTTCAGCTGTGTTGAGAACTGACCTCAAGGAAGTAACAATCCGTTTGTAACTCCCATTGCGTCGTTAATTTACTGCAGCATGAAGAAACTTTTTATTTAACTAGTAATTTTGGGTGGGACTGATTTACCTTAACTGGAAATGGAAAGTATATTTAATTGCCTGTTTAGGGGTTCGGTTTTTTAAGTACTGTTAACAAAGAGAGCGCTGCGCTGCTGATGGGAAGTTGAGTTTTAAGGTTTCAAATTCAGTTTGATCTCTAAGAAAGTTGTCTGTGCTTCCTTATCAATTCTAAGGGAGGCAATTACATTATTAATGTCTGAAGTCTGCCGAAAAGTCATTGTCAAACTGTTAACTTGTAAACCCAAGATGCTACAGAAGAGAAATACTAATTTCTGTTACCCTATTTAATTTTAGTGAAAGCTTGTTTCCTCTTGGGATGAATAAATTTTCCTTGTAGCATTTAAAGTCGATTCAATGTGCAAACATAAGAATAGGAAGCTAACCTATTTTTATCACTCAGGCCTTGCTTTTTAAAAATTATTTAAATATAGTAATATCTCTTATAGTTGCCAACTCCACATTTTGGGTGAAATGTTTTCAGTTTGTTATTTCCTTATTTTTAGTGATAACCATGTCCCTTTGACGTGCCACAGAAGACAAAATTTGTGGGTTTTCTTCTGTTTGCCTTGTTTGCGATAACTGTACTTAATAGCGTTCAAACCAGACAAAATCTATCTGAATTTTTGTTATCTAGATTAGTAAAAACATTTCACTGCTTTACTACCTCTGTTCTGTACCTGCTTTTTCACTCTCCTACATGTGCATAAACACGTGAGGAAGTAACATGCAGCAGGAAAGCTAGCAGGAGAACAGCTCTCCCAAATGAAAAAGCAGAAACAACAAATCCGATGCTCATAAAGACAGGAAAAAGGAGGGAGTGGGTTTTCAGGAATTTTAAACATAAGTAAAAAAAAAAANTTTTGTTATCTAGATTAGTAAAAACATTTCACTGCTTTACTACCTCTGTTCTGTACCTGCTTTTTCACTCTCCTACATGCGCATAAACACGTGAGGAAGTAACATGCAGCAGGAAGGCTAGCAGGAGAACAGCTCTCCCAAATGAAAAAGCAGAAACAACAAATCCGATGCTCATAAAGACAGGAAAAAGGAGGGAGTGGGTTTTCAGGAATTTTAAACATAAGTAAAAAAAAAAAAAAAAGCAGCAATGTAGTTAGTTTTGTTTAAAGGAGGAGAAAACAAGGTAAAAGAGTTTTTTTCCAGTGAGTGTTATATTCCGCAATGAGAGTTGTAAGTGCAGTAAGTCATCTAAGGGCTGCAGGCTTTTGTACAATTAGTACAGAATGGTAGGACGTTTTATCTACATAAGTGGTGAGACAATGAGACAGGAGGGAAAGGAATAGAAGGGTCCCATACTCAAGACAGGCCACTTAATGAAAGGCATCTTCCTAGGCAAGAAAATGGAATCGTGGAACTATTTCCAGAGGAAAATACCATTGTACAACCTTAATTCTTAGTTTCCTTTTACAAGACTTTATGTCTTCTAGGGTGTGGCTTATTGGCTCTTTCTAGCATTTTGAGTTTAGCTAAACTCTTTAGAGAGAACGTTCTCATGTACGAATAATTTTATATGCTTTTTTGAGAGAGGCAGCAGCTTGTTTTGATCTAGTGTATTTCCTGACGCAGTCTCTGGCTCTTGCAGTCATGGATGGGTAGTGCCCAACTTGGGTGTAGATTATACCAGATGAGAAGTTTTTTCAATCAGGTAATTGCTAAATATTGCCTGGTTTAGTCCTCTAAGCATCTTGCATTCATTCTTCTACAAAAAGAAAAAAAATCGCTGATTAATTTTGTATTATGTAGTATTTTCCACCACTGCACTTTCTTGAAGGATGACTTACTCTACCTGAAAAAATTGACTGGTAAAGAAAAAGCCCTTACCAAAAGCTTTGAAAATTAAAGGGAGAGAGATATGAACACTTTAACAGGCAAAATCATAATATACTATTGCAACCTAGAAGTTAATATTCTAGTAAGGTCTTCTTCCTAACTAATGTAGAACAATTAATATTTCTAATTTAGTGGAGAGAAGAGCTTCCTGCAGAAGGTATAGATCACGTGGGTGCCCTGAAAACACTGTTTTGTGGTTTGGTTCTGCACTTCCATTTTTCTTCACTCAAAAACCTGAAGTGGAAAGCTCGGGGCAAGTGACTGCATTGGCTACCACATGGTTGTCCCAGAAGACTCTTATATTGCCTTTCCTCTTCTCCCAAGAGAGACAAAGCTTTAGAAAACAATGAGTATGTGAGTAGAAAGTAACTCGCTTTCAAATGGGATGTTTTTTCAGCATACTAAATCAACCTGAATGCAGTAAACTATTGGGAGGGGGCTAAAATCTTCCTTAACAAGGGTATATTCCCAAGGGTCAGTAGCCAGCTGCTTTGCATTTATGGTGTAAATATGCTTCCACATCAATAATAAACATTGGAAGAGAAGAAAAAAATATCACATTACATAGCTGGAAGTCTCGGGGGAGACGTTAAGCAATGACTTCACCACACTTCTGGAAGTGTCTTCTGCAGTGAACACTGTTGCAAGAACAAGAATAACTCCCGTTAAATTTTACTGTGCTTAAATAACTTAATATGGTGTCAGTTGTAATGCCCCAAAACAAACAGAATGACAGTTTTTTGTTTTCTCCATGTGGTTTGAATTTACATAAAAGAAATTGGAATTAGATTTATATATCTCTTAGGTCTGATTTTAAATTCAGAAATGCTAGCAAATTCAGAGTTAAATTCCTTCACTTGCTGCTTAATATGATTGTGCTTAGGAGTCCGGGAACAGACAAGGTACAGTTCTAAGGCACAGCGGTAGAAGTTGAGGGCAGAGTGAATAGATTGAAATGTGTGTTTCACAGCTTTTATGAGTCTATGAGCTATAGCACAGCTGTGTTTATATTCAAAAACGGATTAGCTGATATGTGCAATGTCTGTACGGTCATGAGAAGGGGCTAGTGTAGTTTCCGAGTTATCCCGTCTTCTGTATTATCCCAGTGTAACAATAGGCTTTCCTATTTAGCTATCAGAAGAAATTCACAATGACCTAGCCACGTTGCCCTGCTGTGTTTTATGGAGTAGAGAGTTGGCGAAGTAACATAAAGGATCAAGACAACAGGTTCTGCGGTTTTGAAATCTAGACGTTTGAAAACATTCTTAGAGCCTCCCAGAGGAAGACTACAGGGGCTGTAATGATTCTACTCCAGACAACTTTGGCTAGAATGTAGAGAGAGATCTTATTTTAAGAAGTCTGTGTCTTCAAACACCAGCCGGTCTGGCTGTCCAGCCATGGGTTGCAGGGATTGCCCTTTTATGAGTCAGATGACGCCCCAGGCATAAGTGACCTGAGCACTTTGAGGAATGTCTGAAATTGTCCATAAATACTAGGGAGGACTTTGGACAAAGACTAAATCTTTCGGTTGTACCTAACCTCTATGCTTATGAGTGCCATCTTGGTAACTTTCTCAACTTTATAGTTGATCCAGGCAAAAAAATAAGTAAAGCAGAACCTGAAACTATAACTACAAAAGAAATCTGCTAAGTTGCAACTGGATATTACTGCTGAAATGCATTAATGCATCAGCTGTCAGAGAATACCATGAATTTCAGAGGATGTGATGTTAGCTGCTTTTTTTCCCCTCTCCATTTTTCTCCCCCGCCCCCCTCCAGAACTGAACCAAAACCCATCTGCAGCATTAAAAAGTACTGCTTTTGCAGGGCATGTTTCAGGTAGAAAACAAGATGTTCAGCATTTTGAAATGAGATTAGATTTCATGGTGTTTTCCAATTTTCAGAGCAGTACCTTTGATATTTAAACAAAACAAAAACCTGAAGTCATTGTATACCATGCAAGACAGCGTGATTTCTGTTGGTTACAGATATCTAAATTTCCTGATCTTCTTTTACCAAGTTACTATAATATGACCATGGTTTCACCCAGAGAGGATGCTAGCTCAATGGTTAGTGAACAGATTGTTGTCTCCCATATGCTTACTTACAAAGATATTATGAAGACTTAAACAACATTCTTGCAGTCCCTGAACAGTGTCGTAGAAGAGAATGTTTTTATCGAGTGCATGGGTTATTTTCAGATGCAGTATAAACACCTTGTCTTAAGAAAGCAAAGACATCTGTTGAACGTTTTGTGATGGGATTACGTTATTACTGTGAAGAAGTGTTAAATGTATACATATATGATATCATATTCCAAAAATAGCATATTATTGAGACTTTGTAATTAATTGAGAAATACAAAGTAATAGATGCGATGAGTTAGTTCATTATTACACTCTTCCTTTTTTCTGAATTGATCGACATGATTCTAGTGGAGTAACGTTAAAAGAAAAATCCCATTTATTGCAGTGTGATAAACAGATAGCAAGAAGGAGGATNCAAAGTAATAGATGTGATGAGTTAGTTCATTATTACACTCTTGCTTTTTTCTGAATTGATCGACATGATTCTAGTGGAGTAACGTTAAAAGAAAAATCCCATTTATTGCAGTGTGATAAACAGATAGCAAGAAGGAGGATGAGAACAATTACCACAAGGACTTGAGTAATCACACTTACTAAAGGGGATATAACTGAACATCTCAGCCATATTACTGCTGTTACAGTCTACAATTTGCCCATCATATAAAATAAACGAGTCATGAAATGAGAAAGTAAGCTTTAAAGAATACATAGAAGGTATTTACAGTGACTACAGCATTGGCCACCTTAGTTTTCTTTTTCTTTTTTCCATAGGATATGAGAAGGTATTGATTAGTAATGTTCTAAATTAAGATTCAAATCCAGAGAAATCTGCCGCTATGGGGACTTCAGCAGAGAGTTTTCTGCCGTAATGAGACCGTTGCTTGTATTAATAACATTAATATTAATAACATTTTGGCTATATTAATCTTTTGGGCTTGCACACTTGAGTCCAAGAGTTTTCCAGATTTATTGATGACTGAAGTTGAGACATCAGGCTTAGATCCCAGAACTCTGGTTTGTGATAATAAAAAATGGACCAGACCGTGTCAGTTCAGGGAGATGAAGTAAGAGGATTAACGTGAGTGAGCCAGTGTGCCAGCTGGTTTTTACAAGTACTGCTGTTTTGGCATAAAATTCAACTTGTCCCAAAACATTTTCCTCAGTTACTTGGTACCGAGGATCTCCACCAGCAGGTTCTTATCTTTAGCAGCTAAAATAGTCACCGCTGTTCTGCTTGGCTGCATCCTTGTGTGTGTCAACTCACCCTTTCTCTTGACTGTCTATAATTTAACTGGCATCTAATCAGTGCTTCACTGCTTTTCAAGACTGGTTCTTCTCAGTGCTGTGATTCCTCCTTTCCTTATGAGCTTTTTTTTTTTTTCAAGATGATCAAAAGCAATTATATTATATCTTTGAATCTGTTCAAGATAGGACAAGGGTTCAGATTAACGCTGAAGAGTATTCTTTTCCACAGGTCTCTTATGATTCTACTAACAGAAATTAATTTTGTAGAAATCCAGGCTGTAGACATGGACAGTACGTTTTACCACTCTCATAGCTTTAGCTCAAGGTTATTATTGGTGTTCTGTGCTCAGAAGGGAAGGATGTGTACTAATTACAGAAATTTAATCTTAATTTCCGTAGCAATTAAATGTTATTTTAAAAGGCTAATCTGAAATATTTTCTAAGTGATCCACTTGGGTGACACCCTTGCACTATTTTAGGAAAGCTATGAAAATATATTTAAATGTGTACTAAGGTCTATTTACTTTATTTGGATTCGAAATCTCACTTTTTGGTAGTAAACACAGTATGAAATGCATATTCCTTGAAAAAAACACCCGCCACAAAGAAATTCACACCAGTGGTAAATTTAAACAGCAACAGAATATTATGATGGCTTTGACTGCAGTAGCTGAAGTAAAGGAGAAAATATTGAAGTAAAAATAAAATAAAGCAATCTTTATTAAAGAAATCTATGTTTGGAAGAAAGTAGCAGAGCTTTGTGGTTATTTACATAGAAACCATTGATTTCTCTTAACTACTCTGTAATGCATCTACGCAGTAATTTGGAATGCTTATGCTTAAAACAGATGCCAGCATTATTCTTCAGAGAGTACTCAGAAGAGAGNAATCTATGTTTGGAAGAAAGTAGCAGAGCTTTGTGGTTATTTACATAGAAACCATTGATTTTTCTTAACTACTCTGTAATGCATCTACGCAGTAATTTGGAATGCTTATGCTTAAAACAGATGCCAGCATTATTCTTCAGAGAGTACTCAGAAGAGAGTGAGTGCGAGACAGATGGATGCAGAAAAATCAATAGTTCAGAGAACTACATCAGATGCATGCATTTCGCATAGGTCAAGTTTGATGAAACCTAAGTTTCATGAATCAACACTTCTGATGTAAATAATTCACAGTAATGGGAAAAAACCCACTACGCTTACTTGGGATGAATGTAAATACACTTCTAAAATAATTGTTAGTGAGTTATAATATGATCTAATTCTTGCAGTTGGTTTATATGTCCATATGATTCTAGTAATACAGGGTTTTGGGACAGCAAAAGATTGGGGATTTTTCTTTTAGTAATGAGTTTAGCAAGATATGGAAAACTCCATGAAACGTGAACTGAGTGGCAGTTGCAATACAATAATGCTACTGGTTTTTGTCTTTTTAAATGAATATATTGTAAAAACACCTCTGTAAATCTTCCCATTAATATTTAAATCTGATCTCATTCCTGACTTTGTATGCATGTCATCAGTTTTTAAGTGTTCCAAGAAGACTATAATATGACCTTCCTTTGGGAGCAGCTCCTCAGCACTCTCATAGGTACAAGAGGAAAATGTAAGTACAAACTACAAGGTGAGATGACATGCTATATAAAGCACTCAGTAATCAGGACAGGACTCCTGTTGCCTTAACAGTGAAATAAAGTAAGGCTCAGCCCAGTCTGGATTGCTACAAAGAAATAGAATTTGATTCTGATCTTACATTTAGTTGAGCTAATGCAACTCTACAGATTTGCGTGTCTTTACTTCTGGTTTATACTGGGAAGGTGAAAAAAACATGGAAATTCATGTCTCTCTTTTTCCCAGAACTATAGCGGATTCCAGATCAGACACTATGTAGGATTAGAATAAGGGGTACTTTGTTTTACTGAGAATGTATATCAATGCTTTTCATGACAGTCTTATAAAGGAGCTTTCAAAGCCTCCTCACAAGGATGAAAATTAAGCAGATAAGGGTGAAATTTCAATATTGAGTTGTAACTTCAGTTTGTTCACTTGCTACTGAACAAAATTATAACGTTTATAATCTTAAAAACCTATAAAAGCCTAAATATTAATAACTGGGGCTAAACAAATTGAAGGAAGGCGGTGCATACATTACCCCATCTGGACACAATTCTGGTGTATTTTTCTTCTGTGTTTAGAAAGAAATAGCGACGTATTTCTTTGTTAGCCAAAATTAATACTTTGTAAGAGTCACAAGGAAGAAAGCAAAATACCTTCAAGTTTATAATGCTTGGATAATATAATGTGAAACATGAATATATTAGGGATTCTTAAAAGAATTGCCTGTGAACTATCAATATTTTTTTAATGAATCTTAAAGTGCCATTAGAAGTCCCAGAAGCGTGGAAAGAAAACCCGATGTTGTGTAAATATTTTAAGGTTAAATATGACGTTCTAAGTAATCCCACACATGCTGATTGAAGATCAGTCCTTATGCACTGAAAGACCGCTTCAAATGGAAACAGTAGAAACAAAATTAACAATCAATGCTGATTGATATGATTTTTATGGAAAGCAGATACTGAACAAGCGTGCTGGTGCTTTTGATGAGATTGCAAGGTTGACAGATAATCTCCCATTGTTTGATTTAATGTACTTTGACTTCAGCACTGTCACTTGGCAATAATGTCTTGCGCGATTATGATTGAAAAAAGTGTGTTATCTGAGGTTCAACCTTTTAGATTAAAATGATAAACTGAAACAAACTTCAGAAAATCATCATCTGGTTGAAAGGTGTGCGGAAGAAGCGTGTGTATGAGGGAACTTTGTCAGATCTATTTTTTGGCCTGATGTTATTCAGAATACTTCCCAGAGAATGATATTCTAGTAGATCTTTTATCTGTCAGGAAAAGCATGCTTTGGGGGTAAAAAAAGAACAACAACAACAAAAAAGAGCCCAGAGTTGAAAAGTGATGCTAAATTATGTCAGACTACAAATAAGAGCAGGCGTTGTCAACAGTGAATTTGCATCTGTATGGTGACGCTTAGAAAAAGCCCAGCTGAGGCAACTGAAAGTGTGAAATTAGAGAACATAAATTGAAGAATGATAAATCCCTTTGTGGATGCCATCATTCCTGAGTAATGTGAACTCTAATGTGCTGGAGTTCAGAATTTAAGGGATTTTAACATCTGAAATTAAATAATCTACATTGAGTTTAACTGTTTAATTTATTGCTGGTGTTTGCCAGCTTAGGTTTCTTGGTCTATCCTCTTAGACCATTCCAGTTAACTGGTCTTCAAATACTTTACCTAGAAATGCAATGGCTCCCTTCTCTGTAGAAGACGTTGTTACTTATTTAGAAAATAATCTGTAAATAGAATGTTTGCTATTCCTAATTAGATATTTTTCAGTGTTCGGTACTGTTTCCCAATAAAAATAATAATAGTTGTGTTAATGTTCTAACTAAAAAAAAAAAAGACATTTTTGTGTACATTTTTTAGCTTTAAAACTTAGTGAGAGTTTGCAATATATACCCACATTGCTTTGTCAGACCTTAGAGAAACTGTTATGTCACAAGCTGGAGTAAAATTCTGACCTTATCAATGGGAGCTTATTCATTAGTTTCAGGGAAAAGGCAGGAAGGGAAGTTGCTATTGCACAGTGGTTGATTGTTCTCAGTTTCGCCTGAATCCAGTGATCATTCTTGATCACAGTAGCATCCAACGGATTACTGTAATGTGCAACAAAGAAAGAAAACACACTAAAAAGTTTCAAATTCTGAGAGAACTGTTGAGGAAAATCAAGATGGTTGCTTTGGGAAGAAGAACAAAGCCAGCAAGGAAGGACATCTAGTATTAAGTCTCAAAAAAAATTTTTTCAATTAAATTAATCTGTAAAATGCATTGTAAAGAAAGTTAGTTTGGAGTCTCTGTATTTCTGTTATCTGGCAAGAGAGACTTTGCTTTGTGACATTCTTTGAATAATGCCTGCATCTTGCTTTTTCTTTCTCAGCTCTTGACTTCAGCCTTCCAAAAGGAGATTTACACAATGTCTCAGACATCTTACAAACATAGATTAATAAAATATAAATTGGCCTTGGATGTTGGCAAATCTCAAAACCTTATGTTCAGAGAGTTCTTTCATTCGATCATAATTAATTTTTTACAAAATGAGTAGCTTTAATCATTTGGATACCTGGATAGAGTCTGAATTCTGCTATAGGTGTTTGAAGTCTCAGGCAGTTGCAATAGATCAAGAAAAGCTTTCATAGATATGTCCTTTCTACTTTCACTATATACATCTGTTCTGAATAGTATTGAGACTAATTCTGCCCTTTGTCATAATGATATAAATCCAAAATAAAGCCTTAACACTGCAAAGACTTAATACATATACTCAACTTCAGGCAAAGGACAAATCCTACGTATTACAGCAGTAATATGTACGTGCTTAACTTCCAGCAGATGACTGTCTCTGCAGGATTTAATTTAAGCAGACAACCCTAGCTTCAGTGAATGTCACCTAGAGTAGAACGTGGTGCTATGGTTGGAGACATTGTGCCTTATTTATTATTATGGGTTGATCTCTCTAACAAGTCACAGGGGCTTACAGTTGCCTAGCGTTCATTATTTTGGCAAAAACTCACTAAAAGGGTTCTTAAAAATGCTGTAACATAAGTGATCGTTAAAACTCTGAAAAAAGAAAGAAAAATACGTCTTAAATTGCTGCTTAAAATACTGCAGATGTAGAATTTTTCAATTACAAAGCATTATAAATTATTCTATTTTTAGTTACTTTAGTATATATTTTTAAGTAATATAGATAAATATGTCCTTAGAAAAACATCCAAAGGGGAAAAAAAGAACCCTGGTTTTAGTCGTCCTCCTGTGCTGACTAGTTACCCTTTGCATTGGCTCCCTGATAAACATTTAGGTGGAGAGTAGTTCTGAAAAAGAAAAATGAAAGAGAAGCTTTCCTTCTAGCACTTTGCAGTGTATCGTCTTATGACACAGCTAAGTATAGGTAATTTATTTGGAGCAAAGGGGTTATTAAGATGAAGATTAATGCACAAATAACTCTTGTGTCTGGAAGCTTACTGTGATGCATAAACTCACAAAATCTGTTGCATAGGAGGGTTTACAACTGTGCCCAATGTAGCTGTGATCTTTTTATCAGTGCAATAAGACTCAAGGTACTCTTCCAGAGGCTGTTGCAGAATAAGGGGGGAGGGCCTGGAGTTTGTTTTATCACCACAAATGTGTAAGTGTGTATACTGGAAGAAGAAGAAGAATTGTATCTAGGGCTCAAGGTAGCTTATGATTGCAAGAGGAGTTAGTGCTGTGATTCCATGCTGATTGTGACAGCATAGAGAAGCCCCTAAGCAACGAATGGGTATTGTTTTTTCTTCTAAGTGTGTTTTATAAATGGCTAGGTCATTTTGGAGTGCTTTTGTTTTGCCTTTCTTTGGAGAGCTAGGTATTAGGCAGAAACAATATTGTGATTTTTACTAGACCCATGATTTTGTCCTGAGTAAGCCCCCTGTAACTATTTACATGCATCTTACGTGTATTTTATGTCTAGTGTAATAATTTGCAGTAATACATCAGAATGTCCCTCTGGTAAGGTTAGGGATAATAAACTGTTGTTAGTAGTTCCAAGGTCAAACATAGTTCTTTCTATGAAAATAAAAGGTAGTGCTGCATTACCATGTCAAGTTAATACAGTGTGATAGAGCATCTCAGGCAGCACGTTCTGAAAGACTGTAAATGTCTAATAGATTTAGGAAAACTGTACCTCAGGGAACATATTAGGAAGAATTCATCAATGGATCAAAACTGTCTTGGAACCTTACTTATTGGGGACCAGCACAGTTTTAAATTACTACTTTCTTAAGAAAAGCCTCAAGACAAATTGTATTTCTTAGATTAGCTTTACAAGAATGGGTCAATAATTGCTATTAGAGACTTTTGAGGGTGTTTTGTGGTTTTTTTTTTAAACACTGGCATGAGCAATTTCAATAATTTGAACTCTGTAATTAAGTTTTGAGGTTTTTTCCCAAATGATTTTCAAATTGCTTAATGTGCTGTTTATAGTCTGTCATTCTTTACAGATGAAATTGGACGTATTTGTAAGTGTCTTAGCAGTGTGCCTCTAATGACAAAGAACTTTAATTATAAAATATGGGTTTGCAAGTTTTGCATTAATTAGACACAAAATTAGTAGAGTGTAAAGCTCGCACACATGTTCACACGCATACAGAGCGTCAGCAAGTTTTCATCCATAGATGTGTCTCAATGTATTTAAGCATTTGGAATCCGTACTGGTTTAAGGGTAATAGCAATTAATAAGAATTCTGCTATTCTGTATGCTTTGAGTTCTTCCTTCTACAGTTAGTCCCCATGAAAGCAGTTACTCTATCTTTACACTGTGAACAAAGTAGAAGAAACTGTCCTCTATTTATTTTTCATGTATGATTGAATTTAAGGTGTCCCATGCAATTTACAGGGATTTCAACTGTCCTGGAAAACTTGGTTAAACCAGCCCAGGATTTTTCCCTGCGGACCTTATTCTCCATTTTATTTGATAACAGAATTTCACTAAATTCCATGGAGTCTCACCAACATAAAAATGGTGTGATGAAAAGGCAGTTCATGCTCTTTTACTTTCTAAGAAGTCACGCAGCTAAAGAGGAGATATAAATATGCACAAACATGAAGTAACCAGAGAGTGTAGCTTCAGATATTTTTAGACCTCCAAGCTAATAAACTCTATGTGAACTTGTTTTCCTGCTTACATGCTTTATAACTGTGGTTTTGTCCCAAATCCCCAGAAGGAATTTCTAAAAGGAACTCGGGCACACCGTGGATGCCCCGGTTCCTAAGTGTGTTCTTCAAAAGTTTCACTTAAGGTGCGTGAGGTTTCCACAGTAAGGTTTATAAGGTGTTTTCAAGTTGTCTTTTCACATATGCCCAGAAGTAGGCACACTTCATCTTGATCAGGATCTTTGCTTTGCTGTCTCCTCTGACAAGCGGAGATTTCAAACCTGCAAAGGCTGCTTCTTACATTTGAATATCCATTGAATGACATTCATAAACATTCCTTGGAGCAGAGGTTGGGATTCCCATTTCCCAAATCTAGTGCCCTAATTAGTGCCAAATTCCATAACGAAGTTGCAGAGCCACGCTCCTTTTTGCCCTCTCTTTCTTCTCTGTCATAGTTGATCCTTTTTTGTAAGTTGTGCAGCTTCAACAGTAAAGAACGCCACCCTAAAAACTCCTAGAGCCTTAGCAGCTTTGGATTTCTTAAGGCTAACCCTCTGTAGATACTTCATTCGTTAGTTTGTGGTGGCATCAGTGTCTATGTCCAGTAGCATTTTAACTTGAATCAGGGCTGGGCTTTTGAAGTGCATCTACCAGCTGTCCATATTTAGCATGTTTTGGTTTGCATTATGAGGTAGACTTAGATTGTGCGAACTGGATTTGTTTCAGATAAAACTAAACAGAAAGAGACACTGAAGTGTTCAATTTGTTGGAGCAGACAAGAACAAGTCTGTAGTAAATCCTCGTGAAACATGCATAGATGTTGGGTCCTCAGCACGGTTGCTTCATTTTGATCTGCTCCTGTTGAATTGCATTGACAAATTTTTACAAGATTTGCAGAAAAGAAAAAAAAAGCAGGAGCATCTGTTCCCTTCTTAAGCAGTTAAGCTTGGGACATGTTGTAGGCTATCAATCCTTAACCAAGATAAGCGTATTCTGGAATCTGAAATTAGAAGTCTAAAACCAGGAAAGAAATGAAATTTAAGACACTTGTCTTTCTGTAATATTTTTTACTGACCAGCTTTGGTTACCTTCTCAACTTGCTGGCTGTTCAAAATTCCATGTTGAGGTGCTTGATTTTCTTCTGTGCATTGTGTAAAGTACCTAGCATGCAGTTATGGATTCTACTCGTTTCTGAAAATCAAAGCTCGAGATGAGCACTGCAACGACTGTGAATCTTTTGGGAATATAGTCTTCAGTGTAGTTTTTGTGGTTAATAAGAACCCTGTGGTCGTCCAAAAGGTAACCATTTGTTATTCTTCAGGTGCACTCTTCCTTCAGTAACAATGTCACAGTTCAAACCATTACATATTGACACTCGGCTATATTAACCCTACTGTGTTTATGCTGTTTAAAATTGTGATGGACTATAAAGCACAACTTCTACAGGAGAGCTTTATACCAAGGAGCAGATAAATAGGATTAAGTTAATAATTCTGCAGTTCCGGAGTAATTGCTGTTTACAAGGCACAAACTGTGGTCTACTGATGACATCATTAGAGACTTGCTTTAATTAAACTCTATATTGCCTGTGTTTTACTATGACAGCCTCTTACTGTAATTTGATTTGTATAGGGCACTCATTTCTAAACTGGATATTGCTGTAGAATAAGGCTTGCTTCTGTTTTTGGTGGCCTACGTGCCACACAGTAATTAAGAACAAGTTTAAAGTGAAGTGTGTGTTCAGCAGTTTTGTTGAACTGTAGCTTCTTTTATCCCCCTTCATTCAAATTCGTGCATCAAATAGACATATGAAGGATCCGATTCTTGCAATCTTGTTGAGTAATGACTTAATTGCTAGACTGTCGTTTTGACGTAGACTATTCTAATCTCAGAACAAGAAAAAACAAATGCAGGTGATTTAGCAATCTATGTTCAAGCCTAGAATTAAAATGTTTTGGCAGTATCATGCAGAAAAGGAAATAAGGTTTTATATTAGTCTTTATGAAATATGAGCCATGGTTTGCAGTGCATGGAAAGGAATGGATGTGACTTGTATTATCAACTACCTATTGATTTTTAGTGGTGAGAAGTGACCAACCAAAATGAATTTGGAGAAAAATAGCATATAGCATTTTTTTATTGATACCTGCAGTTGCAAGATCTCTAATTTTGTAGTTCTCATAACAACATCCAAACGACTGAAAGCTCTGTACCACTGCTGTCCATTGAACCAACAGGATGTGGCAGGCTATTGCTCTGACTTCCTTGTGTCTCTGAGAAAGGCAAGTGCTTTGGAAAGCTGACATCACAGTTTGCTCTAGGAAAAAAAAAAAAAATTACTGCTATTTGCTGTCTGTATTTTCCCACCTATAAAAATAACTAAAGCAAAATACCTAGTGTTGGGAAATTCTTACATACCATTTACAGTTCGGGTCTTTGTTCTCCTTTGAGTGCCCAGAGAAATACAATTCAGCTATATATTTGTTGCTTAAAAATTATGGCAACCAAGAAATAAAAATATTCTTTTGTAAATAACAATTTATTTCCAAGTAAGTTGTATGAGCTTGGGCAGAACAACAGCAGAATCCAGCACATTAAGAGGTTGAGGGACTATGTCTTTAAAATAATTTTAATCCTTCAGTGTGCAAGTGAATTAAAAGCATGTAAATGCTTTAAAATAAGGAAATAATATTTTTGTGGCCTGCAACTTATGCTTTGCTGAGTTAGACATTCATTCCCAAAACCTTTTTTTTTTATTATTCTCCAAATAAAGCAGGTAGGTGTATGAAGTAAACTGGAAGCTCCATTCTGGGAACAAACTCTATGTTCTGTTTGAACAGAGTGGTTTAGTCCAACAAATTGACNCGTTAGACATTCATTCCCAAAACCTTTTTTTTTTTTTTATTCTCCAAATAAAGCAGGTAGGTGTATGAAGTAAACTGGAAGCTCCATTCTGGGAACAAACTCTATGTTCTGTTTGAACAGAGTGGTTTAGTCCAACAAATTGACAGGAGTCATACGTGGCCTAGTATGCTGACAGTACAACTAGTTCATTCTGCCTTGAATTTGTTAAGACATAGGCAGGAAAGGGATTTAAAGGTTGGGGAACGTTGTTTTGTTTATGCTGCTGGTGATGAAGCTAACCCTCTAAATATCTGATGGCAACCTGCTATTTTATGGATAAAAAATGCCTGAACTGCTGCAAGTAGCTGTGCTCTTTAATTTATTTATTATTTTCATAGAATATCTATGTTAAACCTGACAGCTTGATTGCACTGGGGTCTTGCCCCAGGGCAGCTATTTGAATGAATCATAAACACAGAACATCAACACAAAATAATTTTGCTGGAATAAAAAGTCTGTATATCATGCTGTCCGTATTTACTGTCTCAAGTGCACAATTCAACAGTTTTGTAAAATTGAATAGTATATGCTCCAATTCTCTCTTGGAATGTTGCAATGTTAGGAAACTGTTGTCTTTCTGTGCAGAAGGAGATGGATCTTTATTCCATAGCAAAGCCTTGCCTAGAGCATTATGATTTTTCCCTACCCATATGTTTAATGTATGTTCCTATATATGAATTACTGTTAGGCCAAACCTATTCACAACCAGCTTATAGCTATCCCTTGCAAACTGTCTTTATGTTAATCATGCAATTTTTGTTACCTTCCATACAAAACACTAAGCCAGGAAGGAAATTAGTTTGAGAATACGTGTTAGCATCCTTAAATACACACAAAGGTAGGTATTTATGTCAGCAAAATGTAATAGTGATTCCAAAACCAAGAATGACAAACCTAGAAAATTACATCAGTGTATTTGGACTTAAATTGATCTATGAGGCACGGAAGCAGAGTTAGAGGACTGAATAGTCTGTCAGCAATGCCATTCAGTGAAACTTAAGAATGCCAACAAAGAGGAAAATATATCTTCACTTCAGAATGGTATGCAGTAAGGAAACATAGCATTGTCACCCTAGCAAAAAAATAAAACCATTAAGAACCTCTGCATTAAGAACATGATTACAATGAAAATATGTTTGTAGCAGTAGTTTGGATAAACCTGAGTTGTAAGCATAGTCTTTTTCTTCTTTCTTTTTTCAAATATACTTTCTTCCACCTCAGGGCATGCCTACAGCATGGAATTGAATGAGGAGCAGAGAACCCCAGTATAGCAGGAAAGCCCAGGAGGCTGTGGAACCAGAAGCAGCTGAGGACCTGAAATGGTCTCTCCCAGTGCTGCATTGCTGCATGTGGTTGTTTTAGCTCGGATTGGCACCAGCTCGGATACTTCCATGTGGTTCTCTGCGATCTCCTGCAGCGTTCCATCACTGCCACAGCAACACAGTTGAGACTGTTTTGGTGCCTTAACAATACATGTCCAGGTCTTAACATGTTTGGATTTGTTTTTGCATCTGATCTGTACTGTTATTAATGCTGAGGTTTATAATGCTGGACGTTACATTTCAAATTCGTCTCTAAAATTTTGGAGCTTTACCTACAGTTTAGCAATAGGTGTGTACAGTCTAAGCTACATTTTAATGTGGAACTTAATTTTTAATCAGTCTTACCTCAGGAAATAACAAGTGAGTTTATTTGCAAATTTTATAATTCACCTTTTTTGGATGTAACAAGCAGTTGGAATCCTTTATATGAGTGCAAAATGCAACTCCAAAATATGAGTCCAAAATGCAACTATGAAACTATGACTTGCTTCTCTATAATTAATAGTCATCCATATGTTTGCTCCATGCTTTACAAAATACAGACTTCATCTACATGCCTGCTGGTTTTTTCCCATGGGCTTCGTGCTCCATTCAGTGCAGAGGAGTGGTCATACTTGCTCAGAGTATTTCTACATAGCACAGTAAATTGGTATGCAGAAATTCCCGTACAGGCTCTGAATAAGCTTCTATGCCTCAACTTAGAAGCAGACAGTTCATAGCAGCCAAGAGCAGCAACTGCATTGGGAAGTCCAATTAGGTTTGACTGTAGTGTGTTTAATGCGGCAGTTGGACTAGATGATCGTTGTAGGTCGCTTCCAACTGAACTATTCTATTCTCAGTGTGGATTGAATCTTGCAGGCATTGGCAGCTAAAATCGAAGTCTCCAGTGAGCTATGCAAGCTCATTTTTCAAAGATTTACAGCAACTAAATTTGGGCAAATTTTCAGAAGAGTGGCAAAAGCCAAATCCCTGAGGTGAGTAACAGATGCTTGCCAGTATCTCAGTCCCATGTTCTAGTGCACAAGGCTGGATGTTGTTCATTCTGTTATTGAGTTTCCTCTTACATCTTTGTAGCAATATATAAATCGTTCCGTAATCCTTTCTTTTTCTTTTTAGATGCTTTGGTTTACCAAGAAAAACCAAAAAAACAACCAAACTAACAGCCTAGAAAGAGCAATGAGAGAAAGTCTTCAAATATAGGTCTGTCCTTAAGGCTTTCTAACTGCAGCCTGTTTGAGAAGTTCATTGGAAAGTCTAGGTGAAGGAATACTGAGAGTGCACCTGTCTCTTTTAGCTGACATTGGAATAATTAATTTTATGAAAATGACTTCTATTGGAGGTTAATTTATTTTGGCTGACAGTCACATACATTAGACATATCTAATGCTGCAGTCAGTCTGAACTTTATTTAGAATAGTTTATTTATATCTTTGGGTGATTTCATTGCAAAGAGATGGAAGACATTTAGGATCATCAAGCCCGAACATTTTTTCCCAGTTTAAAAATGCACAAACAAGAAACCCCAGAATTTTGACTGCTTGAATGTTTTGGCCTTCTGATGTAAAATTATTTCATTTCTTTCACCAGTGAAGCTTAAGCAGTTCCTTCAGATCACACAGTTGACTTCTTTGTACAGTAAGCAAACGCCAGGTATCTCTCCTCTAACCCTCCAATGTGTGGCTATAGGGACAAGGAGACACATTGCGTAAACTCAGTATATATAAAGTAGTGTTGGTATGCAACTCAGCTGACTTACCTGTTCTTCTGGCCATAATTTGGTGTTTACAGTCATCTTACTTGTAGATAAATTACTGACACCAAAATGTCCAAGCACAATAATATAGTACATATATTTTAAATGGCTCAGATGTGGCAGAATGGAATGACTCCGTACTTTAGACAGTAGAGTAAATCTGAGAATATTTAATGGATTTATAAACTATTCAAGCCTGAAAAATCCACCTATAGAAATTGATCTATGTGACCATTTTAACTGTATTTTTTGAAAGTGTATATTATGGTAATAATAATTTCCCAAGAGATAGTTACTCCTTATGCTTTTCTGTGCATAAGGATGGAGCCTAATGTAATTTTTAAGGCTTAGTTTTAACCTAGTTCATCCTTGTGTTCCCACAGACCTCAGCTAATCAAGGAATCAAAACCAGTGGATTCTGTGTTTGTGTAATTAAGACAATGCTTGGCTTCCTAAGTTTGTGTGAAAAGCAGGTTGATGGTATTTATGGAGAGAGTGAATATGCTTACAAACATACTACTTATAAACTTACAGACTTGGATAAGTTGCCTGTTTTGACCACATTGTCCACTTTTCTCATGCACTGAAAATCTCTTGATAGTCTGATGTCCCTCCCGGAATAGGAAGTCTCATGTTATCTGTAGAGTGGAAAACAATGATTCTTCCTACCCTGATATACGAATGACATATGCTATATTATTCATTTTCGTAACACTTTTCTGGGGCTAGGGTCCAACTGTTGGATGGAATTTATTAATTTTAGTGACATCAACCTGTTAAAGAGTCAGTGGTACAAAGTCAAATAACCTCTGTATGCAAGCTGGATTGAATGATGGTTCCATCGTTCATCCTGCATCCTTTGGAAAGATGTTTTGGGGCAAAAAAGTTAGAAAAGAAGAAGCAAGGGAAGAAGTGTTATAGTAATCAGAGACTTAAAGAATATCTTCCGCATACTGAGAAAGTAATGGAGGTATGTCAGTACTAACTGACACAGGGATCACAAGTTCAGAATAGCTCCTTAAATTGAGGAAAACCAAGGAGTCGGCCGTTCCCCTTAGAACCTCAGAATTTGTACTGAGGCCAACTCACCTCTATTGTCTTGGAGGAACATTAAAAGAGAAATGCTTACTCAATTATCTTGGAGCTATGTTATTAAGCATATATTGAAGTAGTTGTGTTCCCCAGGACTTCAGTCTGTGACCTCTGTTCATACAAACCACAGAAGAATCCATCAGGAGGCTGGCTGACAGCCAGTCTCCATGAAAAAAGCTGGCACTAGATTAGAATGTAAGCAGTGAGTTTTGACTTGTTTCTGCATTGGCGTGGAAGAAAATAAAAATACTAGTTCACGCAAAATCAAAAATATGTCTGTGAAGCAAAGAGAGGAGTGATGTCAGAGTTCAAGGAGCATCCGGACCATGTTCTTAGTCATATGGTTTTGTTTTAGGCAGTCCTGCAAGGAGCAGGGAGTTGGACTCAGTGATCCTTATGGGTCCCTTCCAACTTGAGACATTCTATGGTTGCTTTAGACATAAAGCTGAAAGACCTTTACTGTGTAATTGATGAACCTGTGAAACATGGAAAGTTGTCATTGATACATGCTAGAAGTAGGACTTCTACCTAATTATTCTGCTTCAAAAGGAGATTCATTTCAATAAACAAAGCTTTCCTCTCCTATGTTTGTATCGGCTATGTATGTATAAGCACGTGTACAAACTGAGTAATTTGAAGAACACGAGTTGCAGCAGGAATAATATTTGCAGAAAATAATAGCTAAACTTATACTCTGGAGTTGCTGTTGCCTTTTGGTTTTGTAGTCATTCACACATGTGTGGAGTAGATATATATATACACAGAGAGAGACACAGAGAGAGAGATTCAGTAGAATCCAATGGAACCCTGGTAGTGGCATTTTACAATCCATTTTGCATCCATGTGAAAAGCAGTGAGAGCGAGGTCTAACTTATTTATGATCAGATTTATTGTAATTTAGGTACAAATTTATTCTACTTGTGTGGAATACCCGAGATATTTAAATGCAGAATGTGCATCCTGACTGTCTTCAGATTTAGGACTGAATATGGGACCCTCGAATAGATATCCCTACAGAAAATTGAGCAGAGATACGTATTTCCAGTTACAATGCAGTAGGTCAAATGGTGGGTCAGCTGTTCAATCCCCTCAAACACAGCCGAGATGAATGGAGCTGAGTGTAAAATTTGAGTAATGCTTTTCCCTTCAGAGATACTTTATCTAGGATGAGGCTGTGGTTCTCAGTGCTCCTGCCACAATGCTAGCCACATGGAGTTAACCTGATTAATTTTTTTTTTTTAGTCATGCTTCAGTTTCTCAATTGCAAGACTGATAATAGCCATTCATCATGCATTCTCCTTGGTTATTAATCTGAAGTACGAATCGGTTCATATTCAGAGAAACTTTCTTTAAAGCTCTGGTGATCACGGTTCTCAGGGTAGTCCCCTTTTCTATAGATTTCGCAGATTCCATCGTAAGTGTGCAAGGTCATTGAGAAAGGGAGGGTGAGAGACAGACAATGCTAATTCTGCTGCTGTTGAAGCGTTATGTTGGAATTGACCTGGAAAAAAATTCCCTGAAGAGCAGTAGGGTGTCAGTGCTAACTCCTAAATAAAGAAAACAGTGAAACTATTGAACTGTGCCAAGTTCTATCTTTTTCATCTCCTCTAACTGTGAAAAAACTAAGTAGTGTTGTTCACGTAGTGAGAATCTATAAATCCTCTCGCTAGAAGTTCCTCATTAGAAGAATTATTATTATGGTAGTAGTCTAGCAAACCTAATGTTTATTTTAAAAAATCACAAAATATATAGAAACTGTAGTAAGTTTATCACACTCTGAAAGACTTTTGAAATCCCTGCCTTGCATAGTGGTCCTATGGTGTCAGTTGACAATACCATGATGTATTTGCAAGGAGGCTGATGTTATACACACAGTACAGCACACCACACTTGCTGAACTTTGACTGTTTGAGGACTTCTATGGAAAAACAATCCACAGCAGGAGAAATACATTTTCTTTTTCATCTCCCCATATACCCCCCTCTTTTCACTGTTCTTGTTTCCCTTGTTGATTTCATTCTTTTCCATTGGTTTCCTTTAGGCTTTCCCTAAACTCGTGGGTGTACAGTTTTCCAACTGTAGTTTTATACCAGATATGAAAATTAAATGTCACATGAAAACACTGCTTCATGAGAAAGGTGCTAGCTTACATTACAAGGCTGGCTAGAATGCAGATACCCTTTTCTCCCAGTACAAAATACAAGATCTTGCACAAGCGCTAAGAGAAAGGTGACCTTTGATCTAAGATGTATTTTGTCAGGTTTCTGTTAGGTCTTAGCCTTTAAATATGAGGTAAGTCTACCTGCCTTTCCTCCCTTCTGGAAACACATCTCAACCTGGTGAACTGCATCAGCTCTGACCAGAAAGAATATTTTCCCTTTGGGTTAATGTTTATGTGGATGCTGCCTTACAGTCTTGGTACATTTAGAACAATACAAGTTTTACGTCTGAATGCCGGTCTGCGTTTCAAAAGAAGGTGTGATGCTGACATCATAAAAGCTGGAGCAATTTATAATGGCAGCAGGACCATATGATTAAATTACAGGGTTACTATTTAGCCATGAAACTGTATATTGTTATTGGCCATGTGCGTTAAGGGAATATCAGTAGTTAGCCTCCAGGGGCTATAATTTATAATTTACATTGCAGGTGGAAAAAGTTTATAATTCAAGAAACTGAAATCATGTTTGCACCATTGTGTATAACAGAGAAGAGGAGGGAGAAAGACATGAAGGATTTTTTTTGTTTTAATGGGAAAATCTATGGAGTATATGAACCTAAGGTAGAATTCTCCTCTCTTTTGTGTTTGTACAGTGCACTGTTATCTGCATAATTTTGGAGCTGTCATAGCATTATGCACTTCTGCAGAGTAGTCCTTCATCTGTAGTAAGACGGTTTCATGCTTGAAAAGATGCAAAAAGGCTTCCTATAAATTTTTCACTCGGCTTTATTAAAATATACATGTAGCTCAAAAAATACACAGTACACTAAAGAACATCTAATGATTGTCATATAAAAAGTTTTGTGTAGTAACATGATTATTACATTTTAAGTACCAATTAAGTGAAAGTGAATGAAGTGTGTTGCACACAATTGTCATGTTTAATAATAAAAAAATCAGATTAGAACTTCAATTAAATTATTAACGCTAGTGATGATATTGCACATTCATTTAAAACAAAAATAATTACTGTGCTACCTCTTGATTCCGGTTGATTTTGGCTTTCACAGTGAATATTGCAAAATCTCTTCTACATTTTTAAGAAGCTAAGAATTGCCATGACATCAAACTGGTTGTTCGTTTGAGGCTGTGTCCTATCTGACATTTGCAAGTATAAAACATATTGGTGATGGAGAGAAAAAAAAAAACCCACAAGGTGTTTGTGTTAACAAACACAAAGTTGGCTCAAGGTCTGAAGCATGGGGTTTTGTATCCCTAATAATTAATTTTATTCTATTTGATGTCATTATGGGTCTTTCTGTGTAAATATCTGATCCTTTAGTTGAATTCTACTTAAATTATGGCCTCTGGTTTCTTGTAGCAATGAGTTCATGTAGCAAATGCTTCACTGTAACAATGATTTCCATGCATTGTCGTGAAAAGTCACTAATAAGGCTGATGACACGTTCGCCACATTTTATTGGGGAAGTGCTTTTTTAAAAATTAATGGATTTTATGCATTTTACATGCATACTTATCCAGATGCAACGCACGTGCAAAGGTAGGATATTTAAAGCGTTTAGATAAGCATTTAAGTTATTTATGTGAGAGTACACTTCATCATGGGAAGGAATCAACAAGTATTTTGTGACAAGATGAGCAGTTTCCACTGAGTTGTGGTGGACTATTCCACAACTGAAATTCTATGAAATGATTAAAACCTGCTTATGTGCATGCCTTGCAGAACACACAGTTTAAAAGTAAGGCAAAAGATTCAGTGATACACTGAAAGGGCAAGGGTTGTAGTGTCATTTCCAGCAGTAAATTATTGATGAGTATCAAGTAGGCAATGGTCATACCATTCTTTAGAAACGCGAAGCTTCATGGAAGTACCAAGTCACAGTCGTTAAGCGATGAATTTTAGTTTTCTGAGATCTAGAAGTCAATTTCTACCTCTAGTATACCTTCCTTTGTATGATGTGATTTCCCGTTATGTACCACAATTTTTAGTCTGTTTTGAGAATAAATAGCCAGTGTTTGCTGTAACTTCCACAAGACACCACCACTGACAAGAAATAATAATACTTAAGTAGCTCCTTGCTGTACGTAATAAACAACCCCAACCTCCATTTTCTGTATGTTGCTGAGCTGCTTTCCTTCTTCAGACGCCTTCGTTTCCTGCGTGTGAGTTGGCAGTGAATAGTCGCATCAAGATAACTGTGTATTTGCTGTAGGAATTGCGACGTTGTGTTATGTGCTGTAAGACTGTGGCGTGCTTTTAGTACAGTATAGTTTGAAATGACATAATGCAAGCCAGTGCCAGCAAAGCAGAAAAACACCAAAACAGTGATGAATTTTAGATGGATACTGTTGTGGATTAGGCTGCAAAAATATGCTATTTGTTCTTTTCTCATGTGCGTTCTCTTTTTATAGTGGTGGTTGTGGAGGTGGTCGGCATCTACCACAAAGCCATGTTTGAGCACATCATCCCCTAAGATCTGTGAACTGCAGTCATTGTCCTGAGGGCTTAAATATTATGGCCTTTAAAACCATTGATATAACACCTACGTGCAGAAACTGAGTTGGGAATGTCTCAAGAGCATGACCTTAGCCCACAGATTTGTTGACAGAAATGTTAGAAACTGAGCCAACTTCACTTACTTAGGAAGATCATGTTTTTAGCCTCTTGTTGTCCCAGATCNTTGATATAACGCCTACGTGCAGAAACTGAGTTGGGAATGTCTCAAGAGCATGACCTTAGCCCACAGATTTGTTGACAGAAATGTTAGAAACTGAGCCAACTTCACTTACTTAGGAAGATCATGTTTTTAGCCTCTTGTTGTCCCAGATCACCCATGCACTTATAAGACGACAGCAGATGGTTCCTCGTGTTTGCACAGCTGCCGGTGCCAGTGGTAATAACAATACTGCTTTTCACTTTTATAATACCTTCCATATGACAGTCTCATAAAGGTGTGTAGGTTGCTCTGTGGTTTTGTGCTGTCTTGGGGAACATCCCTCGGGGACATAATTCAGCAAAGGCTCCCAACAGGTTTTCTCCATTTTGTGTCCCTATGCCTAGGCACCAGGGCAGCCCCTGGCTGCAGCTCTGCTTGGTATTTAGGGCTCGTCGCCTAGCTGCTTTTTGTTCATACGCAATCTTCTGATTGCTTTTTTGCAATGTGTTTTGATCGTACCCTATTTAAAGATCTTGGGATATATTAGATGCTGCTGAAACGACTAAGAGGGGTTGACGACAGTGAACAGGCTTGTAATTGAAATTGGTGTTTTAACTGTGTCACTACTGTGTGTAATATGTAGGCCTGTTTTATGATTTCTCACTGCGAAACAGAAAGTACATGTTGGTAGATCCTTATACGATTTGGTTTTCAATGTTTTATGGGAGAACAGTTTCATTTAAAAGGTCTGTATGAACTCTTGCATTTCTCACTATATAAAACATGTATGAATGCGTATTTATAGATATACATACATGTCTATGTATACATGTATAATCTATAAAGACAGTCTATATATGCCATATGTAATGCATGCACATTTGTAGATGTAGCTATTTATATGTGACTCTGTACACTTAAGTTGTCTTCTATATAGATACGTGCGCATCTGAAATCAGATGGCTTTTCTGCCCTATCTTCCCTTCCATTAGAGAAAGGACAGCTGTCCAACACTGCTATCAGTAAGCAGTGCCCCATACAAAATGAGACAGAAAAGATAAAAGCAGAACAAAACACAGCGTATCTGAGATCTGTCACTGAATGATCACCTGCCTTCATCAGGAAAAGGAGGAGAGTTTGGCAGCAGGTAGAGAGATCAGTGCAATGAATGGAATGAATGTGCTTTTGATTTATTGCTACACAGCTGCAGTGTGGAGTAGGAGGCTACTGGGAGCTCCTGGCCAGTAAGGAGTCCAGCCTTATCCGCAGGAACAGCGTCTGTACTTTGTCCATCCCACACTGTGCAGCTGGGAGGGATTTTGGTGTTGGAAGGCACTCTTCTGTGCCTGAGTGCTTGCTTTTTTATTTGGTCCTTATTGTTTGATATGGTAAAAAGACATCCTATAAACTTTGCCTTGGTAGTAGGAAGAATATTAATATGAAAGTGGAGATTAGTAGGTATATTACTATTGATTAATAGAATCATAGAATGGTTTGATGTCGAAGGGACATTTAAAGGTCAACGCATAGATCTGAGCATCTGTGTCTGTGCTTCAACTGAAAACTTCGCATAAGTTTGGCTTGGGTTTACCTAGTATAACTTTATGGAATTTGCTAGATTTTCCTTTGATTTGTAATACTGGAGCTTAATTGTGATGTGTTTTCCTTTCTTATTTTTGGCACAGATTGGATTCTTTTGATATACTTATCAATCTTGCATGTTTTCTTCTTCTCCCTCTCCTTTGCATGAAAACAAAGTAATTGAATGTGCTCTGAGATCCCCAGACTACTCCTCAACCTGTGCATCATTTCCAATATTTAAAAAAAAAATCAGAATTTCATAAAAATAAAAAAGTGCTTCTGTCTGTGTATGAAAACAGTAATACTATCTCTAGTGAAGGGTGTTGAATGTTCAGTGAAAACTCCAGTGTCTAGCTTAAGAGTAAATTAAAGCCTCTAAGTAGGCTTTCATGACACTCTATAAATGAAAACATGTGGGGAGAATAGGTTTTATTATCCATTTCTTTTTTTCTTTTTGTTCCTCTTATTTCCTGCTTCTCAGTTGACTACGTTTTCGATCCAGTGAACAGCGTACTGGAGTTTTGTTTTGCAGAAGTCCAGCTCGAATTTCACTCAGCACTGTAAGCTGAGCGTCCTGAGACTTGCTAATTGGAGCCTTTCAAAACAGACATGTGGGGGTTTTTCCACTAAAAAGCAGTCCTGGTAGTCCCAATGTACAGAGAGCATTTGAAAAAACCTAAAGCCTTTGCAGTCACGAGAGCATTTTTGTTTTGCTTATTTAACAGGGTTAAGATGAATGCACCATTATTCAAAAAAATGTGCACTATAGCTGTAAAGCAGCTGTTCTGATAAATGAAAAAGCTCTGGACAGATCAAATACGCAACAAAAGCCGGAGCCTACCTTTTACTGTGGCACTGCTGGAAGACTGCCTAGCTGTTATTTCACCCTTTTTCACTGGCTCCAGGCTCATACATGTACTTATATTTTATTTTTCAGCATTTACTATCTTTTAAAAAAGTTTTATATAATTAATAAGAAGCAGCCTATGTACAGAAACTAATAAAGTGAAGATAATACGGCTAGCAAGCTAAAAGTGAGCTTATTTTCATTAAAAGTATACATAATTTATTATACCTACAGCATCCATCAATAAGAGGAAAGCGTAACACAGAAAAACAAAAATAGAACTATGAGTAGGTTAAGGCAAAAGCAGTCTGGTTGACAGAATTCCAGTTGCCAGTATATAAAAATGAATGGCATATACATTCTTCTGAGAGCACATGCTAGAAGTCCTATTAAAGAAGGAAGGAGTTGACAGAGCTTTTAAATATTCCCAGAGTTCTGGAAAAGATCCTGGAAATAGATCTGTAATGCTTTTCATCCAAAGATCTCAAAGCGCTATGCAGAGTGATGACTTAATACTCAGAGTAGTATTGATATTTACTCTCTCAGCTGAGAAGAATTCTGTGATGCTTTAGTGATCAAGAACATCCTGCATCTATATTTAGACATGCAAGGACGTGATTTTCAAAATAGCTGAATACCCGGTATTTTTCAGGCAGTAGTGATTTAGGAGTATAAATAATTTTAAAAATCTTGGACAATGCTCTATGAAGTCCCATGTTACAGAGCTATCAGCAGTAAATTGGCAGTTAAGGTTGCATTGAGATTTTTATACGAAGTAGGATTTGCACTTTAATGAATGAATTTGCTCTCCAGAATGGTTCTGTTCATACGAAAATTGAATTTCCTGCGAAGTTTTTTTAGTAAAACTTTTGCTAACTTTTGCACAATAAACATTCTGAAACATTCGATATTTGAAATATCGTCCTGCTTTGTCACATTCTTTGTTCTCTTTTTCCCAAGTTTTAGAGACAGCCGTCCCCACTGTAGTTATCCGTGTGTCTGCCGTTTCCAAAATTGATTGTTGCCGTGTACTCCATATTGGAGCAATGCTACAAGATGACTCTGAAATCTCAGCTAATGTAGAATCCTGCTACCTTGCTCCTTAGAGGAGCAAATTATCTTTCTTCTTTTTAGATCTAACTGGCTTCCAATTTGTTTCTGGTTACAATTTAAGCTATAGAATGTTTGTGGTAGTGTTAATCCAACATAACTTAGAGACCATCTTTCTTTAAGTTATATCTACTCATTTGAAATAACCTGAGAGGCAAAAATGTATTTATCAGGAATCAGAGACTAGAGCATTTTCCATGGAGGAGCAATTAATTTATTTCCTTGGTCCATCAGAGCCTAAGCACGTTAAGCTTCACAGCATCCAGTAAAACTCTGCTTTTTCCCAGGGGCTGGTTAAAAGACAGTGCAGTGGATTCAGTAGATTTTATATAGAGTAACTGGAGATGTTTTGTTTTCAGTTTGTATATAGCATACATACTTACTAACTATTGTAGATTACCAGAAAGTTCATCGGTAAACCTGCTAAGAAATAAATAAAAGCTTGCTTGGCAAATTAAGAATTGAAATCCATAAAGTTGTTATGGAAATTCATACCATCTTTCTAATTTCATGAAAATAATTGCAAGCAAGCTTTCAATTGTGAAGTGGAGATTGTAGGGCCATACCTAAGGCAAGCAGTTCAACAAAGCCTGAGAGAGAAACACGTATCACATAATGAACTTAGAACGCAGTTAAAATCAAACATGATGAGTTTGTTCTTTTTTTTTTTTCTTCAATAATTTTACAACTATTTTCTCTGGCGTTAAGGCAGTTTGGCAGAAATTACAATACTGTAGGGGAAATGGAAAGCAGTTCTTTATAGGATTCTAGATGATAGTCTTGGGCAGTGAAAAGCACACAAATGCTAGTTACATAGGGAATGGGCGCAACTGCNTCTCTGGCGTTAAGGCAATTTGGCAGAAATTACAATACTGTAGGGGAAATGGAAAGCAGTTCTTTATAGGATTCTAGATGATAGTCTTGGGCAGTGAAAAGCACACAAATGCTAGTTACATAGGGAATGGGCGCAACTGCTGATCAGGATTTATTAGAGCCTCTTTTGTGGACAAAGGGATATCGGTGTGCTTGGAACTGTGTGTACACAGCGTACTCTCAGGGTCATGGTATCTCTGGAATCATGCAGATATGTGCTTTGCATCACACACGGTTGCACTTGCAGCAACCGCGTGGACCTCTGCCATATGTCCAGGGTTCTGGTGCCTTTGGCTCTTTTTTGCCTCGTGTTTTATGTCTAGAACTGTCACTTCTGGTGTGGTGATGGCTCATTATACTTCCAGAATGTTTGAAAACCAGCAATTGACAGATTTGCAGCAAAAATTATAAGACACACATGGAACAAAAGAGCAACAGTAACCAAGACAAATCTGTGTTCATAAGGAACAAAACCACCACTCCTTACCTCGGTATGGATAGTGCAATTCTTCCTTCTTTTTGTTTCTCATAAAGTGATCTAATGAAACCTATAACCTCCAATAAAACAGTTTCCACAGGAGAAAGTCTGTGGCGAGGGTGGTTTTGTTTTTTTTTACTCTATCATTCGTAGGCAAGTGCAGTATGATATCCTATATCCAAATCCTGATCTTTTGCGAAGTAAATTACTTATCAGGTATTATAAGTGACTGTTCAGCACATGCCAAGTTAGATTGTAGTATGAAGAGAATTTTCCCTTTACAGAAGTATAAATTTTGCTATTTCTTACATCATCTCAGAATTTTGGTATCTCATCTGTCCTAAATGATTTTGCAAGGCCTGAAGGAAATTATGTAACCCAGATGAAAAAGGTTAAGCAGTTTACAACATACACATCAGATTCAGTATGTGTATGCGTCTACATGATACCGGACTGTTTGTTGTTGGGTTGAGTTTTCTTTATTATATAGAGCTAAGGCAGAGAGAGTTGTTGGGGGAAAACATGGGAGATCAGGCAAAATTTCTAAGGGTAAGATACCACCTTAAAATCATGTCAACTATCTTTAAGAAAATAATTGTCGGGCTCTTTATTGGAGAGGTCCTTCTGTCATTGCTTCAACAAAATTAAGCCTTACTCTGTCACGGTGTAAAATCTAAGAAGTATGAGATTGTTAAAACCTCTAGGAGGGTAAGCTAACACAGAGGCTTTGTTGAAAGTTGTCTAAAGCAGCTAGACTCTCAAAGGAACATCAGAGGAATGGTGAGATCAAGGTAGATAAGCTTGCTAGTAGATACTTGATTTCTCCTGTTACAAAGTGATCCTATTGCATAGAAGGAGCAGTACTTTGCTTTATCAGGCGTGTATGGTGCAATCAATATATTAATGATCATAACCTCCGAAGGACAGAGTCATGGATACTGAATCCAAATTAGACTTGTTGAGGATAATATACAGGGGATTATAACCTGTATCCTATTATAAAAGTGATTCCATTCAAAGAGACGTTTTGAGGCTTGTCATCAGTGGGACTGAACTCAGGACAATTTAGAAAGGAGAGAGCAGTTGTTTGTCCTGACTTATATCTAAAAGTCTAGCACTTTTGCCTTTGCCTGAGTAGGAGAAGAAAAGAAAGCCTACTTACCAAAGACTGTACTTTTCTTACTGACTGACAGAGGAACGGTTTTGGTTCTAATCTGGTTTATTCAAATTCTTGTGCCATTTGCATCATGATAATACCTAACCCCATTCTAGAAATGCAATAGGTCATTATAACTTTCAGGAGTAATTAATTCTGTCTTCCCCCCGCCCTCCCATCTTAAAGAATCAGTAATAGATTAAAATTGTTTTTAATGACCATACTTTGCTTCATCCTTTTTTCTTTTTTTTTAAAAAAAAACCCACATTATTTTCTGCAGAGTTTATACGTGCAAAAGCCAATAGAAGATTTGTACTTTGCTCTTGGAATGGGATTGAGGAAGGTTAATGATGGTTATACAATCCTGTGGTGGTGTCTGAGATTAACTCCTAGAAAAAAAAAAAAAATCCCTTCTCCTGCATAGAAAAGCTATCCTTTTGGTGCAGATACACCTTCTGTTCTGGACATCCAAAGTTTCGACCGTGTGCCTCATCCTGTTGAGTAAGGAGATGATTTAGATGAACACCTCTGTCCAGCAAGTTCCTGGGAAAGAAACATTGTCTAGATCTCTGTGGTGTATTCTGAATTTGCCTGGTTAAACTGGTCAAGGCAATCAAACCTGATTTGTCACTATGAATGCTTATAAAACATTTGTAGTCATTCTACATTTCATGACTTGATGGCAGTTTCTGGTAAAGTATGAATTAACCAAGCACATGTCAGCATTGATAGTAATGAGCGTTTGTCAGCTTTAAAATGTGCAAATCCTCCTTTTCTCAGCTCCTGTAACGGGAGACATTATTTGTTCTCCACTAACTGGAATGTTGCCACATTTGTTTTCAAAATGTGTAAAGTGAAAATTGCCATCAGGCTAAAAACTCATATTACTAATCTTTGCCTCCAGCAAATTTTTACAGTTAAATTAAGCAAGGCTTATAATTTAAACACTGATAGACTTTTTATTACAGCCACACCAATGTGAGAATCTCTGGTAGAAGTTTTATTGAGATACTGCTGAACTCGGAAGACTCACTCTTGTCCAGCTTAGTTTTTAACAGCTTGATCACCTAGACAACAAATTGCACTGGTAATTCTAAGCTGGAGCTTCTGTGTCTTGGCTGTGCCCATGTGAGACTGTCTGTCTCACCAGCAATAGTTTTCTATTTGAAAAAGAGTTGAAACTAATCTCGCAGTGTTTTCAAACATTTACATTTCCAGGGAAAATTGAGATCCCAAACACAGACTACTATGGCTCCTTCTTCCTTAATTACTCTTTATCAAAGAACTTTTGAGGACCTTCATAGGCAAATTTGCAAAGATACCCAGGCTTATAATAACAGCTGGCTGTGGAAAGACCTTTGCTTCCTAAAAGCCCGTGATGATTTTAACCAAATTTTAACAAAAGTGTTAATAATGTATTTATAGCACAAGTTTTCCTGTGTTGTTAGTGTTGATGAAAGAGGGGGTAGTGGTCCATAGCTTCACCAGGAAAAAACTACATTCTGTAGCAGTGGGAAGTGTGGAAAACCTTCCTGTTAGTAAATACACTTTGAATCACCATCCCTTGATTTCACTGTAAAGTTTGAAAAGAGTGAGGACATTACAAGATTGATGTGCTCACATTTAAGCTTTGGGCATGATAGACGTTGCGAATCTTTCAGATTGTTACACTTAAGCACTGAAAATCTCTAAAGTCTAATTGTAAGGGATGGAAGTGAGGTTGGTTTCTTTTCATTTTTTAACTTGACCAGAGTCTAAACTCTCTATATCTACTTTCAGTGTAGCTTCAGAGTTCAAACCTGTTCATTTCCTTGCTCAATATTTTTTTTTGCAGAGAAAGCAAAACAAAATACATCAGCTGTAAAATACCAGCTGTAAGTGGATGATGCTTTTTAATGAGTGAATAGTTCAGATTCTCTGCTCCTCTTTCTGTCCTCCAAACCTGCTTTTGTTAACGAAGATGCGAGTGTTTTGCAACAATATAGGTCATCTTTGGTTCGTCAGATTTACGTGAAAGGAAGTCAAATAGTATGAAGAACATGTTGTGCAGAAATGAGCAGCGTAAAGATGTCCAGTAAATGGGACTTTGATTTGTACAGCTCACATAATTTGTTTTTTAACTAAGCACTGAAAAATAAAAGTTTGACTTTTAAGTCGAATGCATGAAGCTGACCTCAAGTGTTTCTTTATATCCACATCAGTTCTACAGTTGTTCCCTGCGACCCATCTCTCCAGGTTCCCAGCCACCCATATTACCACTCTTTTATTGCTAGTCATTGATATAGTGGTGTTAGCTGTACACAGTGATTTACAACAGGTTGACTACCACATAGAAAAGTAAATCTTTGCTTCAGGGGATTTGCAGATTAAAGTCTTGAGCTGTGCCCGTATTCTGAGTATACAAGAACCAGAATATAGAATAAGCACTATATACTACCCAAAAGTGTGACAGAGCTGCATGCTACCCAGCATTTCGGTGACTGGGGTCAGTTCCTCAGTTTCTTCACTACATCCTTTATCAGTTGCTTACCCTCTGCACGGCACATTTGTTATGTACCCTCCCTTTGCATGTAGCTTTCACAGCTTTATTATCCTGTGCACACAGCCTTCCATAGAACTTGGCCAGCTGTGTCTTCTTACTGGGGATACTGACTGAGAAGAATAATGATAACGAGATGAGAATATAGATATCATGTTGCTTGGAGTGACTGCATGGTGACCGCTTTTGCCAAGAGCTGCTTGTGAACACAGGGCTTGGTCTTTCCAGAGCAGGCTCAGTGATGGCTGACAGGGTGAGGTTGCTGCCAACTGCAAATTTTGTGAACTAAAACAATGATTATGTTACAATGGACTGGAATTCTAATTGCAGCTAAATGCGTGTTTTCTGTGCCCTTCTGCTCTGGCCTCATCCCTAATTCTTAAGGGAGGAGCTAGCAGGTACCGTACCTCCTGAATTGTGCTGAGGGAGTAAAGCTGCCTATTGATGTATTTAACTTCTTTGAATGAATGATGCTTTATAACGAGCGAACAATTCAGACTCTCTTTCATCTGCTTACGTGCTCGTTTTGGATATTCAGTATGTGTATTAGAGCATAGTGCATCATATGAAATGGAATATTATAATCAACTTCTTCACATTTGGGAGGGGAGCACCAAGCAGTGGGATCACGATGGCTGCATCCCAGAGGCAGGCTCAAACTGCCTTCATATTGTGCTCTGTGTCAATGATGTGTACTATCTGGGTAGTGATTTTCATAATAGGCTAATCTTGTTGGAGAAAAAAGCAGAAGAATAAATTCCAAATTGTATTAAGAAGTTATTCAAACAGAGCAATTAGCTTTTTCTTCTCAAACATATAATAGAGACCAACAGAATTTTATCTTTACCAAACCCTAAATGCAGAGGTCTGGGAGGGTAAAGCAGCCAACTGACGAGAAACACAAAGTCAAAAGGAAATACTGAAAGTGAACCAGTTTTTGATTCATCCTTCAGAAAACAGCATTTGGGTTTTTTCCCAGTTGCTTTCAGGCATTAGGATCAAATGATCGTTGATTTGTTTTTTTCCCCATAAACTGCCTTCTTTCTTTGAGGAAGCACCGTTCACAACACGCAGCTAACAACTGGCATAATTCACTCAACTCTTGCGTTCCCCACTTCCCTTCTAGTATGGTGCGGACCGTGTTCTCTGTGACTGAGTATACTAGGAAAAGTGATGTTGAGTGTTGCATCTTCCTATGGTTCTAACATAACATGAGAGCGGTAGACACTCAAAGCACCTGCCTTTGTTTGTTATTATTTTTTTCCTGAAGCTTGCTAATTAAATCATTAAAATTTTATCTTTGCTTAACCATGGATAAAGCCTTTTGAAACATTTAATTAGTATGCTGCAAAAGATATGTGTGAAACCAAAAGCATTTATATGGTGTGAATGACTAAGAAAAATAGATTAAGAAAAAGAATATATGAGAATGCATTTCCTTGTAACAAAGCTGCCCGTACTTCCAAGCAGGCTATAGATGAAATGATCCTGTTGTCAGTAGGTGCTGTTTCAATTGAGACAGTGGCACTCATGTGAGAATACCAATAGCTAACCCATAGATTTAAGTGCAAACATATTATAAATAGGTTGTGCATTGCCCAGTGTCATGATTTTTCTTTAGTAGCATGGTGAGGGAAGTTACAGCCCCTCACGGAACTTGTGCACCTGAGTCGGGTATCGCAAAGGTATTCTTTGTCATAAGCTAGAACAGTGCAACAGAGCTGAAAATCAGGACAGTTTCTGTGTACTGCCTTAGGAGCTATGCAAAAATCGTCTACTGTGCAGAACGAAATTTTAGCTTCCTGATATGGTATAAGATTATTGTCCAAGGCTCATTTTAGGAGTGCCTTCGCCAAGGAGAGGAAATGTAATTGTGGTCATAACATTTTGATGCCCCACAAAATAATTTTGCCATCCATATCATATTTGTTCTGCAATTCCTTCACCCATTTTATAGCAGAAAAAACGCCTGGCAGTACAATTAGGCAGAAGATAATAATTCCAGTCTTTCAAAAACATTTGCAAGAAATTGAAAACAAGAATAGCCATTGTTAAGGAAGGGCACTGACGTGTAATTCCGGGGTGACGTGTGACACAGGAACTAAAGCCTGTGCTTGAAGTTGGAGTGGAGTTCAAATCTGAGTCTCATAGTTGTCCAGTGAATACTGGTCTGTTGTATATGTGAACTACTATATTATATAGGAGAAAGGTGGGAGATAGTCCCTAAGCAAGCATGTATTATTTTGTACGGAACTTTGGGAGACGCCGTATGGCAATTTCCAGTTATATTCTGAGCGTTGGGAGTCCAATGTCTTTGGGACAGTTTTGTTCAAGGAAGGAGGAACGATCAAAAAAGGCTCATTAGTCTAGGTGCTTTTCTATCTCCTCTCAAAGGGGAGTATTTTTTACTTCTGTTTTTAACTGCATCTCTGTTCTTTCCATAAATAAATTTCTTCTTTGCTGTTTTGCTGACAGACTGGCCTCCTCCAGGCGTTTCTCATATGTCAAAAAAGTTACAAGAGTTGTGCAGGAAACAACATTAAATTAGAATGCAGACGAAAAACACTTCTGTTTTCGCTCTCCTTTTCCCTGTCTAATCTAAACACTGCCTTTACTAAAATCTTATAAGGTCTGCAAACATCAAAACGTCTTGCAAAACATCATTGCTGTTATTGTATGAGGTTATAGAAGGGCTGTAATAGGGATGTGCGCCTGTCAGCTCTAACAATGCATAATGATACAGTACTCTGTTTAGAAATGGCAATGACAGCTATTAACCTATTCTGTTTGTTATAGGATAATAGTGGAGAGTAATCCCTTGATTTTGGTTAAGCACCATGAGAGTTTAACGCTGCCCAAGAAGACAGAATCATTGGATTCATTTAAAGAAGTTGCAAAATAGTTTTTGCCTACATCTTTTTAAATTCTATACTGAGAATTATAGTTCTGCAGTTCGGACCATGATTTAAATTCATTGGTGAAGAAGAGGGATCTTACTTAGTTTTATTTGATCTGTACTTTTCCGTTCTCTGTTCAGATATTAATTTTTTTTCCTTCCGTTAAACTTGATTTGCATTTAGTCCTGAATTCTGTGCATCTTGATTCATCAGTGAGGTTGTAACTCTGAGCTAGCCAGGCTATCTTGACTGAAGGGGAAAAAAAAAGCCTACCTCTTTTTTTTTTGTTTTCTTCTTCTATTTCATACTGGTTGTTAAAGTCAGGGGTTTCCAACCAAACTCATTGTTCTTTCCATTGATCTGAAGGTAAATCATACATTTGCTAATGCAAACCAGCTAATACTGAATTTCCACTTTCATTCAACCTTTCTTTCTGAAGCTGTGTACAGTGGTGTGAATCTGAGATAACTTGCTTTAAAAACTTTAAAAACCTTTTCATGTGGCAGGAGAAATACTTTACCTAAACTTAAAGCAGCTTTTCCTTCTTTGACCCATTATATACTGATGGTTTTGAGACTGCAGACGTCGTGAGACATGGATAGCTGTTGCATCAGCTCTATGCATATTCTGACGTGGCGTGGCACAGACATGCCATCTCAGCTCACCTAAGAGGGGTGAGAGGTGGAAGCCTAGGAACAGCAGAAATACCACTCCCCCCACCCCCAGCATGTCTAAGTGCCTCTGGATCACAGCTGGTTCGTTATGCAGGCAGACTTGAGAACAAAGGATACTCAGCACATGATTGTCTGCAGTTCACGGTTTAGACATGTCCTGTATGTTCCCTCTCCATGTATAGAATTAGCTAACGATCCCAGTCAGCCTACAGGACTGAACTGTAACAGTCAGAATTGAGGAGGTCACCAGTGCACTCTGTTCCCATCAGCCTGGAGAAGAAAGATGGAGACCTATCTCCAGAAATTCCAGAAAAAACTTTGCAGTATCCAAAATCTTATTTATAATGGTTATATTTTGTTTCTGCCACAAACGTATTCACACCTGCTCTTCACGAACAAAATTTGTTAGTGTGAGGTAAGTTTAATTACCTTGCATGAGGCTGCTTGAAAATTCAAACTCAGAACCACCTAGATGGTATTTTCATCAGGTTCTTCTGTATTCCTCCTCCCCAAAAAAATCCTTTGTTCAAAATAAAGGAGATTAGAATGATTAAAAAAGAAAAAAAAAGCCAAACAAGAAATTCCATTTGCAGTCCCGCGGAGATTCATCCTGCTTGCGCATTCTGTCATTGGTGTATTTATTCATATTGGAGTCAGAGGCTCACAATAGAGCAGCTAAATATCAGCACAACACAGCTGCAAACTCCAGCAGTTTATAAATCACAAATTCTACCCAGAGTTACATTTATGCAATACTATTGACTTAAATAGGGTTGTCTGAAATTGCGAAGGACAGAACCTGCCCCCTCAAATTTTTCATGATGTTGAGACAGTTATCCTTTGATGACATCAGTTTCCCCACATGTCCCATGGAAGAAGTCATCATTATTAAAACAGCTGTACAAAACAGAGTTATGTGTTCTTCTTCAGCACATTGATAAAAATACTATGCTCCTATTTGTTTTGCAATGTCATTTATTTTGGGGAGTCACATCATAAGTATCAAGAGAACTAGTTGCCCTTTCCCTTATTTTCCCTAACTAGAGTAAACTCTCGGGATGCACCAGGCTTTTATTTCTGAAAGAGGAGTTTCCTGCTTGCCCAGCTGACATCGCCTCTGAGAACTATTCTCTTTCCTTTCATGGTCATCCAGTAACAGCTTAACACGCGCAGCTGCTGCTCAGGATTCATACCTAGGCTCTCCTGAAAGTGACAGTCATCCCCAGATTTTGGTTGGTGCTAGCCTAGACAAATGGAAATGTCCGCCCCACAGAGCAGCTAGAACAGAGCTGGTCAGGCTGGCTGCAGTGTCCTTGCAGCTCCTGGGTACAGGGAGCATTCTGGATCCCAGGCTGTTCCTAGGACATGCTGCCAAGTATTTTTCTTGCTCTACAGGGACCATCTGCTATTGATGGGCAAGGTCCTGCCCTTCCTGAGCAGACACTAGCGTTCTGCAACCAACGATCCTTGCTCATCTCTGTCTCACGTACCACAAAGGTGGCATAGGGGTGGATGAACTAACTGTAGGACTACGTCCTTTTCATGCTGCAAATTGTTGCTTTCTTGAGATCATTTAAACACGAGTACACATTTGATTTTATTCAGGAATCTCAGCAGGCTTTTGCCTGAGTTGATAACAGAATGTTCTTGCAAGTCAGTGGGAATAGGGCTTTTGTTGTTATTCTGAACATAATCTTTGCTAACAGTGGCTACTGGCAGAGCAGTGTAGGTGCAGCCATGGTACATGCATCCAGGCAGCTTTAGGGTTACAATCTCATAACGAGAATGAAAAATGTTTTGCAAGTTTCCTTCCCTTTTTCTTTTGGGAAGAAACTATCCCACTGTCAAACAGAGACGCTCAAGGTTTCCCCCACCCGGAAGAATAATCCTGGAAAGATCAGCAGGCTCAACAAGCAGATGTGTTGATGAAGGATTCGCTCTAAAGTGATTAGATCCTTCTTTTGGAAATGGTTTTTGAGCTTACAGGTCACGTTGGGATGAGCAATATTGACATGAGTAATGTGAAAGTTTACAGCAACATTCTATAATTGCAAATTCTGTTCCACTGAGCTAAAACTGGATTATTCAGATAACAAGATTCTTCGACTTCAAGATCTTTGGAGCATGATAGAGATGGAGGAAAATCTACTAAATACTTGCTGTTGACAGGAAGACACCTGGCCCATTCCCCTACCTTGGCAGATATGTCAAATTTGAATTATTCACCTGTTTTAGTGACTTATTTGCCATGAACTCAGAGCCATCACTGTGCAATTACCATTTCTTCTCTGCATGCTTAAAATACGAAAACTCAGTGTTTGCACTCTGCTTTGCATCAACTAACTTTCTGAGTCTGATAAGGAAATCGAATTCCAGCTTCTCAAGCAGTTTTATCTATTTGCAAGTTTTGCAATCCCCTCCTCTCATCCCAGTGTGGCAGGCTGTCTTGCTAACAAGTGACTACCTAGCTGAACAAACAAAAAAACCCCCAACCTTTTGCAGAGCCCGTGTGTATCTGTAGATCTTCTGTTTATTTAATTTTTTTCATTTCTTGTTCAGAATGAGGATTTTGCTGGTGAATTATATGACAACAGGAAATGAGAGAGGGAGTGGTGTGAAAAATTTTCATAAAAACCTCATGCAGTTTTCAGTCACATTCAGTAAAAGCTTTTTTTTTCTTTTCTTTGCAAGTTTCATTTATATTTCGTCACTAGAGAAAGCTGCCACAGATTTAATTTAAATGTTTCTGTGGAATTGCAGTCTTAAGATACATGCACGCATTCTGAAAGCCATACATTAAGGAAGTTTATCTCCAAATAAAGAGTGGGAAAGGTTGTGTCTACAAACATCAACTGATTCCTTCTTTGCTAATCACTGGCACCTGCAGTGGAAATAACTTTCCGCTAAGTCAGTCCTTCCATCAACGTCGATTGTAATGAGATAGAATAAATGCATCTTCCATTCCATGTACAAATTGCACAACACAGCAAATGAAGGATGAGACGGGATGGGAAGGAGGGATGTCTTGCTCTCCTTTTCACAATAAAGGAAGTATTATTGCAACTCTATGAACTGCAGCCATTTCCAGTCTTCATGTAGCCAGCTGCAGAACAGCCTTGGTTGTGACAGTATGAACCATACCTTTTCTAAACTTCATTTCTCCAGAAAAGCCTTGGCCATGACCTCCTTAATTCTTCTTGGATATTTTCTATCTTTATTTTCCTTTTGTTGTTTTACTAGCAATCCTGAGACAACAAATTGTGAGAGAGCATCCTCTCTGTTTGGCAGCCTGTCAGAGAAATGAGATCGGAAATGGAAAGAACCTTGCAGCTCAGGGCGGGCAGGGTTAGGTGGCTCTGTGTGGAGTTGTCCAAGCGTGAATATGGGGAATTGCGGAAAAGAGAGGTAAAAACCCAGGTGTCAACTTGTTATTGCCTCATCCTTCTGTTGGCTTAGGCAACATGCAGAGCGTTGTACCAGCTTCATCATTACGGCAAAAGAAATCTAGAGTTTATAGGAAAAGAGAAAGAAATCTTATCTCTTGTACATCCTTCCATTCTCACCGTGATACCAAACTGAGAATTCTGTGGTTAAACTGAAAAAGTGTACCTTGATGGAGAAATGTCTTCAACCATTTTCTTAGAAAGGAAGACAAACATGTATGACCATCTCTCCTTTGCACAATGCCTGGTTTCTGCTTTGAGGAACAAGTTCAGTTCCGTGCAGCGTAGGCAACTCCCAGAAAGCTTCTGGAATGGAAATGATACCCCATGGTAAGGAGCAGCTTCCTTCCTAGTGGGAGGGTTAGAGTTTTGTGTTTGCTTGAACATTTAGTAGGAGGTTGCTTCAGGAATAGTATGCTTGGACTAAAGGATATAAATGCGTCCTGACATCATTGTTTTGATGGTTTCCCATATGCATTCCTATAGTAGCCCTTTCTGCTGGAGTTTGGAATCTCAACATAGCTGGCATAGCTTACCAGTTGCTAAGTGAACAGGCAGCTGTGAGTGTCTGATTAGGTGACAGTTGCATAAATTTAGCTGTGTATTGTGTGGTTATTAAATACTATAAATAAGATACTTTTTTTTTCTTTCAGGCTCAAGCTTTCTGACATCTCTTATCAAATTGTAACGATATAATCTCTTTCCATTGTATCTGAAATCCAAGCACCTCTGTCACCAGTGGGATTTCAAAATAGGTGGAAAGCTGTTACTGTATCTAGAGTGATTTATTCCCTCCCCTCAAGAGTTCCAAAGTATGCAGAATGGCACTAGACTTTAAATTAATGCGTATGCATTGACATATATAGAATGTATGATACGTATGTTGGAATGCTTGGGATTTGAACAGTTGTACTTCACGTTGTACTTAACTATGTATGAAGTTCCTTTGCATCTCAGCTCTTGGTAGTCTGTTAAGAGCACACTGCATGCATAAGCATTTCCTTACTGCCGTACTGGTGTCACTGAGATAGTCGAGACACTTCTTCGATAATTGTTCCTCCTAAAGCACCACAGTTACCTATCATAAAGATACTCTGTAGTGTTACAGCTCCATAAAACGGATGTAATTGTTCTGTTACTACTGTTAACATTAGATAAAGAGAAAGCAATCTTGTGGTATGTATGAATTTATCAGAATCAAAAAGTATATATGGTTCATCCTGCCTAAAGTAAGCAGAATGGTGAAGTACATCTTGGAAAGAAAGGCACAGAATCCAGGCGTGTTTGAAAAGAAAGGGGAATTACTGCAAGTTATTTAAAAATAAATAATATAAACACTGTCTTGCCGTACAGTTTTGTATCTGACGATATTTAGATTTAGATTTTACATTGTTAGTTAATGATAATGAAAAAGAAGCACTGAGTACATGTGAAAATAATTTCAGTGTCAAGGAGTATTTTCCTTCCCTTGTTCATCTGCTGGTGTACTGTGTTTATAATAAATCATTAATCCCATTCAAATGCAAGCGTTTTCTGAATCTTCTTTCCAAGTGGTAGAAAACAGAGATTGACAGTAAGCTATTCTAAATTGTAATGTAAACGTGAATCCCAAACCTCATTCCTCGTGTTCAGTTTCTGAGTATGTAACCAAATAACTAACTCATTTCCTTAACCTGTAAGCCCTGCACCACATTTGTAACGCTTACTTTTGTAGCTATGCTTCCAACATTAAGTGTTATATAAACTAAGTTGCATCTGTATTTCTCTTTTTTATTCCTCTACGGTATTTTTAGTTGGATAGTATTTTTAAGAACTTCGCTTGACAACTAAGTTCATTAGTGTATGCTACTGTGGTATTTATTTTATAATGTAGTTATATTCTCTCTGAGTTGATATATATCACTGCTGCAAGTGTTAGTCCACAACTCCTCTATGCATGATTTTTTTCCTGATGCTTCTTAAGGCACGCACCTATCTTGACTTAGGACTGCGTTGTTAAGCCAATGATATCAGCTAAATTGAGCTTGCCCTCTCTAAATATTTTAACAGATAAAGGAAATAACACATTCATTTAGCAGGATGGATCTGTTACTGCCACTCATCACAACTTCATTTGAAACTGCGATCATTTAGTAGTGAGACTTGGAGTGAATAGAGGCAACCAGGATATCAAAGTTTTTGGTCAGCTTGTAACCTCTGAGGTTTTGACTGTGAGGTTAAAGCTACACAGAATTCCTTAACCTCATAGTCACGTTCAAATGCTTGCTTGTCTAATTCTGAAGTGCCTCAAAGGAATTATTTCATCAGACCTTCAGAATTATTCATGAAATGTAGTAGCTAGGCCCTTCGGAAAAATAATGACAAAACTCCAGCTCCATCTCAACAAATGAAGCTATGCTTCCTTTAGATACTATTTGCGAAAACTAGTAGTGTAAGTGCATTCTTGACTCCAGGGCCATTAGGTGGCACACTTGGGCTATGGGTTTGGCAGGGCATGCCATGAAATTGTGTGTGGAACCCAAAGTACAACTGATTAATCACATATCTTTTAATTTATAGGGAATGAAGCAGGGAGGATGTAATAAAATGGCATTTAGACATGAGGCATTGTAAATATTCTGTCAACTGGAAACCAATGAGCTTTCTGCATCTATCTTTTCAGGACATTAGCCAAGTAATGTCTCCAGGAACCTTACGCTACTTGTATGGATTTCATTACTGCATTAGTTGAATTCTTAGGTGTACTCAAGTTCACAACTTGCACTGAAGCCAATGTGAGTTAGATGGACGTATACTTGTGAGGATCTCTCATTTTCTTGGTTTTGTCGTTTAAAAAACAAACAGGCCAACAAGAACTAATTTTCTCCAGTTAGAAAGTTTATTTTTGGTATGGCTTTGCCAAAGGAGTTACATAAACTGTAGAAAAATGCACCCTTGGGATTATGTAGGATTGTTATACAGGATTTAGTATTTCTAAAGTTCAGGGAGCTTGAGTAGGACAATTTCTGAGGTGAAGAAACGGAGAAATTAATATAGAATAATATTTTGCTTGTATCTGTGAAACCTTTTGGCCAATCCCATCCCAATTGCTAAGGATTTCCAGGGATCCAACCTGTGTTAATCTTCTGTTTCCTGTTCTCACAAGCTTCCTTCAGTTGCCTTGACAGTTTCTTTATTCCGATGGGATGTAGCTGTCGTGTGAAGTCCTAATTATGTCATTATTACGTATTCACCTTAGGTGAAGAATGTGCACGTGGACAGTATCCCAGCGTTTAGATAGCTGAAGTAAAACTATCGGAGAACTGTCCTGAATGCTAGGACTGACACCTGGGATTTCACAAGCACATAGTTTTTTTATTCTCTAAGCAATGCAGCACCAATATGAAAGTGAGAGTTCTGGGATGAGATCTTCATGGCATCATGCATCTTTTGGATTATGATGCTTTAGTTGGAATTTGTTCCCAGTTTTTGTGAATACCAGAGTGAGCTGCAGAAATGACATGTGAAGGACCCATTGCGTTGCTGACTGTTGACCTAGGGTTTATTCCTAATGCAATCAAAGGAGGTGTGTGTGTGTTCCTGAAATGTCTAGTGGAGCATCCATTTTCATTGGAAAAAGAAGTCGAACAGCTTCAAGTTTGTTTAAAAATCTAGGGGAAGAGGCCATCCGTAATGAGGAAAGTCAGTGTGAGCACTCTGTTTTTCCCCCGCTTCACTTATGCCAGGATCCATTTAGCTTTCTTCTGGCTTAGTTTTAAGCTGCTATTTTGTATTATATGGCCATACAGCATCTAGAGCAATGGGGTGGCACCCAGATGTGACTTGTAGTGCTACTGTATTTAAAAAAAAAAAAAAATCAGTCTTAGCATATGTGCATGACAATGACTCTGAGTTTCCATTTTCTCTGGAGAGAGAAGCTTGAGCAGTTCCTGTATTTGTCCACAGCTCGTCATTTCAGGTTTTACATCGTGAAATTCCTTTTGGATGTGATTACACACACATTCTCACCAATTGTCATTCTGATGCAAGAATTAGGTGCTCTGCTTAAATGGACTTTGGAATATTTATTTATATTTAAAATTTCATGGGTATGGGTGGATGTTTGTGCAGTTGTTGCAGTTGCTTGATGAAGGTATAATACAAGATTAGTTAGCATGGATGTTGTATTATGATTTCAAATTCTTTTGGCAATAAGAATCAGTTTCCAGGGAATATCCTGATGGAGAGTGTAAACAAACAATAAGCATACAAATAACTTGGCATTGTTTTTTATTGGTGAGGGAAGATTTTTAATTTATGATCAGGTTACAGCTACTAATTTAAAGCTCTTGAAACATTTAGAAGGAATTCCTTGAAATATTAAAATACTTGAAGAAATAAGCCTGGAAAGTGGTGGGTTTACTAATTCACTGTTCACAGTCTCTGTGATGCTTCTGCCTTCATTAGAACTAAGTAGTGTTATTGCAGCTAAGGGGGTACAGGCTGAACTAAGGCAAGGATCAATAAGGACAAGAACAGTGTCCAAATGATGAAAGTTTCCATCTAGCTGCTCCTCTCTTCAATTTCCTTACTGCAAGTAGCCTTTCTAAGAGAGGTAACGGTCCAGCAGTGAAGTATACTATAAACTTGAGAAAGATGAATGGTTCTTGTAATTTCTATCATAAATCTGCAACACACAGAAACAGGGTGAAATTCAAGCTCCGTTTTAATGACAACCAAGGAGGGAATCTCCAGGAGCGCCACACGTTTGGATTTTGGTGTGTTGACAAAAGGCCTATGGCTTGAATAGGAGGCAAGCTACGAACATCAGTCCCAAAATACCTTGAAAAATATCAGACTTGGGAAGAAGCACTTTAGGGCTGAAATAGGAATGAGTGCTCCGGAGCCAGAAAGAAACACATTGCTAAGCACACTGGTTTACTGGAAAGGTGAGCGGTACTGCTTAAGGTACCTTAGCAGAGTTGATGAAGCTGGGTTTTAGATGAGTTTCAAATCATGATTAAGGAGTTGTAGCAGAGCTCCTGAGGACTAAACAAATTTTCTAAAACTACAGCATGAGCCACTGTGTGAAAGACATTTGAAGGTTTTTATTCTGAAAGTGAGAAAAGTTACCTTTTACTCTATTTGTATGACAAAAGAAAGAATATTAACTAATTGGTACGCAAGTAGCGATTGATCCTGACCCAGTTCTTAGCTGTGGCTTGTCATCCTCGCAGGCAATCATGCCATTATTCCCGTTCGCATAGCTAATATTTACACAACCTGGGATGGCAGCAGAAGGGAAGTTCCCTTAAGGAGGTTTCGCCCTCACCCACCACCTTGAATTTTAGTTAAATGCCTCTTTTACACTTCCAGGCCTTTGCTTCCAAAACTTCCTATGGGCCTTTCTCCCTGCACATGGCCAGCAGGACACCTAATTTGATAGGGACTCAACAGCCCACGTGCTAGAAACATGCTGAATGTTCTAGCCACAGAAAAGCAGCATTCTAGTGAATAGTAATTGTCAGAAAGTGCCAGCTTCTGGTGTCTTACAGGACAGCATGGCTGGGAACATTGCAATTGGTTTCTTCCTATGAGAAGATAAGATCTCAGAGGTCCAGATATTAGGGAGAATATGATTTATGCTATATGAACTTCATTAGTCAACAATATGCTAATTATTTTGATCACCCCCTGAGAAATTATCTAGCACTATGAAGGTACCTCAGTGCCAAAAGAAATGACAGCCTTTTTTCTTTCTCTTTTTTTTTTTTTTTTTTGATCTACCAAAGGATACTTGAGTGGATATTGTAATGAAAGATGGTACATGGACAGAACAACTCTATTTCTGATGTAAGTGTTCTGCAATCACTGGACTAAGTGCAGGGATTAATTTTGCCTGCTCTTTCTAAGAGGTGAAATCCCCTCAGCACTCGCTCTGTGTGCTGAGGTGCTGGGCTCAGGCCACCGCAGAGATGAACTGCGGCACGCACACTGCAGCAGCTCTGCAACGGCGCAGGCAGAGCAGGAGCTGTCTGCACAGAGCTCAGGGTTAAGAACTGCACGGTTTGAACATATGCATTTCTAAATATGAAATATTTGTGTCTCGCTTCTTTTTTCAGCATGGAAAGAAGGAGGCTTTATTTCAGTGATACATTTCTGCCGCATATGCCATGGCATTGTTCCACAGATGCTATCACCACCAACTTCTTACAAAAANCTAAATGTGAAATATTTGTGTCTCGCTTCTTTTTTCAGCATGGAAAGAAGGAGGCTTTATTTCAGTGATACATTTCTGCCGCATATGCCATGGCATTGTTCCACAGATGCTATCACCACCAACTTCTTACAAAAATACTCATTTTCAAAGCTCTATGACTGCTCACAAGAAGCCTGAACGTCTTGTAACTATTCAAAGAGATTTGTAGAGGAAAAACATACTTTTACGCTGTATTTGGAAGAAGTCAGCATTGCGCAACTCCTCCTCTGTATGCTCTTTTCAACTTGTAGTAGTTTGATGCAACAGTTTCTCCTGGTATTTTTGCTTCTGGACATAGTGTTGCTATGTTACTAAACTGTTGCACAGGTTTGTGTGGTAATGGTACAGCGTCATCTTGTCCGGTGTTGCAACACAGGCAGTCTTCCAACAGGACGAGTTATAAAAGCGCTTCCTTTGCTATTTGTTCTTTGTGCGTATACGTGTGCACGCAGAAGCACCTGGCAGTTTCTGTGTGTTTTGTATTCTACATGCTGTAGCTGTACGTGTTGTGCATCGTTGGGCATTATTAACAATAGCTTATTAAAGAATCATACCTGAAGACAACAACTGTATTTGTAACAACAACGTGTGTGCAGCAATCAAGTACATAATATTCAAATAATGAGCAAAAATGCCTGTAGTCATATCCAATAGTAGAATAGTTGCTGCTTTTTCTGGACTGTGTTGAAGTGGCGGAGGGGAAATAGTGATGAAGATAAGGATAAAGACTAGTGGCTGTGTGGCATTCCTGATGCACTGCTTGAGGGCTGATAACAGGCTCGGGTTTAGAATTAGTGGAGAGAGTCTATAAATCAGACAAGTGCTTGGAAATTCTGATCTTATATGTTTGGCCTCTGGGATTTATTTTTGTTTGGTTGTTTTTTATTGATTTACACACAGTTAATGGCTTGCTGGAATTTACTCTTAGTCTGATGTGATATGTAGGGATAGAGTATAGGGGAGGTACCTCCTGCTTTGAAATCCCAGAGTTGCTGGAGGTTAACACCTTGTAAAAAAATGTGCAACAAAGGAGTGTTAGGAAAAAATTGCCCTCTATTTTCTGATCCCAGTCTCCTGACATAGGTCCAGGTTATAAAAATTGAATGCCTCCTGTCACATGGATAGATCATTATCCATGGACCGGAATGGTTGCTGTCACTGTCTTACCTGTGATTTCCTTTTCCAAATTTCAATCATTTTCCTTAGCAAATGAAAAGTAAGTGTTTATACTGAACATAGGCATTTCTATTGTGTAGTCTGCATACTAATTCTGTAAATAACTAAGAGAAAACTTTACTCCTACATTTGGAAATCTTATCTTCATTCTTTTTGCCTTTGGTCATTACATGCATTCTGAAGGAACACAAATTTTTGCCTTCTTCCTCTTTTTACTTCTAAGGCCTCTTGCAGTTCAGAAAAGGTAAGTGCTTAAATATGAGGTGTTTTTCTCTTCTTTTTTCAGACATTATTTTAAAGTAAGCATCACACCTCATCAGATCAGAGATTCATTACGTTCCTACTAAAGGAAGTGGGATTTAAGGATATACCCAAATTTAAGAACTTGGTTACATTTGCTCAGACATGACTTTAGCAAGCACCATCTACTCTTAAGTAAAACAAAAGGATTGTAGAATTATATACAGTAAATGATACTTTCCGATGGTTTCTAAAAGAGCTACAGAGCCACATTCTTCAGAACTTCAGGGAGACATCTGATTCCCTTAGCTGCCTTTGAAATTTGTACTACTGTGGATGAGGGGTAATACCTTCAAATGAATCAAGGATGCAAGGGCAACCTTGGCTGTGTCATTCTTGGTCTGTGAGGTGATTAGTTTGACCACCCTGTTTTTCTTACGCTAGCTTGGGGAACGGAGCATTATTCATTGCAATGTTGTGCACATTAGAGCTCTAGAAAAAGCCCTCGTAATTCCTGTGTATGCCGTTACACACCTAAATCAGCATTCATCCTGGAGTTGTGCTCATTGATTGCAAAATGTAATGTACAACAATATCAGAACTCTCCAGAAATACTTTAAGAGGAGCCAGGGGCAGTGAAAGTCAACAGACTTGGGTATGTCTAGGGTGTGTTATTGAGGAAGTGGAGTAAACAGTTGCGGCACCACTAAAATGCTGGTAACTGCACTGCAATTGTACCAATATTTTGTCTGAAATCTAAAACGAGTCAGGTTTGAATTACAGAGCTGAAGTTTATGCCTTGGGTTCTGTTGATTACACAATTCACTGGATCCCCTCTCCGATAGTTTATGTTGACATCAGAAGACCAGATAGAATTACAGCTCTGTAATTCACAACTCCTTTTATTATATGAGCGTATACATACGCACATTTTTTTATACTTAGTATTAAATTAAGAGTGAAATTAAGGCCCAGCCTGAAACTGAATTAAATTCCTGTGAAAATAATGGATCATACAAAGAATACTCTATTAGAGTTGAATTGTTTGGTGTCTGTAGATTCAAACATAGACTTTGAGAACAATGGCAGCTATGAATGATTGTAATGGTTCCTTGCTTGTAATCTAAAATAAAAAAAAACAAACACAAAAACACGGTCCTTGAACCAAGCATGGGGAAATGCGCTTTAGGTAGGGAAGGGTGAGATGGAACCTTTTATGTTTTGAGTACATCACCTTGGAGGGGAACTGCTCCTCCAGTTGTGGACTAGAATAACTGCTGCTACCTAAACGTGTTAACGTGGCGTTTATCAGTCCTGGGATCAAGGTAAGTGTGGTTCCAGGGAGCAGTTTCAGCGATTGCATAGCATACGAGTAGGGGAACCCAATGTGAGTTTTGCAAGTCTTCGCATGTGCGTGACAACCAGTCACACCAACTTATGTTCAGAGTATACCGTAGTATTAAAGGGAAGATTTTTAAAATTCATTGATTCCCAGCTCTCCGTGAGGATGAAGTGCATATTTTGACATCCTGTACTTTACAAAACAGTAAATTTTAAAATCTGTTAGTGGTTCAGCATTAGGATGCCCACTACAGACATATAAACAGTGTCATTTGGTTAAGAAACTAACTCTACACCAGGAAAAAATAATTTTTTGGAAGCATTTCTGACTAAATAAAAAAGCAGCAGTATGGAACCACTTCATGCCTTAGCAGATTAGAAATAGTACTATTGGTGATACCTCAGTAGTTGTGAGGGTGAAGTATAAGAAGATTGCTTGGTCATACGTTGGCAGAAACATGAAAATCTATGCGCCAGTCACCAGGGGTACAACCAAAACTGCCAGTGATCAGCACTAACTTTGATTTTTCACAGCTTTTGTCAGTTTTAAGTTGCATTTATAATGATGTTTTAACATAGTTTTCCAAAAGTAATAGAATCATGGAGAAGAAATGATACCATATGTCACATAAACCTGGATGTAAGAGGTACAGTACTGTACTAACGGGACTTCCAACCTACTGGGATGCGTTTGTAAATGGAAATTGATTTTCTCAGGATTCTTTACTGGGTGAAATAAATTAAATATACATTTAGTTTTGCCAGTTTAAAAACCTCTTTGTTAAAATAATAACAGCGATATAGAGACATGTTCTAATAAATTAAAGCAAGATAAATTATATGCAGCAGCTTGCTGAATACCTCAATTTCTGTGGTTTTTTAAAGTCTGAAGAATATGATGGGGGCCCCACAGGAAGACAGCCTGTGGATGTCACTGAAACACTTTGCCTAGTTATGGATTATTTTAGCTTTGATTATATAACCATGTGTCTAGGCTCTTCTTTCCTCCTTCGCTTTATGCTTTTAATTTGACAGGATTCTTCTTGTGAATATTTGAGTTGGCGTCAGTTTGGTTTAGGTCAATAGGCCCAAGTATGACCTTAGAAATAAGATATTCAAACTCAAACTGCTACACAGTTTCTACTCAGACACTTAAAGTTAATAGGTTTTTAGGACAGAGATAAAACTGTTGTACTCATTTTGCCGGTATAATTTACTACATTAATGATCAAAAAAGAGTGAAAAAAACAGAGTAAAAATGTTAATTTCAAGCACCATTACAGAAATACAATACAATAAAATAAAAAAATCCGATCGACGTTCATTTGCTGTAAACTGATGGTTGTTAAGAGCCTATAGCCCTAAAGCGAGTTATGCAGCAGACCTAGGTCACTGTCATTTGTGAAATGCAGATTACTTAATGGGGATTTTTGTTAATGTTTTAATAGAAAAAGAGGATGATTGAAACAGTGTGTCTTCAGTAATGAGGAGTGGGCATTGTTATGGTGATTGTGTTAATACGCTGCTGCCTGTTGCTTTAGTGGCTAAGGCATTCTTGAATAAACGTACCAGACTAAAGTCTCCGTGTAACTCAACAGTCAGTGTCTTCTGCATCCCAGCCTGGTGCTGGGTGGCCAGTCCTCCAGCTCCAGTTGTTCTTGCTCACGGTCCCACTTGCGGAGCTGTCCCTTTCAGCCCCTGCCTGTGTTAGCAAATGGGATTTGAGCTGTTTATAAAGGGCACTGCTAAGCCCTGGTGTAACGCGTGTCCGTTGACTGACTCTGTGCCTGTTTGCTGGTAGAGCTGATTCTCTGGCTGAAGATGCAGAGTCACGTATTCTGCTTTACTTGTTGCTGGTTCAAATGCTGCTGCATCATTTAACTATCACAGTAACATAACTATGTGTCCCCAAGGCCAAAACTGAACTGCAATCCCTGACAAAGTTCACACATATAAAAAATTTACAGTACTCAGGTGATCACAGTAGATCGTTCGGTAGCTGCTTCCCTCTCATGAAAATTATTTATGAAGTAGAAAATAAGCAATACCAAATATAAGGGGCATTCAGGGTTAAAACTGAGCAGCATTTGTTGAAGCATGGGTCCTTTGAGAAGATTTCAGTCTCTACTCAAAATAGGTATCAGAGTTGTTTGGTAAGAACTAGAAGGCACCTTAACTGTTCGAATTTGTTTTAAAACTCTAGTATGACAAGCTTGCTCAGGTTAAAGCTGTTGTGCATATTTACATCGCGGTCTGGATCTCAGTCCTGTTAATCGTTCGGTTTGCATCACTTATAAGCATCTAAAAGTCAATCAGAATTTTTTTTTTTAAAACTAGCTGTTGAGTACTGAAGGTATAGAAGGAGAAATGTAATTTGGAGTAAATATTTTTTTTTTTAATAAAATAACTTCTCCAGTGCTCTTTTGCATACCAAACAGGCCTAGTGACACTTCTGATATACTTCACGCATTCTGACATTTTTACATTTTCAGCCAGATAAACATGCCGTACACAGCAGAAGTGATTGTATTAGCTTCTTAGTTTCTGCACTGCCTATTGTATTAAATAATGGCTTAGAAAAACACAGTAAATCCAGTTCATGCATAAAGATGATTGGAGTAGAATAATAATTATGTGCATAAGTTCAGAGCTTGAGAGTAGTACCTTCTGGGAGAAGCCAGACTCCATGTTCAGTAAATGCATGCTGCTGTCCTATTGAGCACAAGGGAAATTTATTTCTGGCATCCGAGCGAGCTGTATCACGTCCTACCTGTGGAGGTGTGGACACAGGCATTTCTTGCTGAGGGATTCAAGTGAGCTCGACTGCCCTTCCATGAAGACTTTCACAATGGAGGCTACGCAGAAATTTCTCTCTCGCTATGAGTTAGAGCAGATGATCTGCTTCCTCCAGTCTCCTTACATCTTAACTCAGCAAATACTCCTTGCGTAAAGCACCCCATTGCACAGCAGAAAAGCCCCACTCACTGTGGAGCGTTTGTACTCGTGTCAGCAAGGAACAAATTTTTCTCAAAGTCCTTTTTATGCAAAATTGAGTCACTTTGCTGATTGTAGGGCTACAGGTGCAAACACCCACCCTGGGGAGCTGTGCACTTGTAATTGGTAATTTGCCCAGGTATCAAGGAGCTGTTTGTGCTGGGAAACATCATGCATGATTGCAAGTTGTTTTCAGAATTAAAGGGTATGGTACCTAATTTTGCATCCTGTTCATTTTTATAGGTATTTTTGCTGTGATAAGGTAGCAAGATTAAATGCATTAATTTCTGCGGTGCACCTGGAATGCAGGTAAGGGTTTACTACAGTTTCACGAGTAGGGAAACTACCAGAAAAGTGCAGTGACTGGAGTCTACAAACGTCTCAGTGTTGTGAAAAGCATAGGAATGGAACAGAACATTGTAGAATCGTATAGACTAGAACAGAACAGAGGCAAAGCCTTTGCTTTCTCACCTGTTTGCATCCATTTTCACTTCTGAGAATGTAATTCCTCTTTAAATGACAAGAAAAATTAGCCCAGAGAAGCTCGTAGAAACCTTAGGAGAGATTTAACATATTCCATCTGTGAAACTGTTTGTGATTAAAATATTGATACACAATCAATAAACCTATGAAATTTTACCAAAGAGAACTCTGCAGTAGTTGCAAAAAAATGTAGGATAATTAATATTGGAATAGTATGAATTAATTTAATCATAGTATTAAAAAATAGATGCATAGAGTTTGGAAAATTTTTGGCAGACTAGTAAGAAAAGACACTAAAGAGAGATGAGCATTCTGCTTTCTCATTGTTTTCACATAAGTTTGTGCTTTCCAACTTTCTTGGGCATTCTTCCAGTAGAGCGAGCCTAATGAGCTCTTTCTGTCGTAGGAGTCATTGCTGTCAGGGACTGAGCTGTAAAGAGAAACCTGGGGTTTTTGATGAAATGAATGGAATCGGAAGGGTCCAAGATTATTCCAGGATTTTATTTTGCCACAGGTGCCTGTGTATTTGTTCTAAAATAGTTTTAAATACAGCTTTAAAGCTCATTATGATTTTATTAATTTTGAGGGATTGTTTCAGTGTTTAATATAGGAATTTGGCTGCAGGTTTGCATATGCCTCTACCCAGAATATCTTTTAAAAGGAGATGAAGCAAAAAAGTAGGGGGTTTTGATGGTATGGCTTTATGTTACTAGCAGTAGTTCTAAGGTGATATGTTTGTTTATCCTCTCCTGTATTTGATCACAGCTTTCTCGTGAAATATATCGGTGACACAGACAATGACAACAGCAACAGCAGTAGGGTAAGAATGTCTGACCACCACTACGCTAACCTAGACCCCCGAAAGAAATCCTCGCCTTGTGAAACTGAAACTTTAAAAAGAAGCAGTGTTATTTATGATGCTTACAAACAAGCACACTAGAAGTCAGGGAACAGCAAAGATACTGTCGGTCTCTCAAGGTGTAGATATTAGCTATAGATGTATTTAAAATTATTTCTAATTGGAGTGTGATTCTGCATATTTTGTACCCCTATGCAAATGCAAATTGCAGATAAGGTTCTAAAAAAGAGACGTTCAGAATGGAAAACACAGAATGTGAAATACAGAAGCAGTTGCTTGTTAATTTTGTGTATTGTCTATGGTTTTTATTGACCCAAAGTGATCTTTACGAACCTAAAGAGAAGGTACAACCTCACTAGCATCCACTAACGTTTTGGGGACCCACTCTGCGTGGACTGCTGGGTTTTGTGAATTAACAAGTGCTCTAAATGAATGCAATAAAAATAAATCCGGGATGCTGCATTGCAAAATGGGCTTTGTTCATTTATTTCTGACACGAATGGTTTAGTTTTAATTATTTATAATACTTCACAGTGCATTGGTGAATATGCTGCAACATATTTTGTAAAAGTAATGAAGTCTTTGAAATAGCAGACCACAGTACAGCTGTCGCACCGGTTTGGTACAGTGGGGAGCCACCACTGCCCGGGGGGCAGAGGGAGAGGAAGGTACAGCGTTTGCTTTAATTTGCTTGTGGTATGGAAACAACTGCACTCACAGACTTTGTGACCTGGACGTTTTGTTTCGATTCACATTGGCAGCCAGAACTGGCACATCAGGTGCAAATAAAAGCTGAGGGCCTTGTGCTGGGGATTATGCAAGTGTTTTGCTTCTGAAAGAAGAGCTGCTGCTAGCCCTCCTAGCCCTAACTATGAAGCGCACTCAGTAGCTGAATAAATCACTGTCACACGTGCAGATGGTAGAAATAAGCAAGTAATACCAAGGCAGCTGAGACAGTTGTACTGCTGGTTTTTGGGATGACTAAACAGAGACAGCAAACAGCACAAGTGAGTGGGCATATACGGGAGTAAGAAGTTTGAAACTGCAAAGTGTATACATTCTCTGGATTCGTGTTTTCAGATCATTGCATGCTGTCTTAAATCGGCATCGAGAAACAAATAAGGACCTGCATTTTGAGGCAAAGTTACCTTAAATAACCCCAAGTCCGTTTCATATGATTTTGCACAGGAACTAATGAATGGAATTGTCTCTTTTCATGCAGGAACCAGGAAAAGAGTAGGGCAATTGGGAGGGGAATAAAAGTCTCAAAAAGAGGCAAATATAATAATTTGATCTACAGTAAATACAAAATAAATGAGCGGAAGTATATTTTAATTCACCTTTCATTTTATCCAGAGACTGAAAGTTCATTTTTGATTCTGACTCTGCTAGCTCCTATGAGTTTGCAAACTCTAATACCATTCCTTTTAAATTTTCTGGGTTTTATTTTTAGTACTTTTGATATGTTTGAAGTCATTCACTATCTGAATAAAAAGCTAGTGTATGAGGTGACCTGCTCTGCATCCATGTGGAGGTAATGGAAGATACCTGGTGTGGGGGCAGTTGATACAACTTGCTTGAGGCAGTGAAAACAATCATATAAGCATGCCGTGGAAGGAGTCGTATTTTTACCTTTCATGTGAAAAAAAAAAAAAACAACCCACCCCAAACCCTCTCCTGTTCTCTGCACCTATTGTTGCACTGACAATGAAGTGGCTAATGTCTTACCCCGGGCTCGATGAAATGCTGGATTTGCACAGCTATTTACGATGTATGTTCTTTCTCCTTTCCTGCTTTTGCCTTGCTGTTTCACACTATCGATATATTCAGCACTGGAAATAATCCAGAGAAATTATTGTCTTCTTTTTACCACTTTACGGTACCAGATGTATCAATATAAATATGGAGATGCTATACAAAGGCAATCAAATTTAGTCTGGATTTATACATATGTAAATGTTTTACTTCTCAGTAGTGCTTGCAGCCCTTTGCTGCAGCAATCTTGTTAATCTCTGATGCCTTTGGGGAAGACCAGAAATGTTAATGAATAGCTTCAGAAATGTTAATGAATAGTAGGTTCTAGAATCTTAGAATTTATGGAATATGCTTTCCAGGCTATTTTATTTTAATGTCTCTCTCATGAAGCCACCTTCCTGGATTAACATGGGATCTAAAATACAAACCTTGATCTTGATCCTGCAGAGACTTGCTAATGGCCTTGATTTTGTGCACTGATACTTCAGGAGGACTGTTCATAGTATTGAAGGGTAAGAACCTACATGAGACTTTGCAGAACTGAGATCCAGAATGCTAACTTTGTCATAGTCTTGATTATAATAGCACACTATTTTGGTGAACAATTGCCAGCCACCTCACTTGCAGATAACCTGCTGCTCTGCAGCTGTGCTTGTGCATTGCTCCTACAATCTCTGACTTTACAGCCCTGGTATCAGCCAGTCACTGAATCTACAGGCAATGCTGCTTCTTATTTTCTCTTACTCTCATTTGCACCACGACAAAATTAATTTCCCTTTGCTTCTGACCATTCCAGCAGCATAGCTGGGTGCTGCCTCCTCTTCTTCCTTTTCCCTTCCAGAGGAGTGCTGAGTATTCATTAGAAAAAAAAGGGAGGTGCTGTCATACCCAAAGGTGTCTCCTCCATCAAAAGTCTCACAGTGGGTCAATCTAAATTCTGTAATCAAAAAGAAGCAGTTGGCCTTTGTGGTGCCCCTTTCTCTGCTCTCAGGGTCATGCCAGAAAGAATCTGTCCTTACTGCATTACCTTCACCCCCTCACAGCATATGGAGACATTCTGAATTCAACTAAAAAGGATGTATGTGTCTCATTCCAGAAATAAGACTTGCCCAGTGTCTGTACCAGGTACACATTCCGCTACATACCCTGACACTCCTCGCTATCCCCCCTCCTCACTTCAAGGACAGCAAGTTCCTCCAAGGTCTCCTGTGATGATCGTGCTTTCCTCTAGGCTTGTCATAGCAGACATTGCATTCCTGCTTCCCTATTGTAAAATCGTTGAGATTTATATAAACAAAAGTATCTGTCCCTGGCACACTGATTCATCCATCTGATGTACAGCTAAAATGTTACAGATAAGCCTGCAGTAGTTTTGTAGGGGTACCATGTAATGGGCCGATAAACCACACAGTTACTGCATTCTCAGATGTCATTTACTTTCTCCAGGGCAGGGAAAGCCAATGTGGGGTGAGCAGTAATGGTCTCCAGCAACTATAAAAGCAAAATGAGAAGTGACACTTTTCAACTCAGCAAAAAATAAAAGTGAGCTCTCCTTCTCCACTCCGCTGAACACTTGAGTTTTTGCTTCCAGCCAGGGCTGTCAGTTTAGGCTAGACTCAGCAAAGTGAAAGCCTCTGCTGAAAGCATTGTATCATCTTCTTAATATTTCTCCTCACTTTTTCTTTCTTGTTAATTCATCTTTACTAGGCCTTTATTTACTTACTATCATACTTGTTTTGTCTCTTATACCTCAGGCACCCACAATGGTTTCCCACATGGAAAAAAGGTTGGAGCTCGATTTTAATGTAATAAGGACCAAGTTGTGCCGTGTCTTATAAGGGCACTTCTTGTTTGCCTGTAGTGAGAATGTCTGTGTCTGTTCCATAAAATTTAAAGTCCTGTGTTTTTCTGCATGTGTAGGTCAATATTACTCAGCTTCTTTGGGCAAAATAGTAACTGCTGAGAACCTCAGATGAAGGGCTTATAGAAAGGTATGCTCCTATTTATAGCAAATGTCTGTTTCTTAGTTTTTGCTGAAAGCGGAACAGTACCTCTGTCTTTAGAAGTGTAAACTAATTCCTGGTCTCTGTCAAGAAATCAGCACAAAATCTCCCCCATTGACTGCGTATTTGTACTTTCACCGTTACTGATTCTTCTACACCTGCTCAGCAGCCCGTTCCACCCATACTCTGTGTCCAAAGTTTGGTTTTCCGTTCTGCCCTTTCACTTTCATAATCTCAAGTGCAATATTCATGTATGATTTTTTGACTCCCTGCAGATTCCATGTTTAGAGCTTTATCTTCTTCCTTGCTGTCAACTCTATTCTTCTCTATGAAGCCGTGAAGTACTGGAGTATTTCTCTCGCGGGTCTTAGGCCATTGACTACTTCACCACCCTTCCTTTTCCATTAGTTTTTTTGCTTCCTTTTCTGTACAGAACTATGGAGAACAATAGCTTCTGGCCAGCAGATCTTCATCTGCTCGCTACCTGCGGCTTGTACATTTGTCTTTGCAGAGAGTTTTCTGAAACTTACGTACCCATCTTCGCTACTCCTCTCTGGTCTCCAAATCCTGCCTGTTTACTACATTGTTACACAGAATCACAGAATGGCAGGGCTGGAAGGTCCCTCTGGAGATCCCCCAGTCCAACCCCCCCTGCTAAAGCAGGAGCCCCCAGAGCAGGGTGCACAGCAACGCGTCCAGGCGGGTTTTGAATCTCTCCAGAGAAGGCGACTCCACAAAGGTGGGCTCCTAGGTACTTTGCATTTCCATACACAGACCGTGTCCAAATATGAAATGTTTTCTAGACCTCCTATATAAAAAAATAAATTAAATGAGATTATAGCTCTGCATGGAGGATTACCCGCCCTCTTTCTCATCCTCCATTACATTCCAGAAAATTGCAGTCTGTCTCTGTGTTACTGTCATGCGTTGGGTTAACTCTCTGTGCAGAGAATATTTAATGTATGCTCACTATTACGGCAGGATATTATTTACCAGAGATAAATTTTGCTTGTACTACAGCACACTTAAAAGTAAATATGCAACTTTCAAAAGTGTATAGGGATCCTCCAGTGAGTGGTAATTTTAACTAAGTTACAAATGTTCAAGAAGTCCAGTCACACATTAGCGAGGTGATCGGAAATATCTCGTGGGGCTCCCAGATACAGCCATATACTAAAGCAGTGTTTGTTGCGGGGGTCTCATGAGAGGGCATCTGCTGATGACTGTACAGGGTTTGTGTAGTAGTTTGTTTCAGTTTCAAAAGCTGGTCACAGTTCTGCCATCTGTCTTATTCACATCTCTAGCGGGCAGAACTAAAGATAGCCTTAGTGTAAAGCTTTCCAGCCTGTTAGAAATACAAGCTTTTTTGTTTCCTTCCCATTTTACCCTTCCCACTTCTCTTGCCTGCACATGGCCAAAGAGCCAGGCGCGGACTTCACGTTGTTCTGTAGCACTGTGCTTCCTGAAAGTGGGCCCCTGAGGTGCTTAAGCTCTGCTGGACTCTTAACCCGCAATCGCATGCACGAAAACAGTTCAGTTTCGTTGCCTCAGGCACCCACCTTTTTCTCCTTTTTATTTACTTACTTTTGAATTCATTCCCATATTGGAAATAATATGTACTTAATTTAAGAATGTACTGTTACTGAAATAAGTTTTTACATAAAAAGACAATTTCTAAAACGAAAAGCCAGAGAAAAATCAGATGCTCTGTTTCAACTCCCACTTCCAACATTTTATGTGCATCTTACATCTAGCAGTCACCAGAGTCAGGCTCTGTACGAACAGAACACAACAAAGATTTCAGAGAACGCTTACTAGGAAACCAATTCCGTAATGTGTCAGTAGAAAACTGACAGCTTTCCGAGCACCTTAGCTCTCAGCCTTCGTGACAACCTATCGTCAATTTGTTAGTCTCTCAAGACCCAAACCATCGTATTGTTCAGTCACTTGCCTTTTTCCCTGGGAAGCTAGCACAGCTAGAAACGGAGTACTGACCATTCTTGAAGGAAGTTTTCTGTCTTGTTTATTCAGTGAACAATGCTAAAAAAAACTTGAAACACCTATTAGTCAGCTGTTAAATACAGTGAAAGCAAATATACTCCCACACACACATTCATTTTTCATGATCAGAGAAATACAACAACCTGCGGTATAAAACATGCATGACTTCTATTCAGAAGAAAGGAAGGCAAGTCTCTACCAACAAGTACGTAATTAGTTAAAGACTGTATGGTGGAATATTTTGAGAAAGAGCTATTTCATTGTGGATAAATCTTCAGGATTAGTTTGAGTAACAGTTAAATTTCTCAATTATATTGGATTAGAGAAAGAGCTTAACAGATCCATGATAGAATATAGAATATAGTTTGTTTCGTCATGTAGGGATAAGAATTTGATGCAGGAGTTGCAAGGAGAATATGTAATTCCCTAAATCCTAATATTAAATGGTAGTTCTCTCTTTCTGTCAATACTCTTAAGATTATAGCTTCTTTGTCTCACCAAAAGTCCAATTTAGGAGTCACTGGGGTTTCTTAAAATCACTGGAAGTTTAAGCCTAAAAGTTTCTAAGAAGTTTTTTGTATTTTGGTGAGCTAAAATGGGATAAATGCATGTCTTTTCAGAAACAGTTTCTTGATATTATCCAAAACTTTAGACTCTTAAGTGACACTGTGCAGTGCTCTAAATTGTAGACAAATACATTTTTGTCAGATAAACTCTTATATGAAGGGACTGTGTCCATCTCTGTGTTCCTTCCCTCCTACATACAAACTATAATATAGGCATACTTCTGTGAATGAACGGGGGTCAGTAAGCTCAGCAGTGGTTTTGTGTGTTTTACGCAAGAATCAGGTAATTAGTGCAATGTCTCGTAAAATCAGACTTCACTTTTGTTAGAGATCATTGGCTATTAATGTAACAAATTTAAGAAATCATTATAATCATGGCAATTTGGATCTACAGACAAAAACCTAGACTTGGCGTATGTATGCTTAGATTAATTTCATTTCCGTTACTTATTTTGATATGTGGTATCTGCATTCTATTACATCAAGTGCATCAGAAGTAACTCCATGAATGACAAGTGAATTAATGTTTATTACAAAGTTTACGACCTGTAATGCGTGTGGGTATGTGAGTATTGGAATGAAGTGAAATGAAAGTCCTATATATAGACGTAAAAGTATTTAATATTCTTACACAGAGTTGTCATGCAGTGAGAAAGCATAGCTTCCCGAAATCTATACCATTGTTTCAAAGAGAAATATTAAAAATTCAAAGCCGGGTATTCATTTATGGATCAATAAACAGCAGTCGTATAGTTTTATGGCTATGTTTAATCTCACATATGTAAAATCTCTAGTGATAGATGACTACTATTTATATGCATTTTAAGAGCTCTTCTACGAGAATGCTTAACATCTTTCCCTTGGGAGCTACACAGTTAAAAGGAAAATTAACATGAGAGCTTGGATGAACAAATACATCCAAAGATGAAAAAATAATTTATAAGTAACAAGTCACAGAGAAGGGACACATACTGATCAAGTATAACATCAAGTTTTTTATAAGGTCAGGGCTCTGCTGTAAGCCATGCAGGCCACTTCAGTCTAACAGGCTGTTAAAAACCACTCACAAATTCTCCACTGCTTGGTGCTTCTACCCTCTTTTCCAGTGCTACACTCATGCTGCTTCGGTAGGTATTCCTGTCTCTTGCTTGGAACACGTTATAAGTTCATGACCTCTGCTTTCAAAAATTATCATTGCTGTTTTGGCAGAAAACCTTATGCTTATGATGTTGGCTAAATCTTGTTCTATTTAAAAGAAACAACAAGGAGAAGTAAGGCATAACAACATGGTACTATTTCAGTCTGACCTCTGGTGTTTTATAACTTTTCCATCAAATTACTGACTTAGCCCAAGGTGCTTTTGGCAAATTCCTGCTTCATAACCTTATCCATGTCTCCGCTGTAATGAACCAACTCGTGTTGCTGCAGTGCTTTCTTTGCAAGAGACGAGGTGGGTTTCCTTGAGGATGGATTCCACTTCCAACTTTTGGAAGATACAGTTTCTGTTCTCTGGCAGAGATGGATCTTTGGTTTGACTCAATATAGTAATCCTTGGTTTTATAACACTTACTTATGATAGGCTCACGTGGGGTTTCATGTTTTAGTTTTGACGCTTCTCATTTATATAACAGTTTCAAGTTCAAACATGTCGTGGTTCTCTTTACCGATGAGGAAAGTGCAGTACTCTTAAATCATGTGAATGACAGAGGATGTCTGTATAAGACCTGTGATGAAAGTTAAAAAGTCCTTAACTTCCAGGTCTGTGCTGTGTTCACTGGATATTTAAGCTATGGAAAATGTCCCATTATCATTTAAACTATGTGGATTAATAAATAACTCTTGTTTTAGACATTGCATCATTTATATCATTAATTAACCCTAATGTTACTTTTTCTGTGAGGTATATTGTCTCTCTGAGCACAGCACATATCACAAGTTTTCCTTTTTCTGACCTTTTAAGAAGCTGTACAGAATAAAAAGGAAAAAAATGTTGAAGAATGCAAGCCATTAAAACTCTGCAGTTGTTTTCAATTTGTCTCTATTAAAAATATGCATACATTTTTAATTAGAATAAATGTTGACCTATAAAGACAAGAAGCCTTCCAATCTAAAACAAACAAGGAAGAATAAGTAACTAGCCTCTTCTTGCATCTACTAAATTCCAAGTTTGATAGATAATCCTTCAGATTCCAGATATGTTAAATCCTTCACAGTCTAATAATCAGAATGCATATTGACAATGCTACTGTTGCATAAGTGGGCAAAGATGAGCTTGTGTTTTAAGCAAAAGTTGAGCTATGAGACCGATAATTTATAATTTTTAACAGTTGTTGTTGAATTAATATTATTTTTTTCATTATGTTTTCTAGTGACAGTGATCTGAACTCTGTTGAAGTTTTTTGCAAGAACAGTGACTAAATTCCCTCCTGTCCCACTTGTTTGTCTTGGGTTTTCTTTTAATTTTTGCCAGGTTTTTTTAATAGTCTGGAAGAACTTTTTTTTTAAATTAAACTCTGTGAAAAAAACTATTTTTATCCCTTTTAAGGGGGGAATAAGTATTCCTTTCTTATCTCCTCAATACTTCGTCTCATCATCTGTTGAGTATGGATATGAATATCTAACTGAGTGGTTGCTGTGAAAGTAAATTATTGGTGTGGAAAGTTTAAAGATCCTTGGATTTTAAGCCCTACGGACATAAAATCAAGAGCATAAGGAACGGCATAAGGACCTGAGCTGTGGCTCGTACCCAGTTTTGATGAAAAACATGTGTAAGGAAACGAGCATGGTTGGAGTAATCACTAAATGAACTCTGTCTTTTCTGGCAAGTGCATCACAGAGTCTGGAGCTTCCTTCCTTTTGGCCCCAAGATGGGGCAGAAGACATCTGGGTTCTTTCCTTCAGTGGAGGGCAGATCTTTTGGCAAGGCACTACCGACTGCTGTGCATTACAAACCCAGCTCCTGGAATGGATTTGAACCTAACTTTTTCATGAAAAAGAGGGTGAATATGCTAACAGCTGACACAGACAGATAAATCCCATAATATTGTCAAACTCGACAGAGACTGTACATTCTGTGCAAAAATACGTAAGCCCCAGCACTGTCAAATGAAAGAGAGAATTTTATACGATCTGTTCCCCACTGATATATGTTTGGCTGTCATCTTATTTCATAGTTCAGGCAATTGAAACACTGTTTAAATGTGTACCATAAACCTATAGATGAGAACATTTCCCTACTGGATTTAAACCATTACCCCCAAAGGTGTTAAAGAAACCCTGCTGTGTGTCGCTTTTTAAGATCAAGGGGCATTTTTGATGTTAATGCCTAGAAAAGGCAGATGAACACTAACAGCTGCTTATCCACAGGCTGGTGAATTGAATAGGGAAATAGTTCTGTTCTGGAAGTCAGATCTCCAGAGAAAAATGATAAATTGTGAGCATCTATAAGTAAGAATGATAGTCTCTAAGGATAGTTGAGCAAGGCTGATAATATAAAATATGTAAAACGTGGAAAATATTTAATACTTCTGTTTCTTTCGCTCGAGAGTTGGAGGGGTGGTGTTAACAATATATACGATGCTATTGTGCCCAGGCATGCATGAGAAATGCAATATATTAATTCGCAAATCACTAGTTTGTGAAATGCCTTTCTGGTATCCAGGGACTTCCAGGACTGTTACACTGATAAGGAGTCAAGGGCAGTCTCCTCATGGGCTGGGATGGCTCTCTTGGGAGAAGAAGGGAATAGAAGAAAAGGAGCAGCCGATTAAGACCTGGACAGTTTAGTGCTTCTCCGCTTCCAAATGCTGATGGTTTTTCCAGCTCTTCAGAGTACAACTATTTAAAGCTCTCTAGCAGCTTCGTTTCTGAGTTATGGCCTGCCCTCCGAAGTGGTGAGGAATCAGCTCTGTAAAGGGGCATTCTATAGGAAGTCATGGTGTACAGGGAGAGCCTTCCACTGGATAAACGCATTTTACATAATTCCTATGGGACAGACAGAAAGAGAACCTTTCCTTATAGACCCTAATAGCAATGGTATGGTATGAAAATCACTGTGAGATGAATACTTAGGAGGCCAGCATCAATGTGGAGGAATTTCTAAGATGCCAAGTCTTCTCCGCTGTTTGATCACCCTAGTAGAATAACCAAATAACCTTGAAATTTCACTGACTTCTTAATGCAAGGATCCCAAAGTAAAAGCCTGGAGGAAGAGAAGGTACAGCACCATCAAAGGGCTTCAGATTAAGTTGTTATTCAGGTTTTATCATGAGGGCTCGGGTCACGCAGAATTAGAGCAATTGGAAGGAACTGAATATACTCTTCTTTTCTAAAGTCTCTTTCAAAGAGGGAGACAGCAAACATACCAGGCATGTCCCGCCAGGTGGCTTTCATGTGAGGGCAGTTCTTTTGCAGGCAGAGGTGCAATTTATTGTTTCCTTAACCAGGTTTAATGAAAGAAGACTGAGAAGCCATAACCAAAAAAAAAAAAGTAGCATTGTTAGCCCTTAACTGGGCAGCTAGCTAAACTGAAGAGGTTTTTGTTATTAAAAAGAAATGGATGACAGAGACAGGTATCTCTTTGAGGCAATTTGGTTTTCTTACAAAAAAATAAAAGGGGAGAGGGGGGCAATTTTCCAGTTTCCCTGAGTGGAATGTCTCAAAAATAACAAAAGACAATTTAATCAAACTTCCAAGTGTTCTTTTTTCCCCACTAGACTGCTTAGGAAAGCTCTTTTTGGACTTTTTCTGAATACCATGTTTCGAGTGCTTGTTTCAGGTATCTTTCCAGTTTTCAACTGTGTGTGTAAGTCTCCGTTGTTGCTGCTCTGTGCGCGAGATGTAACTCCTCCAGTCAAGGTCCTAGACCCCACATTTGGGTCAGGAAACCCTCTGATTCGAATTCTGCAGCTTTTTGCCATATACCTGTAGTTTAGGTGGAGCATCTGGATTTTCTTGACTTTTCTCGTTGCCTAACAGAACATAATTATTTTCTACACTTACATTGTGTGAAACACATCGCTTCAGCCTACCGGCCTCACGGAGCTGTAACCTCAACCATAACATTTTTATAGCTTGTGAGAATTTTTTAAAACTGAAATCTGGGATTAAGATTGTAAATTCCTACAAAAGAAAGTTGATTCTCAGTCACGTGTGGCTTTGTGACTGATGGCTGGATCCCACTCAGCTAATCTCAGTTTGCCAGTAAAGTCTGTATGATTAGGAGGATTTTAGGTCCTTTGAGTTTCAGTGACGGACTCCTTAAAGCTGCTCTGGCTTCACTGGATAATTGCTTCATCTCTAGGGCATCCCTTTAGGCCCAGGGAAATGTGGGATCTTCTTTAAAACAGTTACTGTGGTTTTTTGAAGGCTGTTTGTAATCTACAGCATTAAGCAAAACAAAAGCAGAAACAGGAACAAATTCTAAAAAAAGTCTAACACCCTGCTTCGCTCTGGAGGGCAGTTTTATATATAGTCTACTGTCTGATATCCTACTTGGTGGAGAAAGCAAAAACAGGAGGAGAAAGTTGTAACGAGACTTGATGAGTTTTGACTTGAATTTCTAGCATGTTTTTCCTTTCAGGTTAGGAACCGTGTGTGGAAGATCGGTGGTTTTTAAATCGAAGTGAAGCCACAAAGCCTCTTGCCAGCAGAGTTAATTCCTCTGGTTGTGCTTAAAATGGGTCCTCTGTTGCATGCACAAATCAGCTTCCTCTGTGAAAGCAGTAGAAAGCTTGGCTCAGAAATAACTTATATTGGTTTAGATGGAATAATTGTAGGCCATGACTCTTCTAGCTATATTTCAGAGTTTTTCTCTAACGTATCACTGTCTTTGCCCCAGTCAGAAGGTGCAGAACCTCACCCATGCAGTTGTCACATGCAGGAAGCTCTCCTGCACCTTGTCACGTGCAGCTCGCAAGTTTGTTCAAAGGCAAATTTTGGTAAAGTTGTTCAAGAATATAAGTAGCACATAACAGTGTAGTCCTCACTGGAAAAAAAAAAAGGCAGGGGTAGTAGCATGTTCTGCTGTTGCTCAGTGGAAGAGAGAAATTCCTGCTTTCCTTAGTCTTTGAGGTCTTGACTTAGAGAACTGGCCTCCCTTCCAATATTGTCCTTATGCCTAAACTTGGGCCCTGAACAATCCAGATACAGGTGCAAACATGTGAAATTACAGGAATGATAAAGGAGAATTAGAGCAAAGCTGCCCCACACGTTTTGCTGCCTGGAATATATTGTGAACCCTCATGATTTTCACGGGGTTCAGATTTTCAGTTTGGTAAGAATGCTTTTGAGTGTTATTGTAATGACACTTTGAGCCATCTCTTTTCTCCCTTACATTTCTTCTTTTCACTTTATCATCTCACTTCTTCCATTCTGTTCTCTTTGACGCTGCTATATCCTTTGATAGTTTTTCCACTGTACTTTTATACTTACTTTCCATTTGTTGTGTTTTCCTTTATTCTCTAACAATTTTTTTTTTCCTTTCTCATTCTCTCACTCCATTACTATCACCATGCTTCTCCCCTTCCCACACTCCTAAATTATCTATCATTGGTCACTTATGCTTGTTATTCCTAATGTTTCTGCTTTTCTTTCTGTTAGTTTCTCCCATGAGATAAAATCATATCCAGGCATGTATATACACCATTGCTTCCTGCTAGCCACAGTCACCCTCACATACACACATCCTTACTACCCACACGTGATTCGTCCTTCAGGGGGTCTTTCCTCTGATTCTCACGTATTCAGGACCTATTGCTGACTCCAGTGAGGCTTCACTTGCGTGTGTTCACCCAGTGCAAAGGGTAAAACCAGGGAGCAACTGGGAGTAGAGCAGTATCTGTGCCTTGTTTTCCCCTTGGAGGTCGAATAGGCAGTAGCAGAACAAGAACCAGCACAACATCATGCAAGTAATCCAGGCTAAGGATGCCTGAGCAAGATGGCAGCAGCGCTGAAGGACGTGTCTAGCCGTGGTGGTGGCTCCCGGTCCTGCAGGACTGGGAGAACTGTAAAGAAGAGGACTGACTGACTTTGCTCTTGTTGGCTTGCCTGTGGAGGGAGGCTCTTAGTTGTAGCCTAGCAGGTAAATGTCCTCAGCGAGAGCGAGACCCACCAATTGTTGGATTTGCACATGCGGCCTTAAGGCTGGAGTGCAGCATTAAAGCAGTGCAAGATGCTGTGGCTTCTTTATGTCAGCAGAGACTCCTTTTGGAAAATATCTTGTTTAAGGTATCATTCAACTGTTAAATAATCTAACGCTTGCATCAAGTAAACCTTGTTGACAACTTCTTGTAGCAAAAGTAGCTGTTAATAAAATGGATGTGTTCTTGAAAAGCCTTTGAAACCCTGCGAAAACCCAGGACTCCTTTTGTTCTGAACTGTTATTCTTGAAATTCTGTTTTGTTCAGTTCTTTCTTTCTTTTTTCTTTCCTGCCTGCTTTCAGCATGCCTGAGAAGTAAGGGCTGCTGCTCTGTACCTGGAGAGGCACAGCACCTGTAAGGCTGGTGTTCAGCATGTCCCCTTTTGCCTGAGGGAAACATGCACTAAAAGTCTGGAGAACTACAAGTGAGGCAGTGGAGACAGCCTCCTTTTTCTGTCTGAGCCAGTCGTTTGTGCTGCTGCCGGCTCTGCCCGCTGTTCTTCCTGGAGAAGGGGCAAAAGTGCCTCTTTATTTGCTTAGAGTGGTACTTCAGGGCTCTGCTGTCACCTGCATGCAGAGTCATTTGCAAACAAGCTGTATCGCTGGGGAGCAGAAATGTGTTTTTTTAAAACCCTAAGCAGATTTATGCTCTGGTTTCCTGTCAGATCTTTGCATTTTCCTTCTTCGCCCCTCCCAGCCTCTGACACACTTTTTCTTACTTTCTGCATCGCTCTTTGCTCACTCTGACACCAGTGCACTTGCTTCCTTCATTCCTGCGTCTCCCTAAACTTTTTGCGCTTTAGGGGCCAGGGGATGATTTGCTCCTTGCGTTTCCTTTCCTTTTCAACAGCTGCAGAGCACAAATAACCTCTCCAAGACTCCTGGAGAAACACTGACACTTGCACGCAGGCGACGTAGAGAGTTTCAGCCTGCAGCAGCTGCAGCAAGACAGCCCAGTCACTCATGAGCACCCAAGGTAAGGAAAGCAGCTGTGAGGTCAGCTCCACCTCACTGCTGGCTAGGACAGCACTTGGCTTTAATCACTGCAAGTTCCACTTTCACCTTTCACCTTTTTTGTGTTCATTTTCAAGAGTACGTTTCTTTGAAAACGATCGCGTTCGCGCCTTCCTTGCCCTCAACAGGTCTCATTGTACTTTGCACGCATGGATACTTGGAGCTCAGGGTTCAGTGAGGTAAACAGGCTGTAGCTGGAGGTGCAGACGTGTTCTTGCAGAGTGTGCACCAGGAAGGAGAGTCGAAATGGAGGGCTAGAGAGGGGAGATGAAAGGACTGGTCATCAGCATGGGTCTCCAGGGAATTTGTGGTTCTACCCGTAGTGTGTTGTGCCCTAGCCTTTTCTTTAAATCTCTTCACTGGGGATTTATGCTTTCTATTAACTAATAAAATCTTGCTTCTTTGGGTTTTTTCTCTTTTAATTTTTTCTTATCGCTTCCTTTGTTCTTTTCTCAACCCTAATGTATCCCTTACTATCTTTTTCGCATCTTCTTATGCCTGTTTTTCATCAAGCGTTATTTTCTGTGTGACAAACGTTCCCCTTGTTTGTTCCTTTCCTTTCCCTCCGCCTTCTTTCTTGCCTGTGCAATAGACTGTACATCCTCCCCCATGTTTTTAATCTTTCTCTCCTTCCCTTCTGTCAGTTCCTTCTCTGTCTTGTGTTCCCCTTTCCCACTGCTCCTCTAGCTTCTCACACGCGCTCCTACTTCCTGCTCCATCCGCTTACTCCTGCACACAGCGTGCATTGCTGCCCTGCAGAGCGACTTTTGCACGCACAGTGGTGGTGCCCCTCCGCTGGGTTGTCCTTGCGCACACCTGCTGCTTTTCTGTCTGTCCCTTTCATGTACGTGTGCAGGATTTGCATATTTACAGGTTTGGGGATAGATCCCATAATAGAAGACTTTTACACTTGCACAGCTTCCTTCCCGTTCTCAGAGTTGTATTTAGTCATTCACAACAAATAACCACTGTCATCCTGTCTCTCTGTTTCTTTCTGTCTCAAACAGAATTTTGTAACACCTATAACACACCATAGCGTCCTTTCTACTCACAAATACATCCTGCCCTGACTTTGTGTATTCTATCCCTTCTCTTTCTATCATCCCACTCCTTCCTAAGGCCTTACCGCAACTCTCCACCACGTTTCTCTATCTGTTTTTATCTTGATGTTGCACTGATATTGGGAGGAACTACGGCTGCAGATGGCCTTACTCTGTGCTGTCTTAGCATCCCTGCTGAGTACCTGTAGGGGAACTGGAGGAAGTACTGCAGTCTCTCAGCTCCTCTTTCCTTTGCGGAATATGCAGGCTGCAGCAGAGTAAGAGCTTAGTGATGGGGCTGAAGGCAGGGGAAGAAATGGGAGAGCACAATCCAAAATGTCTTGATCATCAGCCTTTTTAATAAACTTAATGAAGTTTTAAACTTCCTGCCTGACAGCAGAACTTCTGGTCTGACACTGGCATAGTTTTTGTCCTGTCGAAATCCTACGGGATTTCACGTCCCAGGGGCAGAGGTTCTCAACTCTAATGCTGTGGTGGGAGTAACTTTGCTCCTAGGATCTGGGAACGGCTCATTGATTTTGTACCAGATACATCGGTGAGTCACCAAGATCAGGCATGGCTAAAAACTGCATCCGAGGACAATATCTGCTATTACTCCTTGTTTAAGTTTGTAAGCTTTAAACCAGATATGACAAATAAGTACATTTCTTTGTTGAAGCCTTTTAGCCTCACCTTCTTAAGCAGGACTATTGAGACTGAAGATTTATTTCTAGGGATGTTCTGATGTGGGCTTTTGGGGACTGAATAAGGATCACTTATTAAAGTCAGCTGAATTAATAAGAGAATTATTATGTGGAAGAATTCTCCTAGCGATCTGTCCCGCTCTCTCAAATTGTTCATCTCCTTATGAGTGAAAGGAGCTTAAATTTTATGTTTGCAATTATAATATATCCTTTCTGATTCAGAGCTAGCAAACTGTGGCCTTTGAGCTGTGAGCATTCTCTTCTGAATACAGAAGCAGATACATTAAAATATCTTTGTCTCTTGGATCTTTGAAAAGTCCACAAGCCTAGAACAATAAAATAATAGATGTTCATTTTATACATACAGGTCTAATATGACTCTGTCTTACGCTGTTACAACTCATCTTGTGATGTGAGAAGTACTTGTATTCCTTTTAGTCACTCTGCAAAACTTGAATGATGATTTTGTGCTTTGTTTTTTTGTATTCTGTGCCCCCGTTACTGGTTCTTTTTGTAAGGCCTTGATGTCTCCCAGAAATAAATTGGCTGAGACAACATCTCTTCTCTCCCTCTCCCCTCCTCCTTTTTCATCATGATAGTTTGCTGTGCGTTGAGTTAAAAATGGGCATTGCTGAAGCTGGGTTGTGACTTTTGCAAAGGGACCTGGAGCCAGAAATATGTGTGTGTGTGTGTGTCTAGTTTCTTGAGCCATGCGTCTAGCAGAGGAGAAATTTCAGCTGGAAAGAGTCTGGGAACTTATACCATCCTGCCCAGCAAATTGCTATGTTGAGAGGGCCAACCCTAGAACAGAAATTCAGAACCACATGTTTGACTCCCTGTTCTTACGCGAAGTTACTTCCAATTAGATTTAACTCTGAATTAAGAGAAAAATAAACTTTGAACATGGGTGAAGAGAGAACTATCTGACTGCATGTATCTGTTAAAATTAAAGGCAATTTGAACCTTCTCTAGAATGATGCATCCTAAATAACTGGGATGTGCTGAAGAAATCTGAATGCGATATACCAAATGACCTTGGTTTATATACTGTTGCTTGGTGAAATTTTTAATCAGAATGCTCACAGAGGATGAAATTTAGAGATCCTTATTTCTCCAAATATTATGCCTGTGTTATTGAGAGAAAACAAGCTACCCTCTTTTTAGCGGATGTCTCAACTTTCCGATATTGAAATGCGTGTTTCATGAAATACTAATGTTTCACTTAGATGTGGTCATTAACGTTGTGTAACTGATGGTGGGTTTTGACCTATGGCAGCTTTCTTTCTAAGTAGCCTCCATAGCGATCTAAACTTAAAAGAACAAGGAATATGGGACCAGGTCTCGTGACTTTCAAACTGGAGGGTAAAACCATAAACCTCACCAAGTTTAGTCAAGTTTTGCCACTGATACCAGCGAGAAATTATTTTTGTCTTGGCTGTTTTGTCACTGCTGTCTGTAGGATTTGCATTCTCAGAATGCTGTCTGCTTTGCTGAGAATGCAGTGTATGCATTGAATCTGCAATTCCTTTTTCAGAACAAATGATGGGGTTTTCTCAGGTGTACATGTAATAAGATTCTCCATCTCCTCCCTTCCCCCAAACTCTCTCTTAAGTGCTGCCTTCGCCCTCTAGTCTGGGTCAGTTATTTAATGGCAATGAACATTTTCAGGAAGGTAACCTTTCTGCTCGTGATTTGTTCAAGGACTCTGGAATTATAATGGTGGCTGTCAAACGTATATAATTGGTCTCTGTGGCACACATCCAACGAGTGATAAAAGCTTCTTTCTGTCTACTTCTTTAGTCAGTATTCTCTCCCTATATTACCCTCTCACTTCTGCTCCTCTCAGGCAAAAGGAGAATACGGTGCCAGTCTGTTTAAAGTGCAACTTGACAAAACAGCCTATCTGCCATATACCCCATCACGGTGCGTCCCAGCTGCGGGCAGTGGATTACTCCTCGGCTGGAGGTTTTCACACTGACTTTAGTTAAACATAAAGGTCTTTTCTGGACTTTGATTTTGAACACCTCTCTTCCTTCATTAATCTTCTGCCAAATATTTGGGCTCTAGGAATGGTGATAGTTTGTGAGTACCGTGAATTCACATGCTTAATGATCTACAGAGGGTGCATTTAACATTTTACCAGTGGGTAAGGCCTTTGTACTTTTTTATACAAAAGGCAAACACACAGGGGTTTTTTTCACAGCTCATGAAAGTACATTGCTAATAGCACCAAAAGTTGGCAACGTGTTGTGCATTGTCTGCTATCACCACTGAACATGTAGTGAAGAGAATGTTCTTGTTACGTTAGTCCCGCAAAAACTATTTTATCTTCAGTGCTGGATGGGGCCTTGCTTTATAATGCTGTCTACTTCAGTGAATCTGTTTAGCAACTCAAGAGGAAAGAGAAATTTGTCCTATCTCACTGGAAATCTATCAGAAATGTCCAGCAAAATGCTCTGACATTCTGGTTTTGTCAAATGGATAAATGTATATACAGCTGTGTATGGGCTAGTAATTGTGGCCTCAGTGAATTTGTCTGTGTAAAATAACACTGTATACGATTAACAGATATGTTTGCTCTGGTCCCGGAGGCCAGTTTGGCCTTACACAAAGATACTTGTTATTTGCCCACGTCTGATAGCCTGCCTTGGTTTTTGTAGTTCAGGGGAGGAATACATCTTTGTTGTAACCAGTGAAGGGATCCCCACTGGCCTCCTGAGCGCTGGTCGGTTGCTGGCAAGTTTTCCTCAGGTTGTAATTGAGGCGCTGAAGAGTAAATTTAACATAGGGTTTCTGTTTAAAATGGGATAAGGATTTTTTTCCATTTGAATGCAGAAAAATCTGTATGCTAGCAGTATGTATATGGTTGTCATTAGCAGTTAATGGATTGTTTCCAGTTCATTTTTTACAGCTCTGTATGTGTATAAACATTTCTAATCTAGCTGTGCCCATACTTGAAATCAGTATGAGTATGCTTAATAGGTTGTTACACACATTTAATATATTCGAGCACAAAAGTAAGTTCCTCCAGGGTTTGAAACACCGATAAAGTTAGTTTTCAAATGTTTCTCTCTGTGAACTCTGAATCCTGAGCAAACTGGGAAAACACCCGAAGGTTGCTTCAACTCTTTTTCTAAAGATTACACCAAATGGACTTCATCTCCAAACTACAGTCAGTGCAACCGGTGAATGAATCTTTTCTTCTTGACCATGAACTGAAAGATTATAACATTTATAAGATCCTTTGAAGGCTGCTGGCTTTTAACATCTCAGTTAAAATACCAGTGATGTTTACCTTTCACTGACCAAACTGGTCTTTTGCATGAAGTCTGTGTTTAAAAGAATGTTACCTCCTTGGCTGCAGTTTTGCATGGACCCTTTCCAAAGTCTGCTGGTGCATCCCAGTCTTTTACAAGAACAAGTCATAGTGTTTACCCAGCAGCTGCTGCCTGCAGCTCTATTTTTTGGCTTTTTCTGGATCATAGAATCATTTAGGTTGGAGAAGATCCTTAAGATCCCCGAGTCCAGCCGTTAACTTCACACTACCAAGTCCAACACTAAACCATATCCCGAATGCCACGTCAAGGTAGTTGCCGTTCCATATGTTTTTCGTAGTTTATAATGATGTAGTTAGTGAGATCATCAAACTCATTTCACTAATGACCTGCACTGACTGAAAATATAAAATTCCATAAACTTTTTCCGCCTTCTTTACTATTGCTGAGCTGATTTTCTGCTGGTAAAAACAGCCAAGTCTTAATATAAGACTCTGCTCTGCTACTACACTGCTAGTCTTCCTTCACAGTTCCTGCCAAAACAAAGCAGAGTAAATCTCAGTATTTAATCGAAGATTTTAGGGGTGTTTCATCTGTCCAGTAGCATACTCCTGTATTTCAAGTTACATATTTTTCAGGAAGACCTAAGACTAACATGTTTTATTGTAGGAGATTTAATTTCCTTCTGTCTTTTATTCTCTTGTTTTTTTGAATTTATGCCATGAAAGATATCAGTGCAGTATGAAACAAAAAAAAAAAAGAAACTTTTGTATTAGGAGAGAAGAAAGTGTGTTTTTCTTCTGTTTTACTTGTTAGAAAAAAGTGAAGGAGTATTACATTTCCCGTAAGGCTGGAAACACTGAATCAGTTTTTTTGTTAACCTGCAAGTCTGTGGTCTGAAGGAAGAATGATAGTTGGGCATTTTCATATGGAGTGTTACAATACAGAATGGTGTTTTTGTGACTTGCCCATATCCATAGTGAGAGCAGTATCCAGGCAGTTCTGCTGGATTAAATGCTATTGACAGCAGCACCTTCACTGAATCACTGAACAGCTAGGGCTGCACATCCGGGACAGCAGTGTCTGGCTCGATGGTTACTTTAGAAGCCATGTGAGAATACGGTATCAGGAAGGACCGAACTTTTTCACCTGCAAAGAACAATTGGAAAATGCTAGGTCTGAGACAGAAATGGTCAGAATTTGAATGCCGCATTGAAGGCTGTGAATTTAATGACAAGCTCCTGATACATTGCAGCACTTTCTGCAATGCAGAACAATGCAAACTCACTGCAGTTGCATCATTATAATATGATAATAGTGCATAAATCCGAAGCTGAGCAGGATAGCATTAAAAGTACTGGATGCAAACATGAGCACGGATCTAAGTACAGTCTCTGCACAAAGGGAGTAGAACAGTAAAGGTAATGTGAACATTCAACTACTGTGAGGAAATAACATGAGTAAAGGCAGAGGGTGGATTGTTGCTGTTATTTTGGTCCTCACAGGACATCCCACATCCTCTCCACCTTCGGTCTGATCCATTTGTCTGACTTGCCTCACTTGCCTTGTTCAGCACCTCCTTTCCTCTTCCTCTCTGATTGTGATTACCATCCCATATACGGTAGTTTCATCAGGTGGATGAAGAGAACTAACAAACTTCTCTCTATACAGCATGCTTTAGAACTGAGGGTATCTGCCACCTCTGGCTTGTGACTGGTCCTGAGGGAAGGGAAGCAGCGCATCAAGCACAGCAAATGAAAAAATCAAAAGTCGGAGGGAAGGCAGAGATAGGCCGCTTGGCTTTAGCAAGGTTTCTAGACCTCACTGACAAAGTCATGTTTTCATCATGACAGGTTCTTCTACTTCTTTTCCATCCTCTTGTGGAGAATGCTTAACACGTACAGCTGGCTGTAGTAGGACAGGTTGTTGTGCTGTTTCAGACAATATTGATTGTGGTCCAGTATTGATCCTCTGGTCCTGCACGTAGAGCCTCTGTAAGGAGAGAGATGAGAGCGTCAGACTCCGTGGGCTGTGCAACGCCACATCCTGGCATTCGGTGTTATGCTCTGCATGTCTACATGGGAGTTATTTCCCATCTTCCTCCTCCCCTCACGTGGAGGCAGTGAACTCTGTAGTCTCGGACTGTGGTGAGCTGGATGAAGAAAGTGATGCAGATGAAACTTAACCAAGCAAAAATTTTTTCTTTTCTACTGGATCACCTCCCCCCATTGAGAAGCAGGAATGAGCAGCCAGGATTAGGCTAAAGACTCTCCTTACAATTTCTAAAAGTTGTTAAACTCCAAAAGTTGTTAGAATTGAATCCTTAATCGCCTATGTGTTAATGAGAACATAGGCTCCTTTGTATTTTTATCACTTCAGAAAACAGGACATAGGTAAATTTACCATTATATGCAAATTCACCATTATTTTTTATATATTGTGAAATACCAGTCTGCCTTCCCACAGCTTCCTTACTTCCAAGCAGGCGGGGATACTAGGACAGAAAGCGTAAACTCTAGGGAAGAGAAATGGTTGGGAAGTCAAAATAAGGTATATGGTTCTTCTTCCGTATTTTTGTGTTCTCAGAGCCAACATTTTTCCTGCTGTGTGCAAGGAGGAAAGTGAAGACAGAATCTAGAAAATGATCTGTTCCGAAAGAAGCTTCTTGCTTCTTTTCATCAGAATATAAATAGAGTGTTGCTTCTACTAGGAGACTTGCAGATGAGAGATGGAGGGAGGTAGTCTAGGTGTAGCAGGAGAGCTGTAGACTGTGCTTTTGGTTTTGGCAATGTGGATGCATGAGTAACATTTACCCACTCTGTCCACTGATCCTTACAACTGGTACGAAAATACTGCTGTACTCATTGGCGGCTGAAAACTGAATGGCACTTCTAAAGCATTATGAGATCCTCAAGAGAAAATCAGTCAGACAGAGCATCCAGGAAAGGTTCACTGTCCCCAAGGCAGCCCCTGCCTTACTATATAGACTATTGCTTGATGTGTAACATCTGCTTTCCATTACTGATAATGAAGAAGGGCTGATAGTGAGCTGGGTTGAGAACTGGCTGAATGGCAGAGCGCAGAGGGTAGTGATCGGTGGTGCGGAGTCTGGTTGGAAGCCTGTGACCAGCGGTGTTCCCCAGGGGTCAGTGCTGGGTCCAGTCCTGTTCAACGTATTCATCAACAACCTGGATGAAGGGACAGAGTGTACCCTCGGCAAGTTTGCTGATGATACAAAGCTGGGGG